>VXAK01022993.1:1929-39754 GCA_013399435.1 Arenaria interpres
AATTATTTGCTTTATTGCAACACAAAGTTACAGAATATATAACTTCCTATATAAACTTGCCCTAGCATTACAAATTTAACACAATATTGTTTTAAATTTGGTGTACACAAAATGCAGTGGAAATTCACACCACTGAATACAGAATGCTGCAGACCAATGTAACTGGAACACAAAAGCTGAAACAGTAACTGACTACATACTTATTATAGGTGGAAGTATTTTACCTTTCCCAATCCTCTGGAATATACTTGTGAAGTCCCTGCAGTTTCTGCAGTTAGAATATTGTTATTTCTTTATCTGAGATGCAGTTGGGGTTTTTTTGCATTTTGATTGGGTTTTTTTGTTGTTGTTGTTTGTTTTTTTCTTGTAGCACTGTCCTAACTTGTCGGGGATAAAACTTTTTTTCTGAAACCACTGTTAAATAGATTAACTTGGAATTTGAGCCTTTACCCTGAGGTAACCCTTCAGGCTGCTTCTTCACGAACCAGCAAAGCAAGAATAAAGGTTTTCTACAAGGAACTTCACCATACACTAACATCTTGTTACCAGCTTACTCTTATCAGTTTATTATCATCTAATCATCATTTATTTAAAAATTAAAAACAGATCTGAAATAAAAGTAATCTTAAGTAAAAATGCAAGTCTTTAAGAGGAGGATTATGTTCAACGTTAGTGTTTTGCTGTAATTTGATTTAGGACATTCAGAATGCTAATTAATGTACCTCATGATAACATAGAACAATAGCCTATACGTCCACATACCATTGTGATCACTGCATTGAGATGGTTCATTTCCTATCTGGTTTTCTTCTGTTTTCTTTTTAGCAGAATTCTGTGCCTCTTCTCGCGCACGTTTTCTTCGTAATTTTTTTTCTTGTTTCATTTTTAACTTCCTAAGACTGGAAAAATCAAGTAAACAGTGAGCCTAACGTTAGTTGAGATAGGGACATCTCAGTGATTTTTCATGTCTTACAATAGCTATAAGCTTCATTCTACTAAAAAATATTATGCTGAAAAGTACAAATATAATAATAAAGTTAGTTTACATTTACAAGTTGAGACCGCAAAATTTCATAAAACTTTCATAAAGATCAAGTATGTCAGTGTAAGAATATCCTCAAGATGCAATAATTTTTACTCCCATTCAAGATGTCTGAAATTAGGATTAAATACTATAAGGCTTTTTTTCTTAATTTATAACTCAGCATTTTGAATCAAATATTAACATTCGATTTTGTTAACTTTTAAAAATCAGTTACGTTTATCCTATCACCAACGAATTTCCACTGCAATTAAGACACTCAATCCATTATGAAGAATTACAGATACATCTTCTTTTAGTATTCCAATTGCTAAGCATCTTAACACAAACAAAAGAGATATATGGAAAGCGAGAGTAAAGAAACAGTCCTCACATTCTGCCCACAGCCTCCAAATCACACTTTCCCCAAACATGTTACTTCCCTGCCCATAGATTTCACAAGGCAATTAAGTCTCAGGTATGAAGACTTAAAGATGACTGCAACAGTTTATATTCAAAAACTATTGGTTTAAATTGATGGCAAGTCAATGGTGCAATGGACAATTTATCTCTCAGTACAGAGGTGTGGGAAATCAGATTTACATCAACTCATATCACATATATTTGAAAACAGTTTCCTGTGGCCAAAGTGAAAATGTTGCTTTTAAAGAACTATATGACCACTAGAGAGCTACCAATAATGTATTCAGCAATACCAATTAATGCCCCTCTGTGCTCATGTTATAAATCTGCAGCTCTGTATCTTCTTTTATCAGTTAATTAAATGCTTTTCTAATTGGATCATAATATATTTTACCAGACTTTTTAGATTATCAGAGGCAAAAGGCAAGAAAAGCATTCCACAGTTTTTGTGGTATTTTAGCAATTCTTAAAAAGGCATGAAAACCAATCCTAGAGAAAACTGTTTTGTTCTCAAACTGATTCAACTTAGGTTTTAAACAGTAGACAGCTTACCTTGAACATTTCTGTTTAATACTGGCTCTTGGTGGTTCCTTGGGTTTTGTGATTTTTTGTTCAAACTACCAAAATAAGTGACATCATATTAATTAAATTTGGGTTACAATGCTACATTGGAACCCGGGAACATTTGAAGCTTTGGAAAGCAGTTAAAGTAATCCTATGAAAGAGATAATGCAGCCCACGTAAGCCTCAAGGTCTACCTAAACTTATCTTCTACTGCTATAACTTGGTATATAGCAATACTATTTTATGTGCAGAAAAGACAGGTTGAAAGATAACACAAAGTCAGGAAGAACTGGAGACTGTTTTGCTTTACCAGTGGGCAGGAGGCAAACTTTACAATCATTTTTTGGTTCTCACAAATGAATACTGCTTTGGGAAAAAGTATCCCTCTTGCTGTGACTCTGTAGAGGGTAAAAGCACTCCTCCAATACAGTTATTTCATTTAGCAAGATTAGCCCTGAGTTAAGCTAACAGAGTTCTTTTCACGTCTCACAAACAAAACATAAAACGAAACTCCACCTCCCGTCCATGACAATTCTAACTAATACCATAAGGTAATGCCTACTCCAGCAGAAGAACAGGTATGAAGAGAACAGGTAATTAATATCCCTAAATAATGCTCGGATACTGTTGCTAAGATAGCATATTACTTATCAGTTTGCAGTTACGTTCTCGTCTTCACTTTATGTGCTTTATCAGAGTAAGTATTTTAAAGATTATTTTCACATTTTATATGAAAATTTACTTACTTCACATTTTACCAGACCCGAAGAATTGAAAATAACTATTTTTGAAATAAAGCCTTTACAATCAGGAGTGAAACACAGTTCTTGAAGAAAGTCCTGTAAGAGAAAAGGATGCACACAACAAAGACATTTAAATTCACGAAAAATCTATGTTCTTACACAGATTACAGTTTCTTAATTTGAGGTGTCCAAGGTAATTAAAGCTAGCACAGTCCTAAACTCTTCCTGGATGAGGACAGAAATTGCTGACTTGGCAAGGACTGCAAATCAAAAGGATCCTAGACCTCTGGCATGTACCTGTTATGCCCAAAAGCTACACCAAAGCCCCTCCTCCTCCAGCTTCACATTCACGAGTCAATTTTAAGAATATTCTTTTATGAGTCTGGATTTCCCTTCATTTAATCCTGGCTGCTGATACTATGTTTTGTAAAATTCCTTTAGACACACCCAGTGTCGAACTGTTGCTTCAACAGCAAGACTGTAGAAGGAATAAAACCTCCGAACAGGAGGACATAAGTGATTCAAGAGAAACAGGCTACACATACTAAGCCTTCACATAGACAGATCTGTCTTCTGTTGACAGCAGCAACCTTTACCCACACTTGCATGTCAGATAACTTATCAAGAGACTCTTCTTTCCTGTTTCTCCTCCTGCCACTGTCATGCGGGTTGAACATCATGCTCTAGCACTGACCTATCACAAACCAAAGGAATGCTATAATCTTGACTAAAAAGAGAAAAAATAAAATTCTTATAGTTTGAAACAGCCCTTACCTTATCATTTTTATCATTGAAGTTTGTCGTTTTCAACTTTTTCCAACAGCTAATATGAAATTCCACTCTACATTGCTGACAGCAAGTAATACGTATAAAACCCTAACAAGAGAAATAGTATGAAATTAACATCTTTAAAGAACACCAATAGAAAACAGTGTACAACTTCACAGCAGATAGGATAAGATGGTGTGTTCCAGATAGCTATTTATATGAAAGGGGGCAGAAAACATGTAAACATGAAGTTCTATTTCCCAAACCCTTTTAACCTAAAAATTTACCTTAAAGTCTGGGTCTGTAAAAAATATTTGGATTTTGGAGTGGCCATGGCATTGCTGGTATCGACAAATCGCATCTGGTTCCGGAGGGAACTTGCATTCCTCAATACAATTCTTTAAAATCAACTAAGAAACACAAAATAATGTATGATGAATTTCATAGAAACCAGGAAAAGATTCAGTATCTACTTATAATCTTCTAGGCAACTCTGCAGTGAAACACACACCTCTTTTTTGAACAGCAGACAAGTAATACCAGAAGAACAACTTTTTTCTAGTGAAAGCTATGGAAGATTGTCCTTTTATGGCAAAATATTCAAAAGCTCATTTGAACTGCTATCGGCTAAGTACTCATAGCTTCCCTGCCTGCAGGTTTATCTTGGACTAATGCTTACATGCTGACCAATTCCAAATGCATGAGAATATAGTTGCCAAAATGATGAGCCAGATTACTGAGATAACGTGATGAAAACGGAGTGTCTGCTCATTTCCACCACTTCCCAGCATTTCAGGAGTCCCTCACCTGGGACCTGGGTTGCACGATAAGTACATTCCAAGGGACAGCTCACACCTGGCCCTGCACTGGAGACAGTGACATCTCCCACTATAGTGTCCGAGGTACAGACATTACACTGGCTTTATGTAAAGTCAATTCCAGCCCCACAGGGTTGACATTGAGCCCAGATTAAGAAAACATTATTAGAAACAAACAGATCACCAGTTACAGCCTCTCAGATGCTTGCATTACACTCTCTAAAAGTCCCACAGCACTGATGTATTACTGTGGACAGACTACCGTGGTGTCAGCTGGGGGTCTATGAGAAATCTTTAGGACAGTTTTTGCTTAGGAAACAACAGCAATGCTGCTTCTACCAGAAACGAAACAGGTCAGTATAGTATAGCCAAGTTCATACACTGAATAACCTAGCATGTTCTACTGCATCAAACTCCCTCTGTGCAGAGAAGCTTTAGCATCTTGCCTTTTAGAAACCCTTCACAAGTAACAGTGACTCGAAAAAACCCCACCAAAAACCCCCCAACAAACTGTTCAGCGTGACAAAGCAATCTTAGTGTCAGAACCACAAGTTAGATTTTCCAATCAGAGAATTTTACCATACAACTGTCACTGCATCGACCAAGAACTATATGGTCACACTCTCCTATTTGGTTTTAAATACAGCAACACTGCTGCAGTTTTCAACTCCACATTTTTGCCAATTCATTTTTTTAACTGGTTCTATCTAGCATTATGTTGTCTATAGTATTCACATCTACTTAAAGTTTGGTAACTTGTGACTAAGAAGTTAATACATTATTAAACATTTCATTAGCAGATTAGAACTGTATTATTACACAGGAATACCCAAGCACAGAGGCTGACACAGAGCCCCCACCCTTATGCTGTAAATGGGATGCTTCCCATCTGTTCAAATTTGTCATCGTAAGAAGAGTTCTGCTCTACGGAGACCAGGCCTTGGGGCTGACAACACTCTAGACAATGAGCAGTAGCACTTCCATTGGCTGCTTCAAGCCAAAAACCTCCTTTTCTTCCTCCATCTTTCTTTGGCCTTGACAATGGGGAGGAGAGAGGAAGGAAGGGGAAAGGGAGAAGGATGACAACATTTTTTGGAAAGGTCATTTAACGGAAGAGGTTTTTATGCCTCTTTGTTGTTTATTAAAAACATACCTTTAAGTTCTCTGTTCGTGTCTCTTCAATGACCCAAGATGTTGTGGGCCAAGTTAACACTCCAGGTACAATCTTGTGATTAACCATGGTTTGTGATTTCATGAACTGATCAAGCGCATCTGAAAATCTGAAGTTTGAAAGTGGTACATGTTCAGATCATATATGAATAACTTCTACATGGTCTGTAAGACTTTCACGATTCACTTTATGATCCAAGGGAAAAAAACCAAAGGTAACTGTAAGAGTATGTGGAATGAAAGATCACCTGTTTCATTAAGTTACCTGCTTAAGGACTCTTCACTATGAAAGACTCAAGGGGTGAGCCAGTAAGCCAGCTTGGGTAAGGGGCCCAGAGTCCAGGCACAGACAGGAGGCAGATATTCAAGGGACCCATGAATGTGGGTGTGCTCGTCATTACAGAGAGTGGGGGCCTGTGTATGTACACGAGTGACCTTCAACCCTCATCAGCCAGGGAGGACGTACAGGACTCTGTTACCTATAGATACGTTCTCACATGAGTTCAGGTAGCTGCTCTGCCTGGTGTATTCTGGGTGGCCAGCTGTGTTGTCATGTGTGTGTACACACCTCTTTGGGACACACACATAACCTCACCACAGGTCAAAACTGCCAAGGAGAACAACAGCCACATCCATGGGACTGGAACACAGACACCCCCCAGGTCTCAGATTGTACCCTGGATACGCTGTGGCAGTGGGAAGGAGAAATCCCCTCTAGCATCCAACACTCTCTGACCAGCTGCTTTTAGATATTCCACAGGAGGACTTAAGTTTTAATACCAAACTTATGTGCTTGACATTGTATTGTGTTTCCGTGGCAAGGCTGGGCAGAGGGTTGGGGACAAATGCTGTAGGGGCAGCTTCTGGGCTCCAACAAACTCACCACGGGGCACAGCTGAGCCCCTCAGGCAAAATGGCAGCATCTCGGGGAAAGCATGGGTAAGAACAGACAAAACATACTGCACTGCTGTAAAAAGTAAGGAAAAAGAAAAAAAGTTGAGAAACAGCCCTTTGAGCACCAAAGCAAGAAGGAGAATGGGAAGAGGTGCTGCAGGCACAGAGGAACTATTACGGACTAATCACAACCCACATTAGTCATCTCAGGGTAGCTCAGGGGAGGAGGATGTAGAGGAGTCAGTCAGAAATGAGAAAGTGAAGTCGAGCCTGGGATAAAGGGGGCTTGGGAGAAGGTGATTTTAGTTTTTTTGTTTCCCACCATCCAACTCTGTTTTGACAAACAATAAATTACATTATTTTCCCTCAAGCTGAGTCTGTTTTGCCTATGCCTGTAATTAGCAATTCATCTCCCTGTCTTTATCTCAACCCCTGAGTTTTTTTCATCTTATTTTCACTCTGTCTCCCATTGAGGAGGAGGAGTGGGAGCGCAGCTGGATAAGGTCTGGCTGCCAGTCAAGGTCAACCCATCACAGGCATTACTAGGGATTTTGATTAAGTAGACCAGTACAGTGATATACTGAAATCACAACACAAGCATAACATAGCAATTGCAATACACAGTTTAATCAATACGAACATGATTCCCATTACCGGTCTCTATACGCTTACCGTCAGGACACAGGGAAAAAAATACCACCAGGAATACATAGGTTGAAGCCAGCTCAAGCTATTTGCTCTCAAGTTTATTAGTTGTCCAGTTTCTGCACTTTATGTTTGGCTGAGCCACGTATACACTCCCCCTCCCTCCCCATGGTCTGGCTAACTCAGGAAAACATTACTCTTTATCTGTGTCAGGGAACCCAATGACTCACTGGTGCAGCTGCCTTATCTAAACCCAAGGTTACACTCCAGTCTCCCTGGTGTTCAGATAAGCTAAGCTTTCTTTACGATACATTTTTTTCCCCTGAGACCATTATTTTTTGCCCTTCTCCTATGAGCTCTCCTCCACTGCAGAGGTGTTCTTGTCAGTCATATCCCTGTGCCCTGGGGTCCACTCAATTCAGTGGCTTCCATTACATCCTTAGCAGTAACAAACTTAAGGTTGTAATAAATCAATCTGATGTACAAATTTTGTAATTAACAAAGAATAATTAAAAAAAAACCAAACAAAACCACCCACACATTTTTTCTTAAAATATTTTTTGTATCAAAAATCAAAGCTTTATATTATACTGTGACGGATGCACTTGACCCCTTAACCGAACTAGCAGTAGCTAGGTAGAGGCTCCAAAGGAGAAAAAAGGCCAGAGCCGCAGCCAGGCCAGGAACTCCTCTAGTTCCAATCTGTTCTCTGAAAACCCACATAGGAGCAGAGAGTATTGACGGATACGAGCTTGGAACACCAATCATGCAATTAACACATGAATAGTGGGTGGCTTTTCCAAGGCTCATTTACCAAGGAACAAGGAAAGTTGTGGGTACAAGGAGTCTTATGCATACCTTTTCCATTGCATGTAATTTGACTACAAGCCAACCACTTTACCCCATAAATATGACAGCCTGAGTGAGCCTTCTTTGAGCTCTCCCTGCCAGGCAGCCTCTGATCTCCCCTTGAGCCGGGGCGCCTCTCAAGGTTGCTCCTCGAGGCAGAGACATGTTTTACCAACAGCAGATCTTTGGTAAGGGACCGATATCACACGTAACCCTGTAGCATAACTTGATTCTGCTTTGGTAATTTTGACTGAATGCTGAATTGATGCTAATGAAACATTTGCATATAATCCTTTATAGACATACACTGTTGACCAAGTCTGAGACTAAGTCTGGATCCAGCTGCACCTAGACTCATTTCTGAGAAGGAGTATAGAAAGCAATGGGGATCCTTTCTGAACCTTGTGACCCAACAGGAAGGTCTCCCTTACTCTTTGCGTCAGCGGTCTCTCTGTAAATCATTCTGACTCAAGTGTAACTCCATTTCTCTTTCTATGTTTTCTCATGCAGTAATTAATAGAGTAAACCTTGCCATTAAACCTCATTAAGTCGCACTTTTACAACATCATATTAAAACCACTTTGCTAACACCTTTGACAGCTGTTCTTTAAGCAACCTAAATCACCCATTCGTGACATATACCAACCTGTTTTGTCTGAGGTACACTTTTCCAATTCCATAGTATGCCAAACAACAAAATCTTTCCTCCTGATACTGTTCAATTATTTTCTTAAACTGGTCTTCAGCCTTTGTCAATGCCTTCAAAATAAATTTAAGACAAGAATATATGTCACTTTGCCAGAAGCTTTTCAGTTTTCCTCTCCCTTTTTTCTTCCAGTTAGAGTGGGTCAATGCCCTATTCTTTAATCAGTCTTATGAAGGAACAGTAAATGGAATTGAGCAACCTTACAATCACATGCAAAGGCTTTCCTTTTTTTTTAAAAAACAGAAACTTATTCTGTAGACACAGGCTTCCTCTGAAATAATGAAATTAAATGATTGAGCTCACTGAGCTACAGACATTTCTAAACTCATTGTAAGACACTGAATATTTTTAAACACTGCAAGAAAAAAAACCCAAACAATCCCCCCAAAAACTCGAAACAACCCAAACTTCTGTTTTCCAGAACCAAAAGCATTCTCTTCCTCTTGCTTTAGAAGCAGAATGTTTGTGTTGGAAACACTAGTGCACAACCAAATTACAACAAAGTAGAGGAAAAATAATTTGTTATACTTCATGAATACTTAAGAAATTCATATGAAAGCTTAAAAAGAAATTTTATTTGGTAGCTTAATTTATCCAAAACCATTACAGATCTAGTCCCAGATATTAAACTGCACGATTCTAAAATGTAACCAAAGCTTTCCTTCCCTACTAATCTTATGCCTGTAAAAAAAAGACCAAAATGGATGGTGAACTACCTGAACTAGAATAGTGAATAAAAAACAATATAGTGGCTTAATGTCATACCTCAGGTTGTCCTATTCCAAGAAGAGCAGTGGCATGTCCATAGATGATTACAACATAATTAATAATACGGAGATTCAGTTGCTGTAAATAGAGTCAAATTATAGTAGTACCATGCACAAAAGCACTTTGCTGGTAACTAGAACATTACTGTCTACTGTGAGTTGAACATCTTCACTACAACAGAGTTCGGAAACTCTTCTCTCATCTTTCTTATCACAGCTTCTACCCACATTTATGTTACAATTGAATAAAAAGTGAAGGCTAACTACACCTTTACTGCTGGTCATTTGGCACCCCTATATATTTCAAAGTGATACATGCTGAAGCATTTGTTTTTACAAATTCTGTAACCACAGGCCTTACTATGTTGACTTCCTGCAGTGCGGTGTGTCTTCGCTATATGTTCAGAACTGAGAAGATTTTTTTTTTTTTTAAATAAAATAATTAAAAAAAAAGAAACAAACAAAAAACCCAACCCTTTCTCAACCTTTTTTCTTCCTAATAAACTAGGTCAGAATTCCAGATGGATTGGTGCAGTACTTGCTTGGACAGACCTGCTGGCACTCCAACAGCCCTTACTAAAATGGGAGCATGAAACACAGCAACACACGTGCACACACACTGACATACAGAACTTAATACAACAGTATAATAATTTAAAGAAATCTAGGATGACAAACAGGTCAATGGCTGACTGGCTACACACATAAACACAAAATTTCACAGCATTTGCTATCAAAGAGTTAACTGACCTGAAGAATATAAATTCTTTTTACCCTACACTATTATGAATATAGGTTAAGCTGACAATGGATGGTAGTTTTTTTATCAGATAAGGCATTTGATGTCTATTTTACATTATTCTTATACGAATATTATTTTGGTAAATATTTTTTAGATTGCATCTAGAAATGCACAAGTATGTTGAACATTACATAAATACACCCAGCGCTAGTATGAATTTTTTTAATCTTATTCTCATTTCTAAGCTTCTCGGCACACTTACCAGTGAAACCCTTAGCATTGTAATTAACATCACAGGCAACAATTCAATAATAATGACTATTTTGGTGGAAGGAAAGAATGAAACACGGTACTGAAAGCATAAACTTCAAATACTCTAATAAACTAAGGTGCTCCTCTGAGCTTACCTTTAATTCTGAAGGATTTAGAATGCTCAACAATTGTGAAAAGGCTTGTTCAGCACTGTGACACCGCTGGTCCATTAAGGCTGTATAACCGTCACGAACAAGGGATTTAACCTCTTCTGGCAACATAGTTAAATCCACCTAAAATATTTAGGAAAATACTAAGTCCAAAAGAAAAGTGTCTTTTCCTCTTTTCCTTTTTTTTTTTTTTATTCCAAAGCAAGCAAGCTATTTGCTAAAATACTTAACTGTCCTGGTTTGAGGACAACCAACTGTTAAAATTCTGTACTTCCTACAGTTTTACCACAATTCCACTTTTCAAGCAGCAAATCAGGTACAGTTTTATAAAACTGTTTTACATTCAACTTCTAAAAACTTAAGATTTTCATGGTCCTACTACTGTTAATCTCTTAAAAATCTAGGTTTTGTTCTGAGTTTAGATCCTTTTCTCTCCAGAAAGTTTCAAGTTTAGTTCAAACATCATTTTAATCCTTACATATAAAAAAAACCCAAACCCAGACTTATGCCTTTCCTTACTTGTACACTCCATTTTCTGTACAAACATTTTTAAAAAACCTGAAAACTATTTCCTTCTACCGACAATTTCACTCCATCTAGGTTAACAGTTAATGCTAGAAGATTGCAGTCAGAATGCATCATTATTAGCCTTTCACTCCAGATTCTTCCTGGAGCCTGTGGGAATTTCCAGCAGTGAGACTGTAAATCAAGACAAGCAGTTGCAGAATTAGGAAGTTCTCTTCCCTTGATCTGTTGAAACACTAAAATAAAAGTAGCTTTGGGAAGCAGATCACTGTGCCAGGGTAGAAGTAATTTGACTATTTAAGAAGCTCTTCCAACCCCTACTCCTGCAATCATAAGGAAAAGACAAAGGGTAACAAGGAGGTCTACCTAAATATTTTAATTTGAGGATGGGATTCTGAAGACAGGGTTGTGGGCAGGGAAAAACTGGGAAGGTTTGGGAAGAAGGTAACATAACTTTTGAGTTGCTTGATTTTTTTTAAACACTATTCTGAACGTGTACTTATTTGTATTCATGAAATTTAGTATGTCAAAAGCCTAATTAATACAGGTCCAGAATGTATTTTCCTAAGTACCTATGAATTTTGATCTTCTTTCACCTTCATCCTGTCAATTGATCCAAAAGGACAAAACATAAGAAAATACCCATGATCTAATGACAGTCATAAACAAAAGTGGCAGGGACAGTGGAAACTGCAAACCCATATAGAAAAGACCAAAACACAGAAATGAGTTAATGGAAAAATAATTAAGACTTATTTTAATTTCCTAGAACTACTGATGTAAGGTAATGCTGTTGGAGCATATAGTTATCGAACAGACCAAACTGTATTAATTTAATGTCAATCTAATAATGTTAAGCTACGTGACATATAAAGCTGATTAAGCTAACTAAAAATGTTACTTTTGATACTAGTAATGCAGTAGCTTTACAAAAATAGGTATCTTAAAGAGTGGGTCTTAGTGCAGGCAGAACCTGCACCTTCTCCTGAATCCATTTTGTCGAATGACGTAATTAATCAGAACAGAGATTTCTGGTATCTACTTCCCCAAATTAACGGAGAGGAAATGATTAAATTATCTTTGTCCCCATGATTTTATTCAAGAACTTTGGGATACTAATCATTCATTGCTGGTAAGACCTGAGAATTCTCTATGAATTTTATACTGTTTTAAACAGCTGTTTGTCCCGCAGGGTTAAGGATGGCAAACTAAACTATATATACGTAAGCAAATTAAAAAACTGTATTATAATTGATAATGGTGTGATCAGGCTAAGGGACATTAATCAGAACATCTACCATATGGTATAAATGCTATAGCTACAGAATCACAGAATGATATGGGGTTGGAAGGAACCTCTGGAGATCATCTAGTCCAACTCCCCTGCCAAAGCAGGTCCACCTAGAGCAGGTTGCACAGGAACGTGTCCAGGCAGGTTTTGAACGTCTCCAGGGACAGAGACTCTACCACCTCTCTGGGCAGCCTGTTCCTGTGTTCTGCCACCCTCAAAGTAAGGAAGTTCCTCCTTATGTTTAGATGGAGCTTCTTATGTCCAATTTTGTGCCCATTTCCTCTTGTCCTGTCACCGGGCACCACTGAAAAAAGACTGGTCTCATTCTTCTTGACACCTATATATTTTCTACAGACTGATGTTACTCACCCATGTTCACAACTGTGTGTAGCTCTCTTTCACTCAAAGGGTCACCTTGAGGGGTGTCCCCTCTCAAGGGAGGAATTCCAAACACACTCCTATGGAGGGGGTGTACTAGAACCCCTCTCATTCAAAGATAGGACTAGACTTTTATAGTATAAAGTGACTGACTGCCAGCTATTTGATGTTAAGCCCAACTTTCTAGCTCAGCAAAACACTGTTTATTTTTATAGTTCTTTTGTTCTTCTTGGGAACATCTGGTTTCACATCCTATCCTGTTCTTGGGGCTGCCAAGTCAGGCTAATCCTCAGTGTCCTTCAACACTAAGGAGAGTATGAACTCCCTACACATCTGGTAGTTTTCTGCCAGAAAACTCATACAAGCAGGGGGAAGTTGAAGATATCCCCCCCACACCTAGGCAGAGTGTCCTGCCATACCATTTAACAAAATGTTCTATGATTATTTCCAACTGTAGTATCAAACACAAGAAAACATATTTAGTCAGAACTTTGGGAGGGGTGTTATAAATCCCCGAATGATTCCCAGCAATTTTTGTAGTTTTTCTTACCAATTAAAAGGGAGCTATATTACTACTCATGGCTTCAGCTAAGTTATTCTACGACTACACTGAGTTTTGTTACACTAATTTCCAGTGTGAGTTCTTACAGGAGAGGAAGGAGGAGAAGGAAAAAGACTCCAGAAACAAAATGGTACAAACCAGTGGAACCACAGAATCTTTGTCTTCTGATAAAAGTCAGATCAAGCACAAAGCATTACATTTTTGAATGAACCGAGTTTTTGGACAGTGTTCCTAAAAGGTGACAAATCTTTACACTTAAGGTTGTATGCTAATGAATTCCCAGTTACCTGTTGCACATTACAGAAGAGTTTATCTTGGATAGCTTTAGATTCCGTCTTCGAATCAAGGTGATCTCTACAAAAAACAGGACAATGGCGTCATGAGTTTGTACATGTACTTTACATGTAATCTTATTTTCAAGAAGCAGAAATTTCCGCACTTTTATCAACCACATCACATTTGCCTATATAGTAAAGATTATTAAGGCACGCTTTCACAATCGCAGTAACATGTACTATAACATTATCAAGGGTTATGATACTATATATATAGTTCATATGCTTCTGGCTCTGGAATATCTAGGGCTTCAGGGAAGTAGTAGTCTTCTCCATCATTTTATTTATTTTCTTCTATCTTTTCTACCTTATTCTCAGCTGAGTTGGTCTTATGAAGGGGTGGGATAGATGACTAGAGAACTTCCCTATACCAAAGGCAGCACTGTAAGAAGGTGTTTCAGCATCTTTCTCCTTCTCTACTCTTAAGTACAAGATTCTTTATCCTAGCACAACCACTGCTTAAAATCAAATACATGTAGCAGCTAGGCATGGTGGGGGCAGGGAAAGCAGAGAAGAGAGGAACAGGGTGGCTCTCCCCAGCTCTTCCTTTCCACTACTGCAGAAGAAACATCATGCGCAACTAGAGAATAGAGAAAGTATAGTATAATGAAGGGGCAAAGTATTGCTTAATACTCTAAACTAAATCTTCAATGCTGAGATTGCTACTCAGTCCTTAATGCTACTGTATTGCCTTTAGCTAATATACATTCTCTCCCACATTTAAAGGCATGAAAAACTAATCATCTGAGAAATTCTTTACAGTGTCAGAGGATTTCCTAGAGTTCTGGAAGCCAAGCAACCTGCTAATTACAGAAACAGAGATAAGACTGTAACTCACCATGCACCTCACTTGTTGAGAAACCACATGTTTTTTATAGAGCTAATAAACTTCCCCATGAGAGAAGCAATTTTATAGATGGTTCAGTTACTTTAAAGAGGATTTGTTCTCATACTGAATTCTATCGTTTTTCCCCTTCTCTCAAACTGAAAGAACAAAGTAGTCAGTGGCAACCCAGTTCAGTAACATAAATGCCCTCTCCTTTGAAACTTGACAAAGTTTCAATTGTCCTAGCTACAGTGGTATTCAAAAAGAGTTATGGAAAACCAAAAGTATTGCACTGTAGTATATATAGATTAAAAGATGACAGGTTTCATGGTCACACTTAGATTAGGACTGGGGATAATCAGGTTCAGCTCCCAGGTTTCCTAAAGGCTTGAACTCTTCCAAATGAGAAATCTGCCTTTAAGAATTACCATCTAACAGAAACTTTCCTATTTCATTGTAAACAGCTTATTTTGCTGTGCCCCTCATCTGTTTTTAAACATCCTAAACACAACTAAACAACCCTAGCTGAAGAAGCATACAAGCAAGAAAGTACAGTCAGAGCTCGAGTTGTCTAATTTCACAGCTCGGGTTAAAACACAGAAAGCTTCCACCCCTGCGTGGTCTTAAGTGGTAAGTCATCATTTGCCTCAGTCGTCTTACAAATAAGTCAACAGCAACACTTCTTTACTCCTCAACTATCTATTAGATGAGGAGATACACTGGCATATGGAACCACCCACAAATGCAGTGATTTCCCCAAACCCATTTGGAGCATGTTGGCCCCAGTATCACAGGAAAGAATTATTTTTTTAAACAAAATTTAAAAAACAAAGTTTAAAAAAGCATAAATTTTGTCCATAAAATCTATAGTGCTTTTTAACTCAACTAATTTAATTTTGGCCCCAAACCATCAAACATACTCATTTACATTCAGCATGTTCTATGGGGAGTATTCATGTATTTAAAATTAGACATCGATATGCTTTAAGTAATAATTCAAATCTACAAAAACTTAAAGAAGTCCAAGTAAAAATTATTTTCTAGCGTTCAATTCTGAGACTGACTTACAATGCTTTCCTCACAGTCAGATCTCTTCTTAATAAGCATATGAAGTGTCAGAGAAGTTTTAAAAATAATTTGGTACAAAGAGTAGAACTAGCACAGAGAGGCCTTGAAAATAAGACAGAGGGTGAGTTATGTGGTGGGGCAAGTTTGAATGTAACAATTGGAACAAGATTCCTATTATCTTTTGCTGTAAAAGAATAACGTATTTTGTTATGGCTACACTGTGTGACTTGCTTTTTGGCAACAGTTTTTAAACAGTGGTTATTAAAATTATGCCTTCATTTACTAAAATTCAGCTGAGCTTTGGAAAAGATTTAGTTTTCAAGTAATAACTCAGGCTCTTCATGAAAACTGGAATTTTGTGAACTTTAATCAAGTATCTTAACACAAATTATATCCTGAAGAGTAGGTAAACAATATAAACAAAGCAAAGAGCAAGCAGCAAGTCAAAGTTGCATTAACTTGCTTTATACAAAGCAAGTTGCTACATAAAATAACTCAAATAATAAATTAAAAAATAAATAAAGTTTCTTACCTCGTTTTTTCAGAATCGCCAGTTTTGGTTTTTGGCCTTCCTTTACTTTGATGACTTTGGCCTGTAATGAGAAAAAAATATTTCAAACAAAATGACATCACCTAAAACAAAGGAGAAAAAAAAAAAAGTACTCAGAAATCACATTTTGCTTTGTAAATAACAGATCTTAAAACATTTACAATATTGGAAACTAACACAACCGAGGAGCTTTTTAAAAAGCCACCTGTTACAGTGTGAATTTGATATTATTTTTATTAAATAGTATAAGATTTTATTAATTCTATAAAGGGGAAAGATACTTCAAATAAGCAGAAGAATCCTAAAATTCTGTAAGATATGATCTGACTCAACAATATTTGTAACAACTGTATTAAAGTGGACTCCAAGCTAAAGAAATCGGTATGTTATACAAAACCATGGTTGATATTATTCGCTATTAGTGGGAATAACAGGTCGCTATGTATGTTCCAAACCAACTACAGAAATTTTACAAAGTTTGCCACTTCAAAAAAACATTGCTAAAGGAGTTAAATTCAACCCATATTTTTCTTAGAAATATAAACATGAGTCAGATCAAGATACAAGTCCCTGATTACAAAATAAAAATGTTTGACCATGTGGAAATACTGGATCACAAAGACAAGAAAGAATCTATCATGTGATACTGATTAATTTCTAACTCGAAACTTAATGTCAAAGACTTAGTAGGAAACTTTACTAATACACTTCACAATTTCAGAGATCTAACACTGTTGTTGAGTAGTTACAGGGCTCTACAAGCCAAGTAAACAATTCATCAGTACCAAGGAAGAAGAAAACATGTTCTAATACTTTATTGTAATTGGTCAAACCCAGGAAGCCATGCCATTAACTGCAAAAATAAACCCTCAACCATTCTCTGTGGTATTAACACATAACATTAAGCATCTGAATGTGCACGTGCATGCTCATGATTAAGTCATGAAGTTTTTAGTTTTCAAGAATTTTCGAGTTAGAACTTTACAAGACATTAACAACAGCGACAAAATCCACTTATGGGAGAGCTGCCTCGTAGTAAGCAAACTATTAGACAAGGCAGGCAAAAAAACAAAAGAAAAAAAAGCGATCTGATAAGGGACCAACAAGCAGCTGACGAATTTGGCTGCAGAACTCCTGAGCATCACATCGCAGGTGTCCCTTATTACACATGCTAAGTTGAAGGGGTGCAGGGCAGCAGATTTTTTTGCTAGTTAAACCTAATGGATTTTACAAGGCATACAGGAACACCGCCTTCTGACTCAGCTACCTGCTCCAAGAGAGGATAGTTCCAGCTACAATCTTTAAGGAGCAGTTTAGAAAGTAACTGTAGCTTCCTAATACTGGACACAATCACACAGACAACATACAGTCCAGCACCTGGATTCAAGTTATTCCAGCACTGGAACCCAAACATATGGCACAGCTACCTAAATCATTAAATATTGCTTGATTAATTATTACACTTACGCTGAACTACCATAAAACCATATTTGGGAAAAAAAGAGAGTTATCAATTTTATATATAACATTTCAGTAACTGTGCTTTAAAATGTTTATTTCATGACATTCACAGAAGTATTTTATATGAATAGATAAAAAATGCTGAAGGACAATGTGGAAAAATAGAAATCCACCCATTTGAGCAATTTACTCAAGTCAGTGGCATATCTCATGTAATCATTTCTCAAGTTAAATCGTATGCATACACTCTGCATGCCTTGTGTCACCGGGAATTTCTCATTAAAAACTACTTAAGGACATAAAATTTAGATTAATCAGAACAAAAAACATAAATAAATCAAGTGTCATGAAGGCAGAACATGTTCAGAATTATTTCATGAACCATTTCTTTAAATGGTCACACAGGAGTCTGAGCAGGCATCCATTGAAAGACTTCATATGCATTAAAAACTCCAAAGCTACACTAATAGTCATCACAAATTCCTCAAAATAGAGACATTTAAATGATGGAAAGCAATAATCCTTTTGAAAGCCAGAAAACACTTCAACCATATAATGATTTAACCATTTAGAGATACATATATATTACCTTTTCTTGATTAAACAGGTTCCCTTCCCTAAGGAACCGATCTATCATTCAAAACAAAATCTTAATGAAGATAACAATATAAGCCTTCCCTCTCACCACTCAACAAAAAAATTAATCAACACTTTTTTTCACTGAATTTTAAAAGCCATTCAACAAAAATATTTCAGAAAAATTTCCTACAGAAACTACTACTACCATATATTATGCAACTTAAAAAGATACTACTTTCAGATATTTTAAAAATACTTTCAAGTAAAATTAACAAGCAAATCCTGCCAAGTTATAGTTAAAATACTTAAGGAGATATATTAATTCAATAGCAAACATGATTCACTTACCCCACAAACATTTTAAAATATTAGTAGGAGTGTTGCTTTTGCTAGATATTCCCATTAGAAGCAAACAAAGATATTTAACAGAAATGTACACATGCTCAAAAAAATAGTAAATGCAGACAAAAACTGAAATTAAGAAGGACAGTAACTTTAAGATAAAATACAGTGGCATAAAGTTCCTTTACATTAACTCTTCTGCAAGTCTTAAGCCCTTAAGTGAACAATGGCAAAGAAAAAGAAAGCTATTCTTCCCCACCCACAGTAAACTTGTATCAGCTAGTCATTCAGAGCGTAACTCCTCCTTTCAGATCAAAGCCAAATCAAATATTTTCTTCTACATTCATACTGACATAGTAAGTAGGAGGGGAGAGGAGGAGGAAGGAAGAACAGAAAAAAAAACCCAAAAACATGGAATCGGCACTTCTTATTTTTTTAAAATTACTATGTTCAATGCAACATTTCATAGTCCTGTTATCTCTTTTGCCTAGAAGAATTTTCAGTTCTCTCCCAACATTTCCTTTTTCATTCTTTCTCTTTTCCCTCCTCAACCTCTCCAACTCATCTTTCTGACACCCTGCCACTTCACTAGTATCAGCAGTGTAGACAGGCTGCAGACACCCTGCCCCCTGACCAAGCAAGACACTGCCCACATTCTTCACATAAAGTACGATTCTCTCAAATCCCACTACCGTCGGTGGAGCCAAGGGGCAGCGCAATTCTTAGTCACCTTCAAAAGGTATTTGCATGATTTGGTCTTGCTGCCAGGTGACCCGGACACCAAGTGTCCCGGGCAGTCCACTGGAGCCGGGGCATCACTTATAATCCTGCGTTTGCTATCAGTGATTGGGCGGGTTGCTGATCTTTTCCACTGCCTCAATAAAGCGTTGTTTTGTAACATGTTGTCAGACTTCATTACTGTTTGGACCACACCTTCTCACTCAGGAAAATGTCTCGATTCACTTAGTTGTCACTTGCTTCAATCTCATTCAGAATTCCCTACGGCCTCCGTTCACTTCTTATTTTGCCCCTTCACACCATCTACATATAGTTCCTCAAAACTGATTTGTCTTCCAGAGCTTGACTTCCTCCTTCTACAACCCCTCCCTAATTCATGCTTTCTGCAATAAGTTCCTTCAGCACTTCATAGTGTTTTTTTCATTTTTTTATCATCCTACCACATAGCATCTTTTCAGCAAACTTGCCTCGAGTCTTCTTTTGCAACCTTTCCCACATTTTCCATCTCCAAATACATCCTTTGATTTTTCAAGATGTTCACATGTCCAAATCCCACAAGAGCGAGATCACTTCTCCAACTGCTTTTTTTGAAATAATATGTTGTAATATATCTTCATTGGCTTCCAGAAATCAAATTTTTAAAGTGCTCTGCACTTTGGCACCTATTCAGCTAAGTATTTAAGTATGCAAAGTAAAAAGCCTTCAGATTGTTGCATGGTCAGGACTAGAAGGACCTGCTGCCTTGGAGGTCACAAGTTTAGAATACAGCATATGTGTGCAGCTGGTCCAGATCCAGTAGCAGTATTTCATACAAACATTATAAAAAAGAACCATTTCTGAATGTCAGGGAAATGTCTTATGCTTTCTTGCTTACAGCTGGTTTAGCAAGCAATTAAAAAAAAACAACCAAGCAAGATTCAGGAAAAAATTCCACTGTGAAGACCCGAACTGCATGCACTTCACTTTCACCACAGAGAAGTAGTTCTGTCACCGTGGGAGTTTTGGGAAGCGGGAGTTCTCTCTATAAAAGGGTTGGGTTTGTTTTGGTTTTCAGTTCATTAAAAAAACCCATGAACAACAAATTACACCAACTTGTATCTCTTAAAGTTTGTAGCTAAAGATCCACTCTGACAAATATTTTGTGGCCTCCTTCCTCTCTAAGTGCGGAATCATTTTCTTAGGGACCTATACAGAGCTTTTAGTAATCACAAAGGAATGATGAATATTGAAACTACCCACACGCTTCTCTTGAATTTTGAACATTTAAGATCCTATACCCGTCTCAGAAGGAGGGAAAGCATTTCTAGCCTGTGACTCAGCATTCTGCTTTTTAGTTCCAGTTTCAATTCTGAATTCATCTGTGTAAAGTAGGTTGAAACTACAAAAGCACAAAGTAAATAAGACAGAAATACAGAAGAGAAGAAGTATCTAACTAACTGCACACTAATAGGAAAAGTAGTGAAACATGAGAGCTTACTGCTGTGAAAATAACACTAGATACAATTTTGGTTATTCATAACAGCAACAGCAAGGGAAGAACCGACTTAAGACTTGACAAATAGCAAAAACAAACTCACTTGCTGGCAACTCCAGAGACCAACCTTTGCTTTCTGTTCTTTGGATGTCAGTCACCTAATGACAAATACATTAGTTTGGTTTTTCACAGATAACAAAAAAGGAACAGATATTGCTCTCTAAATTTAAACAAAGAAAAAACCTGAAACACTAAAATTTAAATACAGAAATCACCATGATAATTGAGTATATTGTGTCCCCAATCAAGAGAAAGAAAAATAATTTCATTAATGAAAGTGTACATTTATACTTCCCCCCCAAATTCATATCAACTTCTATTACCTACTAGCCTGACAAATACTAGCCCTTTTTTGCAGTAATATTCATCCTAGAAGAAGATAAATTTACAGGGACCTACATTATGAAGATTTTCATAGCATAGAAGCAGATGAAAGTTTTCATAAGGCAGTCACAAATCTTAAAGCGCTTCTTGTGAGATGGCTTTTCTTCTTCAAACTTTTATTTCCTTCCCTTTGCCCTTGTACAGAGTCATCTTTTTTGCTGCCCCACCCTCCTGTGAAACCTGAAAGGGTTTTTTTCACATGTGCACACTAAATTGTTTTGACCTTGCTAGTAGATTCACATTCTTTATCATCTTGGTTTTTATATTATACAGCTTATTTATAACACACTTTGTAGGCTAAATTATAACTAACAATCTATTAATTAGAATCTATTAATCGGGAAGAGGTACAAATATTTCTTTTAAATTAATAATTAGTGTGAAAGAGAAGAACTGTCTGTAAGCAAACTGGAGGTTGACTATTCAATTTTTAATTCCATGCTGTCGCAGCAGGACTGCCACAGTCTGCATGCACCTAGCAAAACAGCCTACTCAGGCAAAGTCATGCATAGGAACAGTTTACAGGCTCCCCGTGATACTGGACATGAGACAGGCACTAAGCAACAGCTGGGATATGCTACAGACATCCACTAGCGAAACCCATCTAAAATAAGTTAAGCACCAACAAAATCCCCCAAACTGTCCACTTTTTGGGGGGACCATGTTTTTTTTTTAAGGAGTAAAAAAATATGTACTGCTTTTGCCTTGGATAAAGTTAGCTGTCCTCATAGCAGCTCGTATGGTGCTGTGTTTTGGATTTGTAATTAAAACAGTGTCGACAGCATAGGGATGTTATTGCTGAGCAGTGCTTGCACAGCATCAAGGCCTTTTCTGTTTCACACATGGCCCCGCCAGCGAGGAGGCTGGAGGTGCATGAGAAGTTGGGAGGGGACACAGCCAGGATAGCTGACCCCAACTGATGAAAGACATATCCCATACCACGGGATGTCATGCTCAGCAATAAAACCTGGGGGTAGAATGGAGGGAAAGTTCCGAGTTACAGCATCCGTCTTCCAAGCAACCATTATGCATGATGAAGCTATGCCTTCCTGGAAATGGCTAAGCATCTGCCTGGAAGTAGTGAATGAATTCCTTATTTTGCTTTTTTTGTGTATGCAGCTTTTGCTTTGCCTGTTAAATTGCCTTTATCTCAACCCATGATTTTTCTCCCTTTTACACTTAGGATTTTCTCTCCTCTCCTGCTGCGGGGAGTGAGTAAGCAGCTGCATGGGGCTGGACAGTCTGCCAGGTTTAAACCATGACAACGTAACACGCCATTGCACTTTCAACAGTTAAATAACCTTTTAAAAGGCAAAATTAGAGCCTTTTGTTGGTGGTTTTCTTTGGTCACCCTTCACTAACATGTATCCTTAGTTAAATTCTTTTTCAGGAACAAAAATCAACCATGAACAGAACAAAGTGTACTCTATCAAGCTTCTGTGAAGGATGCACTCTGCTCCTTGACCAAACAAGTGGTAGTTTGGTTCAGGCTTCAAAGGAAGTAAAGGCCAACGCCGTGATTAGGCCATGAACTTCTCTAGTTCCAACCTGTTCTTTGAAAACCCACACAGGGACAGGCTGACATGGTAAGCTTAATCTAGTAGAATATTTGCACTTGTAAACAGTCTTTTAGATTGAAAAAATGAATATAAAGAATTATAAAGGCTAATAAAATAACACAAGGCCGTCCTGCATTTTAGCATTATACACTGGTTTTAAACACACAAAGCGAAACAGCTATTTGAGAAACACAAATTCTAGTTTTAAATACAACCCAGTTAAGCATACTGTTCATACTATTTAACCAACATTTTCCGCATACAAAAGAAATCCGTTTACAGAGCATGAAAGTAACAGTCTATAACTATGCAAATATCTTAATGTCACAGTATCAGTGCAAAATGATGATCCAGTATAGCTAAAGCCCTGTATATGAATTAACTTGAGCTAAAGCATCTTTCACTGAATGTCATTACACGTTAACTAAATCCTCTCCTAAAGCTGAAGGGAGCCCACATCTGAATGCACTCTGACAGGACTGGACAGTCGATTAAATCAGACACAACTTCAGTCTCACTTTCAATAACCCTGAAGAGACGCTTCTCTTCATAACACAGAGCCTCCACCTTCTCATTCAAGCAACCACCTCCCACCTCCTTTCAAATCCAAAGTTCTGAACGTAGATTTGCTAGTTAAATATTACAGGGAAAGTGCACATGGCTGAGAAAGTACACAATTATTAAAACACAGTGGCTGCAAAATTTCAGCCACAGCATTCAATAACACATTCCAGGACGATGAGAATGTCAGTGTTGCAATGCCCACTGTAGAGGAACTTACCCTGGTATCATGTTTTTGAGGACAATGATGATCTTTAGGATCAGAATGTGTTCTCTTTCTGTCTTTTTCTATTTCTTTTTGTTCTTGAGAGATTATTAAATGAGATTCTGAGGAACCGCAGTCTCTAACATGTAAAAAGAGAGAACCCTAGTTTTTCCAGTCTTGTCTTTTCCCAATATTCAAGACACACACCATACAATTATCGTGAAAAAAAAACAATGACAAATACAAGAAGTCTACCCCTCATAAAAGTGTAATTGTGTAAGCGTATTTAAAGGATTTGATCAAACACCCATTTTTTATACCTTCAAATTGCACAGTCCAAAGGTATGCAAATATATAAATCTATAACAACCAAAAAAGCACCATTTTCTAGAAGAGGGACAAGAACTGAATTACTGCACTTTTTTTTAAAAAAGTAACTAATTAAAAAGAAAAAAAAAATTCAATTTTGCCCAAGGCCACATTTTATTTGTGCACTACAGAAGGGAAACAAATTTAAGTTCCTCCAGAGTTTTCAGGTTTACAAAAAGCTGTTTCATAGTTTACTTACTGTACTGTTTTTGGATGACAGATAGCACATCACTACAAGCACACCAATAAAAAAATCAAAAATACTTTTCAGAAAAATGTTTAATACAAAAGTTACGGCATATATTATAACTTAGCTGAATCTGTGAATTTGGAATCTCTCTTACTCTCTGGGCAAGGCAAAAAAATAGACTTAGCAAAACCAAGTTCCTACAAATTCTACTATTTCTACTGCATTTCTACTATTGCCAAAATGCATTTGCTAGCATTCAGTTCCTCAAATCAGCTTCATTTCTTAGTGAACTTCATATAGCAAAGTAACATAAAAAATTGGATGTGATTGCACTGATGTTTTCAGGTGCCAAATTTCCTCAACAGCGAAGTACTTCATCTTGGCAGAACAAAAACCATGAAGACATTAATTGTTTCCTGTTATTTCCAACATGAGTAAAACAATGCTAAAGAAAACTGCTTGAAAGTGGAACATACCTCAAGATAGCTTATTTAGCTCCTAAAAGTCCTCTTTACTCCTAGGCTGCACTGTGGTTGCTGTTCTGATCAGTTTATTCCTTCCATTTTTATTTACTGATAAAAAATTTGTAAACAGTATCTATGCTATGTATTACTTAAATCTTATACTAAATACTGCTAATTAAAAAGAAAACAGCAGTTGCTTACTTTTTCTCAAGCGACTTCTTTGGTTTCTGTTTATGTTGTTTAATACCTACAGAAAATTATATAGAAAGGAGGGGGGAAAAAAAAAAAGAAAGAAAAAAACCACCAAAACAAAGCACTAGTTTCAAAGGAAAGTTACAAATACAGGAATTCTGCTATGTTCAAGGTAATCTTGAAATCAGAACAGGTTACCATTGATTTCTTCTAATGTCTTCTTTAACTTGTCATTTTGTTGAATAAGATCCTTAAGTCCATCAAGAATATTCTTGCATAGTTCCTGAGCTCGCTCATTAGCTTCCAAAGCCAGTTCATGTTCCCCCAGTAATGACAGTGCCTTACAGAAGTGGTAGTGACCCTACATGGACATGGTTGAATTTCAAGCGTTTATTCACACAAATAAGAAAACAATTTATATCCAAAACAGTTGCAGTAGACAATACAAAGTAAAATTTTACATACTCAAAAGTTATTTACTCTACCCTTTTCAGGTCAAATGGTGAATAATCAAAGTTTTCAACTACTCAGCACACTGACACAGAAAGATAATTCACTGGGAATAGCATCTATAGCCTCTGGCTCTGGAAAAGAAAAAATTTGCTTTTTCCCCCCTAATCTCAACCACTACTTTCCAATTATGTAACTATCCCTTATTTACTCTTCTTCAGGCCAAGAATATTGGGAAATACATGTTGGTCATTAATCAGGATTTATTGTAAAGACTACATATATTTTTTTAAAGCACTGTGATAACACAGGTATGCACAACAATGCAGTAAGTGTTTTCTTCTGTCTTTACACATGCAGAACACCATGTAACAACACTTACAAGCACATCAAACCAACATTTTTAACACAAGAAAACAATGTACTAGGCTGACTGAAGCAGAATTCTTAGTCCACAAGGTTCCATGTTCATTCTACCTCAGTAGTGCTAAACACAGATAAGCACCTGTGACATCTACCTGGGTCAAATCTGTAATTAAGACTCTGGGTTCTTATGTTGATTTACAGTACCAACAAAAGACAATTTTGAAGTGTATATTAAACTAACCTTTGGCCAATTAGGCTTCAAAATTGTGGCTCTTTTTCCATCAGCAAGGGCTCTCCTTAGAGAAAGGAGGGGAAAAGAAGAGGTATTTATTATTTATACTTCAGAAAAATCTACAGACTAGATGTACAAGGCACTAAAAAAATAACTGTTCTTTTATTCACTTTGTAATTCAGCTGTGTAAAACTATGGTCAGATAACACTTGTTAGCTGAAGCTTACCTGGGTTAAAATGTTACCGTCTCAACTATTTCACCTATCAGATATTTAATCCCTCCCCCTCACCTACTAGGTATTCCAGCATTTCTGTTTATGCACCTACACCTTAACTGGCTTCTAAGAAAATGTTCCTTTCAAAAGCAAAGCCTGAATACCAAACCTAAATATTTAGACAGAAATCATACTAGAGATTAGTTACATAATCATAGCTAGAGATTTGAGGATGCGGGTATTAACTGCTGAGCACTGAAGACAGTAGCCTCTACAACTCCCAACAACAGAAGCCTGAAGAAAATGCCTGACTATTGTTTTTTTTTTTAATATACAAGAACTCACAGAATAACCACAATTACAATTTTGGTCAGGTCAGAAGAGAAGCAGACTACCCCTATGGCTACAGGCGAGAACACAGAGCAGCAGTGATAGCCTCTGCTGATACCAATGCTGCCCAAAGTGGGCAGCTACAGAGTTCAGGTACCTCTGGGATATACCACTCGTTCTTCACTGAACCAGAGCTATATGTCAGAATGCAGTAAATTACAACAAAGAGTAGTCATATATGGATTACTTCAGATGAGGAAGCTTGCAAATGACTCCTTTGATAGCTGGGTCATGCTGACTCAGTGAGGCCTTCAGAAAATGTCTGCAGCAAAACCTAAGTTGAGAGGCCTGCAAAGGCCCGTGAGGCATTAACTATTTTACCTCCACAAAGGGAAGGAATATGGAAAAAAAACAACCCAAACTTATTTCACATGGAAGTGTTCATAAATCGGCCAGTCACTACCACAGTTTTTTTGTAAGCGTTATAGCAGGAAAGCTTGTACAGAGGGATCTGAAGGAAGAGCATGAAATGCTCTATGGTAATGAAAACCTTATTGAGGCCTTTCAGTACTTAAAGAGGGCTTATAAGAAAGATGGGGATAAACTTTTTAGCAGGGCCTCTTGTGGTAGGACAAGGGGTAATAGTTTTAAACAAAAAGAGGGTAGATTTAGACTAGATACAAGGAAGAAATTCTTTACTGTGAGGGTGGTGAAACACTGGCACAGGTTGCCCAGACAGGTGGCAGATGCCCCATCCCTGGAAACACTTAAGGTCAGGCCGGACGGGGCTCTGAGCAACCTGATCTAGTTGAAGATGTCCCTGCACATTGCAGGGGGGGTTGGATTAGATGACCTTTAAAGGTCCCTTCCAACCCAAACTATTCTATGATTCTACAGAAAGCTGGACACTAAAGAAAAGCCTGCAAGAGACAATAATTTCAAGGCAAGGAGCATGTTTTACAAAAATTCTTCAGAGATGTCAGAAAAAATTAATTCAGTGAATAAAGTTAGAACAAAAAAAAATGGCCCACCCCACAAATAAGGGAAGTCCCCAGGTAGTAATGGCAGCATTTAGAGGTGTGGCAATACATTTAAAGAAATTAGTAATTAAAAAAAAAGGCAACAAAACAAAACAACACAACAGAACTAGTGATTAGAGAAATTGCACCATAGTCATATTGTAAAGGACGCAAACACAAGGAAAAAATGCTTGAGTAAAAGACAGACTGTGGGGTATAGGAGCTCAAGATACTAAGATATTATAAAAGTAGTTGAGAAGATCAGAAAAGAAAAAATAACCAACACCAGCATTTGTCTTCTTGTCTGCTGTGTGCCATTAGGCTTGGTTTTCATCCACCCAGCCCCTCCTCCAGTGCCACCTGTCGACAGCTGGGTGCAGTGCAAGGGAAGGTACCCCTGAGCACCATCAAAACTTGAGGGTAGGAGGCCAAGCTGCCCTGAAAGGTCCCGTCCTGCATCAAAGCCTGGGAGGGAACATGACCACTGCCTCTCACCGGGCTCTGAAACCGGGAGGAAGACGCGTGCCTTGGATAAAGGCATGAATGCTCCTGCAGATGATCTGCAGAACACTATGTAACTGCACAGTCCTGTAATATACAGTATTGCCACTGCCAATAGCAGGCCATAAGCTCTGTACTGAGTGTGCCAAACCTCAGGACTGAGGTTTCTTGGTCTTCCTCAGCCTGAACTGCAGCTTCACCTGCCTGCAGTTTTCTTTTACTTGGTTTGACTGTGACAGCAATTTTCCTCATTAACCAGGTATTTGTGGCTAAGTTTTAATACTTTTGTTTATGTTTGTGTGGTACAACCACAGATTTAGATGGAATAATTGCTTGTTACTACTACTTATATAGAAGTAGGCATTTGTGACTCCAAAATGATAATGTCCTGTAAAGAAATACAAGCCTGATATGACAGCAGAGGCCTCTACAAGTGGAGACACAGGATGCTACAAAGGAGCACAGGCACAAGCTGACAAGATACGGGGTACAGACTTGGCAGTGGACACCCCATGGCTATAAACAATTCACCAACAGTCAGTTAAAGACATGGCAAATCTTTACAAATAGAGTAACAAAGAAAAAGTGATAACCATAAAAAGTACCATGTATAGTAAACTCAGATATAACATGGAGCTGCGGATGAACAAAGACCGAACAAAGACCGAACCAAACAAAAACAAAGATGTAATATCATGTTAGCAAGCATAAAAGTGACCCCACATGGAGCCCAGAGCGAGGAAGAAGAAACCATCAGCGTGAACATCACTTTCCTCCCACAGCAGGACTCTCACTCTGACAGCTCTCACCCCACTGCTACAGCAATGGAACTGCCAACTTCAGTACCCACCCAGATGTGCAGTGGACTAATCACAATTAGACCCTTAAGACTTGAACTATACTAACAATAAATTCTTGGGTTGGCTTTACCTAAAAGGTATACATCCACATTACTCATAAACAAGATTTTTAGCTTAACAACTGGCTTAAGGAAAACAGCCCCCATAAGCACACTGATTTCTTCAAGAGGTTTAATGAAAATCACAATAGTCGCTGGTACTGAGATACTTTTTTTCCTGTTGTGTAACCCTGCAACACACGCAAATTCTAAATGGTATTACATACTGCCAACAGATAAAGCTAATATTATTCATTTTTCTTGATACCAGTTTTACAAGGTAGTAACATCACAATTACTATATACTTAAGTTTTAAAAGTACTGTTTTCCTAAGTATATTGCCAATTTTTAACTGCAGATCACAACAACATTTCAGGTGATAAATAAGGGGTTACTTACTTGTACTGCCTTGTGAGAATTAAACAAAGAGCTCGGTTTCCATACAGAAGATGGTTTGCTGGACTTAAAAAAAAATTATGAAAAATTAGTAACATACATTACTTTTTAAAATCTTAAGGGGGGAAAAGAAAAAGTAAGTTTTCACAATAATTGTCTGCATGCACTCTAGCACCAACAATCAGATTACATATGAATACAAGCTTCTTTGAATTGTGGCATGGATTTAAAAGCTAAGTTACTGAGAATATTAGTGAATACTAGTTTTAATTATGTAGTAATTTCTAAGATTTGAGCTAACTAATGCACCTTCCAACCAATTCAAACCCCAGCCAGCTTTAAACCTCTGGTTTTGGTTTGCCTTCTTTTTAAAACTCCTTCCCCAAGTCACTAGGTTCTGACACACATAACAAAGCACACCTCAAAAGGTGTAAAATTATGGGTAGTATGTTCCCAACAGTCCCAGCTCTGTTTAAAAAAAACAAACAAACAAACAAAAAACAAACCAAACCAAAAAAAAAGGCAAAAAAGTCATGAAGCATGGAAAAGCTAGCTTGACTGTCCCATATATCCCATTTCATTCTGTTCTGGAATTCCTAATTTTGAAGGCCTCATTAAATCAAATATCTCATGAACATTTCTTGATCACTGGGGTCTACAACTTTTTCATACCCGCCTGGCCTGACCGGGCAGACTAAGCAGCAGTTCTAAAGAATTGCCGGTAACATACCTAATGGAGGATCACAGAATGGTTTGGGTTGGAAGGGACCTCAAAGATCCTCTAGTTCCAAGCCCCCTGCCATGGGCAGCGACTACTCCCACTAGACCAGGTTGCTCAAAGCCCCATCCAGCCTGGCCTCGAACACTTCCAGGGATGGGACAGAATGACAGGTAGGAATCAGTATATATAATCCAGCAACCAGTTGAAAGGAAGCCAAGGGAGGGTGCAGCTAGTTAGGGAAGGAGCGTGATGGAGCAGATGAAAGTCACCTCATACTAGGAGAAGGAGAAACACACAGAGCCAGTTAAGGACTCCCTAGCCGCTAGACATCACCGAGCTATCCTTCACCTTCCAGCAGGGTCTTAAACACAAAGAACAATTTCTGACAAATAGCTGTAACAACAGCGCAGCTCTACAGCCCCTGGAAACCATGAGACTTCCTTTGCCCTTTCCAAGCCATAGGATTTCTTTTGCTCTTTCACTGAGCAAAAGCCTTCTCCAGCCTGCTCCATATCTCAGATACACTCCCTTGAACAAAGTCAGCCTACTCAGTTTTTCAAAGAGCCTAAAATCAACTTGAATTTGGGATTGAAATGTATCCTAGTATGTGAGAGAAGATCTGAAGCAAGACATCAGCAAAATGCTAATCCTTTCAACTGTACAATTATAAAGCTAGATTTCAAAATGAAAAAATAAAAGCTTGCACGATGGATTTTTTTATCAAAGGTGGGACTATATGAATTTCACTGTATCAGAACTTGTAAAAGCTGTACATCAGAACTTCTAAAAGCAGCATTTGCATGACTACAACACAAGTAGTAATTCTATCAAGCCAGCATTCTGTAGCTAGTTCACATTACATGAGGACTACAGGAAGGGAGCAAACACTCTATTTGCATAGGACATAAATTCTTATTTAATCTCTGTCTCCCTGCCCCTTTAGAGACCCCAGGAAAGTCTCCAATGCCTTTCAGCAAATGACTTCTTGAAAGTCTTATTTAGTTTCTTCCCAAAGGAAATTAAGCCTGTTACATACAGAGTTGCCACGAGCAGATACTTAAAAATAAATGTTTGAACTTGTTCACTAGTTCTGCACCATAGCTGAGATGATAAATATTTGTAAGTTGCTCATACTGTTCTGCTGGAAGAACATTTAGGAGGGATGATACCAAAATTGGCTGTTGACACTAAATAACTTATTTCCTTTCAGGTTTACTACACTACTGTTAGTCATTTAAACCCTAACTGGACTTTTGGGACAGTAGAAGTGCAAACAACCGCTAGTAACAAGAAATAAAATAGAACCAAAAATGTGTTATGTAGCTTTCTTTTTTTTTTTTCTTAATTAGGTATGATTTGGCCTCTACTAAGTAGAGTGGCTCATGCAAAACTATACAAAATTGGGGTAAATCTGAATAAGCTGAATAGATACTGAATTTCACTGAATTTTTTAGAGTTGAACGGGACCATAGAGATCATCTAGTCCAACTCCCCTGCTGAAGCAGGATTGCCTAGAGCATGCTACTCAGGACTGCATCCAGGCGGGTCTTGAAAATCTCCAAAGAAGGGGACTCCACAACCTCCCTGGGCAGCCTGTTCCAGGGCTCTGTCACCCTCACTGTGAAGAAGGTTTTCCTCCTATTTGAGTGGAAACTTTTATGTTCCGACTTGTGCCCATTGTCCCTCGTCCTGTCACTGGCAACCACTGAAAAGAGTCTGGCTCCCTCCTCCTTCAACCCACCCTTTAGATACTTATAAGCATACGTATATAACATAACGATATAACACAATCTAGTTAACCGCTTTAGTTCTTACCAAAACTCTATGGCTTTAGTGTATGACATTATAGCATGATCAAAGTTTCCTTGGGAAAATTCCTCATTTCCTTTCTGTTTCATAGACTCGCTGTTCTGTGAAATGAAGAAAAAAAATTGACAAATGCTGTAATCTCAGTTGCAATTAGAAGTAAATAAAACATTTGACAAGAGGCAGCTCAGTTTTTATGCTTGTGAAAACAGGTTACAGAATCACAAAATGATATGGGGTTGGAAGGGACCTCTGGATGTATGTGCTATTAGTTGTAATTAATTTTAGTTCATTGCAATTAATAAGCTTAAAAGTATACAAACGAAGATGTTATGCAGACAAGAATACAACGAACAATAATTAAAAAGCAGGACTAACTCAGAAGGTCTCCTAAGTCCCACAATAGAGTCATCATCACAAAAAAGCATGTGTCAAATAGCAAAGTAGGCTGAGTTCAGCACAGCTCAACCAGTTCCCTACTCAGTGCCTTTCAGCGTAGCTCCTGAAGTATCGAATCGGAGAAAGGAAGACACAGGAATTAACCAGACTCCCACAGAAAAAAACCCAAACATCTACACTAAAGGAACACATGGCAAAGAATTTGAGAGCATCATTTCTGTGTTAGAAGGATCAAGTTGAACAACCTTCTATCAATATTAACAACATTTCCTTGAGGTTTTTTTGGGGGATGAGGAGAGAAACACTCTCCAGTGTACACTGGCAACATAAACAACTAATGTTCTGTTTATTAGGCCAGGATCTCTCAAGGTAACTACTTATGTCAGGACAATTACTCAAGCTTTTGAAATCTTTATCTTTGATCATCTGGTCATGTTGATCATAAAAAACTCCACAAAAAATAACAACAAAAAAGGAAAAGCACAAATGCCTTCTGATATCTTCTCTCACCTTCCTACAGTTTTCACAGGTCACAGCTTTAAACTCTTCAACTAAATTACAGTCTTCTAAAGCAACTTTAGTAATATAACGTTTGCCTGCAGACAAAAATCAGAAAAATAACGTGAGTGAAGAAGTTACCAAAAACAAGAAGTAGGGTTTATCTTCTGCTGCTAAGAATCATTCTCTGCTTTCTGACTATAAATAAAATTTGACACACCAACTAAATAACAGAAACAAATTAAGCAACAGAAAGATTCAAAAGAAAAGGAATTATTTATTATTGGCCAAGCCCAAAATCACTGGCTGCAGACTGTAAAACATTTAAGCACTTGCATAATTTCAAGCAGTCACGTGAAACTCAATTGTATTTTTGAGAAATCTGCATTTTAAAGATCCGTAAAGATTTGCACTTTAAAGAATTTGTACTTCAGTACTTAACTATAAAAAGATTATTCTCCTCACATGGAAATCAGATTTCTACCACCCTGATACTTACTGCAACAGCTGATACACTTCCCGAAGCAAATTAAAGACAGAGCAGAATACAAGCTATTTAACACACATCAAAAACAGCAGGCCTGGGAGCTTTTTGTAATTTCAGCAGAAGTGCTGCTAGTTTGACTATCTTATGGTAACTCCCATGAGCTGCATAACCTAATTTTTGAAATATGAATAATATCTCAATTAATATTTTGACAAAATCCTCTGCCAAACATTTAACAGAAAGACTCAAATAATATTTCAGGCATTTTTCAACTTAACCCTAAGTTAAAAAAACAAATGGCACACATACAGCCCACAGTGGACACTAAAGTGAAAAAAAACTTCCCGAAGCAAATATGACTGTAAATACAACCCACATATAGAGACTCAAGGAAGAACTGGCTGGGTCAAATAAGTCAAAAACAATGAAAAAAACCACACACCACCATGATTTTTCTAGTCCCAGATTAATGAAATACATGCAAACATTAACTATGTCCTAAGTACAACACCGGTTACTTCCCTCATCATTGTTTCTTCAAAAGTGTTCATACTTACACTCAGCAAAGAAAATTTCAAGATAGATCCAACCAAAATCACCAAGTTTCTCCAGCCTCTGCAGAATACTGACATCACCTGTGTATCTGACCCAATCAAGTGCATCCCCAATATCAAAGAAACCCTGTTTCAATTGAAGAAAAGGAAAATAAAGAAAAAAAAATGGTAACTAATTCCACGCTAAACAGTCTTAAAACAAAAATAATAAACACCACACAAACCAACAGCTCTAGCAATATAGTGGAAGCATTCCATGTAAATATAGCAAACAATACTACTGTAGCACTTACACTGTGCACATTCCCAATCTGTTAGCCTTTAAAACAGACAGCAGCTCAGAAATATAAATACCTGGGTAACTCAAGCACAGCATAATACAGCATATTCACAAAATGAAACCAGCCATACTTTCAGCAGGAGACAGGGGAGCCATTCAAATTATAGAATTTGATTTAGAAACTTTTTTTAATGACTACACATAAAATTGCTTCAGTGTGAAGTGACAAGCCTGATTAAAAAAAACCCAGCGTTCTCCAGGCTATTAGACATGCAGGCCAGGGCTAAGACTTTATTCTGTAAATCATGACTTCCCTTCTATTCAAACTAAATTTAAATTGCTTGAGCTATTTGAAGGAGAGGGATTAAGTGAAGAATGCCCGTTGCCTGGGATACTCCCATGTTATCTGGGCCTACAGGTTTTGAAAAATAATTTTAAACCCCCCCATGATTAAGACAAATATCGTTAAAAATACAGGAACTGGGTTATCCAGCAGTAACACACACTTGTACCTATTCTTCTTCTCCTATTGCTACTATCAGCTATGACACTGTCTTTTACCTTCAATGTTTTTTTTTTTTTTTAGCTTTTGCAGTTAACCTACAGAAGGCAACAGAAACTAAAAAGCAGGGGAAAAAAATGACAAACGCAAGGAAACTAAGAATGTCCAGAGCCCAAAGTTTACAAGCTGAAAAATGTAATAAGTATAGTTCTACTGTGCACTGAATTTGATAATGAAGATGGATCAGCAGGTTTCCAAACGACACCTTTACTCAGCCATTCACAGTCCTTCAGAATGAATCAGTGGCACTACTTGAGAATCTCATAAAAGATATCCAACCTGTCACTAAAGAGAAGCACCTTTGCATCATACGAGTGATTGAGCTTAGCCCTACTTGTAGCCCCAGAGCCCCATGATACAGCATCACCAATGCTGGTAAGAGGCCACAGGCTTTGTGGTTTGCACAGCCACAGGGCTGCCAATTGTATGCTCTGAGCTCACCCGGACCTGCTTAGAGCTCTGCTTTAACTTAACTATAACATCCATTTTCTTCTGACCAGGTGGCTATGACTAATTTGGTTTACTTTTATAGGGTACAATGATTGCCTTCATACAGACAGTAGTAACAAGTATTTAATGCTATGATGGCTGACATAATGATGCAGCATAGTGGAACACAAGCCAACTATGATAGCGCATAGCCCATGAAAACTGGAGACATATAATGTGGTTTAGAGGAGTATAGGCATGGGATGGTAAGTGATGGGGCACAGGCTGACGCCGGAGAAGCAATAGCTATAAACAAGTGGAAAAAAAAAAAAAGTGGAGCTGGACAAAATTGGGCAAAAGCAATTTCTAACATCCATAAACCATAGTATGCGTAGTAAGATCAAATGTAACTTGAACCTGCAGACCAATGAAAACAAAAAGCAGGGTATAAAAACGCATTACCAAATGTAAAAAATGAACCTAAGCGAATGAACCCAATGAACGTAAGTAAATGAACCTCATGAACCTTCCCAGAATGAGGAAGAAGAAAACATCAACAGCTACCCTTGCAGTAAAACACACCATGTAGTAATGACTGCACCCCCCACATGCAAACACCAAACAGAAGCCATTCACTTCAGGATCCCAAGGAGCAGTACAAGAGTAAGCACAACACCTGCGAAAGGGTTAGATACTAGGAAGGTTGTATATCACAATTTTAATTGTATTATCATTAAAGAGTTTTTCTGCTTAGTTGTATTTGTTTCTTCGTTTTCTTTCCACTTTTGCAAGAATTAATTGAGGAAGATTTCTATGCTAACAGTAACTTCTTGTCTTTACATATAAAAAGTTTGCCTTTTGCCCATACCTAGACTTTTAGCATAAGACACCAACACCAGCACAGAGGACAAAGCAAAACACACCACAGAGACAGAACCGTGTGCTTATGGGAGAGAATCTAGCAATCTTCAGGACTGAAGGCAGAGAGATCACAGAGACATCTCAAAAGAATAAGCCTTCAACCAGAAGCGGCAGATCGGTGAGAAAGCAACAAGGAAAGCCACCAGCAGGTACCAAAGCTGATACTGGAGGGCTGACCTGGGCTCCAGCTGCACAACCTAAACCCACCCACCACACTGCAGTGGTAACATCCAAGAGAAACCACTTATTTCCAGCATGTGAACTACTCCTGAAATTCTTACTCATTTTGGTTCTCTTACACAAACGATACTTATTTCCTGTCACACACAGATTTCGTTTTGTGGCTCAGAGTTGCAACAACTGGCAACCCCAGTCCAACGTATTACATATTCCAAAAACTACAGACACAATTTATTTATGCAAGCATTTTAAAGTTTTGGATATTTGTACAAATATTTTGTTTGTATTCACACATAAAGAAGCATTCCTATTTAAAACAATTTGAGAAACTTACATTTTCTATTCTGCTGCCAATTCTCAGTATGCCACTGATAAAAGGTGGAACGTTCTGTAAGAGGGATAGAAAAGAAATAATAAACAACTTATTAAGATCTGATAACTTTAGTTTCTATCTGCTCAGGTTCAACTCAATAACATTTTCTGTTCTGCTTGAATGCAGTATCATTTGGACAGTGTCTCTGGTCAATTTCAAAGTTTCAGGAAATGTTCTTGTACCCAGTAGCAAATCCCTTACCATTTTTGTTGAAAAAATAAATAAATCTTGATGTGGAAATAGAGAATGCATGAGCGCTATGACATCTGGTTAGGAAATCAGCCACTTTAACCACTTCTGCAGTTGTCTACATACCAAAGAACCAGCTGATGCATCCCATGAAAACAATCCAAAACAACAGTAATTCCTCTCCTGAGATCTGCTCCTCCAAACAGATTTTACTATTGGATATACAATTGTTTACATGGAGAAGGAGATACAGGCTGAGGAAGCAAGCAGGGGGACGCAGAGGTAAACAGGGGAATGGGAATATACACAGACCCTCTTGTATAAAGATCGAATGGGACACTACCAGGAGGAAACAGCACATAGAACCCATCACATGAGACAAAGTGGAAAAACTGCAGGGACATCCTGAAGTACAAGGAGGTGAAAATAGAGCACTCGGATAGCCTGAAGGAGGAAGCAGCAAAAAGAGCATAAGGAAGTATGAATCCACAAGATCAATATAGTACATGAATACCTAATCATTGAATCATAGAATGGTTTGGGTTGGAAGGGACCTTAAAACTCATCTAGTTCCAACCCCCCTGCCATGGGCAGGGACACCTCCCACTAGACCAGGTTGATCATAAGAAGTTATGTAACAGTGAGGTGGACTGGAAAAGTGTAGCTTGGGGTTGAGCACAGAATTTCAACAAACCAATTTTTTTAAAAACGTCTCATATCTAAATTAAATAAAAAAAAAATCTTCCCTTCAGCTGCTGAGAACATTTCTTGTATCATTCTCTCCTCTATGTTTCTCTTTTAAGACAGCAATAATAAAAAAATTTAAATATAATTTGTTGAATGGGGTAGGGAAATTATTTAACTTGTTCATCAGGGAACAGTGCCATTTTTCTCACTGATTTGATTTTCTTTCTTAGCAATTTACAAGGGCTCCAGTCAACTGTATTATTGACTCTGCAAATATTTATTAAGCTATCCCAACTGTAATAAAGCTTACGATACACTATCTTTCTGGAAAGCTGATTTATTCAGTCCAGCAAAAGGAAATGTCTAATTTAAGATACAATCCCAAGCTGTATAAGGTACAGAATTAATTATCCTATAATACATGGAAACTTACAAAAGTTAAAATACAGTACTTACAACAGCTTTTTTAATTAAATCAACAAGGTCTTCCAAAAACTCTAAATCACAGAGTCTCTTCCAATTCTGGTCTAAAATCTGTGAACTGCTTAAAAACAGAACAAGTTATTATTTAGAAAAATAACACTGTGTTGCATGGACCTAATTACTAATAGTTATGGTAATGAGATTTAACCAAGACCATGGTTACAAACTCAAATGAAGCCTTTCAGAGGAGGGGAAAAAAAAAA
>VXAK01022993.1:52310-66768 GCA_013399435.1 Arenaria interpres
ACCACCAACATCAAGTAAAGTGTATACAAGGAAGAGTGGTGGCAAAGTAATAGTAATGGGTTTTATTGTTCTTTATAGTGGGCTTTAAGACAGTAAACGAGGAAAAGTTAGCCCGAAAAGATACCTTAATGAAGAGAAGAGATCATAACTGTAGAAACAGTGAACTTTCCATCTCTGAACAAAAATTAAATGTGAGAATGGAGGTAATGGTGAGAAAGTCTAAATAGTGTTCGACTCTTCTTCCTCTTCTCCCCGCTCCAGCTTCTGTCCCCAGTAACAGTTGTAACAGTTACAGTGTAACAGTTACAGTGTAACACTTCAGTGTCTTGGCTGCATCTGTAGTAGTTCAGTTTTATAAGAGTGATAAGAAGCTATGAGATCTTTGCCCTGATACAGTGTTTCTTTAATACTTAATTCACATTCCTGCCAAGGCTCCCACCTACAGGTACAGTAAGAAACTCATCACTAAAGCTCTTTTTCAAAAGACTTTTCAAATACTTTATTTGTTTACCAGGCAGTTTCTGTGGACTTCAGTTTCATTTGTGGGTGTGAATGATAAAATTTTTTCTGACTTACAAACAGAATAGTTAATAAGTTATTTTGGGTAAATACATTTTATTCCGTAATGCACCTTTTCCATGGACACTTGAGTCTGAGTGGCTAAAATGCTTAATGCAAAGTCCTGCTTGCTGCTGTGCTGATAGATTTCCGGTCAGCTCTAAAACAACTGACATGAATGGGGTTTTTTGTATCTCTCCCTCTATTCATTAATTGAACCGTATTCTGAGGAGAAAGTTTGGGAAGCTTTTAGTCTTGTTCTGCCAGTTTCCTTACAGAGAGACTGCCAAAGTAAATTTTGTTGGTATGCTGTGCAGTTTATGTATCAACTTAATTCTCAGCCTCTTGCTAAAAGCAGCTGATAGATTAATCCAGTCTGGAAATCATGATTACATGGAGTGCAATTGAATGGTAGATGTTTCAGTGAATTGGATGCATTTTTGTCTCTAGAGCTCGTAAAACTGCTGTTGTGAAGACTGCCTTTTCTCAGTTGTGGCAATTTAGTCCTGCTACTGTGGTCGCTCTCAGAGTAAACGTAGCTTAGAAAAAATAGTTGTTCCTTTGATAGTTCTTTTTCTCTTAATCCACATTATTACTGCATCATATTTAGAAAGAACACTCAACAAACTAATGTCATGCAAGGGTATGCTTCCCATAGATATATATATATCCTTCAAGAGCTTGCCTTAAAAGAGCTTACATGTAGAATTCAAGACCGTTTTATGAACATACTTTAATTTTGATTTTTCACGTGAGTACACACAGTAGAAATACAAAATTGTAGATGCTGTCTAGATACCTCTACCTCTCCAGTATCCATGTACCAGTGGAATATTAGCTTGTTCTTTTACTATCATAATTTGAGACAATGGAAATCCAAAGGGAGCATTTGCTGTAAATGTTACAGCTGTTGAACTACTAAGGGACGTTCTGTGGAACAGAGATCCTGAGCCAACATTTTAATCTGTAAAATGCCATGTTTCTAATCTTGTCTTTGAAGTAGTAAACTTAGGATAAGTTTACTTTGGGATGCTTTGTTATCTTTTTCCTGTAAATGATGGATGATTCTAAGGTCACTGAAAACTTAGCAAGGTCAAATCACAGATGAGCTAACAAACCAGAACTGAAAACTGAAAGTTAACTGCAGTCGAATAACAGAGATGCTGTATTAGTTCACTGTTAGTCTTCTCCTAATTATTAATATACTAGTAAGGAATCGCAACACATATTTTATTTAAGTGTGCAAATAAGGGTATGTTGACACTGTAACATGAGAAGATAGTAATTTGACAGAAAGAATACTGTCTTGATGGGAAAAGGATAATACAGTTTTGGCTTTCTCTAATGACTGTAGTTAAGTGTAGCCAATCAGGTAAATAGCGCAGTGATATTACCTTAATTTGAAAATGGAATTTAACATTACAGGGGAAACCAAATGGAATGTGTAGCCGAGACTGAGAAATTGAATCAGTTTAGGGCAATACAATGTTGTCAGACCTCAGCAGATGTGCAAGATGATTTGTTTTGCTATTTCTAACAGCCTTTGCTAAGACTGTCATCCATTATCCAATTGTATTTTTCTAATAAAGGTATCTGTTCTACTGTCTTAAAAGAACACACTTCTCAAAATATTTTTTTTTGTTTCAGAGGTGTATATTTGTAACAGCACTTGCTTATGTCATTACATCTACATCTGGTGCATCTGTGATGTAGCCCATTTACAAATATTAAAATGGCTGTTTCGTGGGAGACCAGAGATGAATATAGCTAATATCCTGCCTCTATCTGCCTAATAGTGCCTGCCATAATAATAAGAGCAAAGATGAGGGCGAGAAGCTAGTAAAATTTCCCCAGAATGCTTCCCTTGCCTGCAACAATGTGAAACTTCTGAGCCAAATGTTATATGTTTGTACTTTTCTCATGAGAGTTTTTTATTTACTTTTTGTAAGTAGGTAAACTTCATTTCAACAACATCAGAGCATTGATTTTCTAGGATACAGCAGACTTATGGCTCGCATTCTGGACAGTCGATCTGCATTTTTTCAGTGGCCTCTTGTCTGGGATTTCCAAACCTTCGGCATTTGTCTAAAACTGCTCATCTTTTCTGCCTAGGAACGTTTTTAATGGCGATACTGTCCCACTTGGTTTGCTGTAGGTCTGGAAATTCTGGACAAATTCAAAATGTTCAGGTTCTGCCTGGACATGTTACCAGGAAATATGAAGTAAGATGCCCCATCCAGTATTGATGTGGTAGTTCTGTTAGTAGGTATGGCCACTGGCTACACTGTATCTGTTCTTATGTTGTTTTACCAGTTACCTCATCTGAAGCTTTTCTACTGGCCAAAAGTTCTTTGCCAACACTCCTGAAAAATAGTACACTGAAACCAATGCTTTCCACTTCTCAAAATATTCAATATGACTTCAGCAACCAAAGATCAACCTAGAACCTGATGGTGTTCTGGCATGCTGCTGCCAGAAAATTCAGGAGGCTTTTTCACACATCTCAGTGAGTCACTTGCCACCCCAGACTGGTTGGCCACCGGCTGGTGAGAGTACAGGACAGGATAATAAAGCTCCACACATGAGGAGTGAGTGTCCGGAGGATGATGTGTTGATGCTGAAGATTGGGTATTAACTCCAGACACAGATCTTCAAAATCTCCGTCTTTCTGGAAACAGGGTAACTTCTGCTGGTCATACGAGATGCAGTTACTGTGTTTTCAGATAGATTTACAGGCAGCATGGTCTCAATAGAAAGGTGAGGAAGAACCTACAGAGCATTTCTTTTCCATACTGGATCCTTAAATGGTGACAATATCTGTGTAAGGCAAATGGCTCTTCAGCGTAGTGTGCACGTTAGAGAGCACTGTGCTGTGCAGGGATTGTGTGGTAACCACCGTTTTCACAGGGGATAGAGACGATTCTAGATTGTATGTAACTTAAAGATGCTTAGGAAAATTAGTAACTTAAGTCTTCCTGACTATCAATTTAAAAGAAATGTCAAGATAGTAAGATACATATCCAAACCCCACTAGATGGGAATCAACAGTAGGTCAGTTATATTAAAATCGTAGATTCAAGCATGCTAAGCTATAGAAATAAGATTTTAATATTGTGGTGAAGTCAAAAAAGGTAGCACATAATGCATGTTTTAATGTGTCTTTAAATTAAATCATATTTTTTAATCAAGGCTGACTTTTTTTTTTTTTGACCAACCGAAAGGCGCTATTCTGATTACAGGGGGGAAATCGAATAATAACAGAATGACAGGACCCCAGAAAATATCATAACAGTCATTTAAAACTTGTCTTGCCAGGGAGTTATACTGGAAATGGATTAGGTCAATTTGGCATACAGCATTTATACCAGAATAAAAATGCCCCATGGAGCTAATAAGCAATAGTCTTTGCATTGAAAATAATTTCTTGCTTAAATTCAAACATTGTGTTCCAAAGCCTTTGGAGTTACTTTGGGGCTGTACATTATAGTATTTTGCCTCATAATCATTACTATTTTCATTTTATCAGGACTACATTGTAGAAATAGCGAGTAACTAAGTATAGTGCTCCTAATGTTCTTAATTCGTCTTTCTTATTAAACCTTACTATCTTTTGTTCAGCTTCAGGGTTTTATTTAAAAGTCTCTCAAAACACAAAAGGATTTCCTCTTAGTTTCCAGTTGTATTGACTCATTCTTCTTGGTAAGATAGTTATAAATAGTTTTCTTTTGAACTTTAATGTATTTCTTTGATCGGTCAGATGTTTGTCCATACGTTTCTGACAGTTCTTTTTTGATCCCTTGATTTTTTTTATTTTTATTTTGCATTTGTCAAGGCTGACCGCTGTTCATTATTAGGCTGAACTAATTTCTTCTTCATCTTCCTCAGAGTCGGCATCATCATTGTAGAAGTGAATTGTAGCTTGTACTGGAAAACTTGCCAGAACCTTCTCTCCGATTTTATTAAGAAGCTTTTGAGATTTGGACTTGGGCAAATAAAGTCTAGTAAGAAAACATATTTTAAGAGAAAAAGTAAAACTATGCAATGCTTTCCTAGCTAAGCTAGCTTGAATATTAAAACCTATTTTTGTCTTTCTTAGCAGAGAGAAAAATCCTAGGGTTCCTTGTCTTTTAAAATAAAAGTTGCTAACTAAAAGGTACTGTTGATTTTAAGTTACTTCAGTTGCTTTGGGCATATTGTGTATTGGATTTATCTAAGGTCCCGCCCTGATAAAATGTTGGCAGAGCAATGATGCGTGCTTGAGATGGTTTGGTTTGGTTTTTGGCACAATTCAGAATGGAAGTGTCCCATGCAACTGGGGGAAAGTTTGAGAATGTTCTGGGATTCTGGAATTAAGATTAACACACCCGGTTAAGACTGGGGCAGGTTGCCTGTTGCACAGAGGTTGATGTTGGTGGATTTTGTGTTTCCAGGTGGAGGAGGTGTGTACACTGGGAGAGATTTATTTCAAATTTTATATTGTTTTGTATTGAAATCATAAATGTCTTGATTTACATTTCAGGTTTTCACCAGCTTTCTCAGTAAAGCAAAACTTCTGTGGTCTGTATACATATGTGGGTTTGTGTGCATATGTATGTACACGTCTTCCTCTTGGGTCCACTTTGGCCAGTTTTCAATTGAATTTGACAGTGATGAAGGTCATGCAGAATTTACTCTTCTACAACTTTTATAAAAACAAGTGCTCGTAAATAAGAGGGATATTCCATTAATTTTCCTCCTCTAAGCAAAAGTCCAAATCAGGAGTTTCTACATCATTAAGATGTAGAAATTTTTCACCAAATATTGGTGAAAAACCTTATAAATCCCCCAAGCACAGGAAAATCTTCACCTGGAGTTCAACTGTCATTCAAGAGGAAATTTAAGCAACCTCAAGACACAGATCTGTAACAAGTCCCATTCCATTAGCAGCTGTTCACGTTAATTATTTGTGCTTTGTGAGCTCGTTATCATATTAATAAATGTAAATATAGAGTAGATGAGGCAGAATAACATGGTTTCTTTTAAGATTACTTTTTTCTTATTTTGTTATTGGCATATTGTTTTGGGTTCTGTTCAGCCTGGACACCTTTCCTTTTGGGGGGATAAAAACCGTGGAGTCTGGTGGGTAGTTAAACTGTATTATTAAAAAGAGATGCTCCAGAGACAAACTGATACTTCTCCTGAGAAGGAATATATCTTGTCTTGGAAGACGTCACTTTTCCTGTATTGATGGGATTTAACTCACCTCACTGGATGTTGAAACCCCAGGGCTCCTTTTGATCTAAAATTTAGCAGTTGACCATCCAGTTCTGACTGTAAAGAGACATATTTATGTTTTAGAATGGGCTAAATATGAAGATTTAACTTTTTTCTTCTAGAGGTAACTGTAAAATTCTACAGTAATGTTGCTTTGTTTGCTGTGTTGCATGTTGTTCGACTAAGCATACTTCAGAGAACATATGTTTGTCAATATCTGCATGTTTAAAAAAGCATTTGAACATGTACATTTTATAAGCCATAAAGCCACGAAGCTTTACATTTTGCTTAAGTTCTTATGGAATATCTGTAGCGACTGGTGAGCTAATAATACCAGCAAATGGAAGTGCAGTGATTGGAAGAATGGATTGGGAGGTTATGGTTTTATAAAGTACCTCTTTAACTACAGTAATCAGTAGTTTGGAATTGGAATGTTGAAGTTGGAAAGCTTAATTGTAATCAAAGATCACACAAGCACGTTAAAAGTCCAAACAGTAAAATCAAGAGACAACTGGCATCTCATATTTCTATGCAACCCACATTAAGAAGGTAAGCATTTTTGATACAACAGAATAGGTAGCAAAAATATATTTTTAATATCAAAATTAGATTTTGCACAGAATAAAGTCCTTCAAATTAAAGTCAATTAAAAAAACCCAAAACACCACAAAAAAACCAACCCAAACCAAACAAATAATAATTTGCAAAAATAAACCTGGAATGTAAACCTGAAAGCATATTGCAAAATCCCTGAGCCCTATCACTTCATCTTGTAGGCGTGTATTCTCTTGTATATCTTAAAACAAGAAGACTTCTTTTTTCCTCCTATTGCTATAGGCTTGATGGTGCATAAAATAGGAAGATTTAGCTTTGCTATACTGGAACTTGTAGTGACCAGTAGCTAGAAACCATGCCCTCGGCTACAAACAGACAAAGATGACTTTTGCCACTGTCAGAGCAATTAATCTGTCTTTCTGAGGAAGTAGGTTTCAGCATGGATATTTCGGTGGGGCCCTAAAAGCCCTTGGGCCACGGACTGAGCAAGGGGTCCTACTGAATTCTCTCGGTACCTTTTATGTTTGCCTGTTTCTCTCATACCCACATGTTTATCTTGTAGCCAAAATGATTTGTCTTCAGGCTGTTATGGTTTTCTTGATTCTTTTTTTTTTGTATGTTTAATCAGGAGACTCATTTACTTTGTTTCCACAGTACCTAGTAAAATGGACTCCTGATCTGGCTGAACATGGCAGATGTGATCACAGTATCTGTGTTGAATACCGTATGTTATTTTTCTCCTTTCATATATAATATGTATTGATTAAACACACATTATGTGCTTTTTCTTTTTAGACTATAATACAGCATTTCTGAAAAGCAATTCTGATAAAAGCCAATTAATTGCAAAATCTAGCTCAGTTTGTATACAGCAGAAAATGTTCAGTGTTAATTCGTACTATGTTGTAGATATGGCAATAATAACTAAATTAATTTTCATGGCTTTTCTTCAGGCATAAATAATGACATTTTGAGTTTAGGTAGTAAGAAAAATGTTACATTTTATATAAGGAAAAGTATATGTAGGTAATTATTGGATATATTGTAACATTTTCTTGGCAATAGAGGTAAAATTATTAAATTTTTTTAACAGTACTTTTATTTTTTGGTGCTATGCTCTGCATATTTCAATTTCTCAGGTTAGATTTTTGTATGTATATTCCTAAACGTTTTTTAATCGCACAAAGGACATTGAAACTTTTATTTGTTTCACTCTCCAGTGTTTAGAGTGCCTACTGATCTGTAAAGCATTGGCATTTGTATGTATACATCTCAGAAACTAACTAGCAAAAACATTATGCTGAACCCATCTTGGAAGGCCGCCTGCTAGAAACCTCAGTAACTTTGCTGAAGAAAATACCCCTTGCCTTCCACAGCTGTGGAATGTAGGTATGCATTAACGAGTACCTCTTCCCCCACCTATGCACCACACAAAGTATCCAAGCATCTTTCCTCAGGCGTCATGACCCTGTTAAAAAGCTTACGGAAGGGCTCCTAAAGACCTCCTTCAGCCCTCATTAGGTCCCAAGCGACAGAGGCGTTTAGGATGCTGAAGCAGTGTGGGTGGGTCATAAGGTATGGATGAGAAGGATCTGAGAAGCTTCAGGCAGGAAGGAGAAATGTTAACAAATTGAAACCAACTGTTTCAGTTATACTTGGCTTGAAAAAAATGCCAGGCTGTTAGCATCAATGTAGAAAACTTCATATATGGCTTGTTTTTCTCACACAAATGGGCAGAAGCCCAAGTATAAATTAAAACTTTAGAGCTGGCTGAATAAAATTTTTTACAAAAACATAACCTCAGTAATAAATCACAACTTCCTGATTTCAGAAGCCTTAGTTTCTTGAAATCATCACTGTAAGCTTGTACTCTGACGGGAGTAAGACTCCTCTTATCGTTAGCAAATTTACGGGTGCTTCTGACAAAGCCTGGAACGCTGCTGGGAAAGACTTTCTTCCTCAGGCTTTCCCAAGGTGCCTGCTGGGAGGAGTGTGGTACTCCCTCAGATCTGTACAATTACAACCTCTGTCTTCAGGAGACAAAAAGTACAAGGTAAAAAGGTGTTGCACCTGTTAGAGCATCGCAGAAAATGTGAGTCTCTAAAGGCTTGCACTAAAGAGAGTTGTTGTCTTAACCTGCTGAGCCTTTGGTAAAAAGTTGAAGATGTAACTGTGGATGGGACGCTGCAAAAACCTGTGCAGGTGCTTAAAACTAAGCATGGGAGTAGCACCATTTTAATGCATTTTTTAAAGTTTGCAGCATTGGGATCTATGTTGAGTGTGCTTCTGTCTATTTTTGTTCTTTAGGCCTAACAAATTTTCTTACATGAGTAAGACTGGTAATCACAGTGCTTTTCAAGGGCACTTGGCAGTAAAACCTACTTTAAAATCCAATCTTTATTTGATTTCCTAGCTGGTTTAGCTATAGCAACATCCCTCCCAAAAAACAATCAATAAAATTGTGCACCTCAAAGTATGTTTTTTAGATTTCATATGAATTCATTTTCACTCAACCCCCCCATATACAAAATATCACACTAGGCCTGGAAATTTCAAACAGAGGACATTCTTATGTTTATAACTAAGCAAATTAAAACTGCTGTTAAAATAAGGGTTGTTTTGAGTAAACAGCGCGCTGTGCAGCTCTTTAAGAACAGGTAAGGATTCTACATCTGATATAAAGTGAGAAATACTCTTAACCATTATCGTGAACAGAACACTGTAATTTGAACCATATATTCTAACACTAAAGAAATGCTTGAAAGAACAAATGAATAGATGACCAAGCCTCACTTCCTGTGTTCAAATAGTTTCAATTTCTGCACCTGTTTCCTATAAGGATTATTTTCTCTAGAATTTAGTCTCACCATTTGTTGAATCTCTGTCATCTCACCGTCTCTTGCTGTGAGCATCCAGGGCCTCCATAAAGCAGGGCTGCTGAAAGATTAAGATAGAGTAACAGTCCCACAGTTAATTCCTTGGGGTAATAGCCCCACAGTACAGCTCCTTTTGTTAGATCCTGCTGGTATCTTTTGAAATAACATGATTTTTTGTCTTTTCAACAGGTTTTGCTAAATCTGATTTCTATGGCAATATTAGTCCGTCTTCTGTCTAGGATCTGATTAAACAAACCAGACAATGGCTTGCACGTTTTTAACTAAGGCGTCATTTCCCTTTAAGATTTCACAACAAATGACTGCATTGAACTCCAAATGATGATATAACTAATACTGAAATCTTTTTATTTATGCAGCACTGCTGCAAAATACAAAGTAGCCCTCTCTGACAGCATGTCTAAATACAGACTCGATGTCGTCATTGAGTGGCTCGTGATTTATTGAGTAAGCAACTCCAGCATTAAACCGACATGGGCAATCTGATCTAATTAGCTGAAGAGAGCATATGCAGTGGTGGATGTTACATCTGCCTTTTGTTTGGTGAGGGGAACTACAATTATGGATGCTCTTTCTAACAGTACATTCCATCTCCACTGCTGTGTTAACAGATTCATACAGATGGGGAAATGGAAAAGTGCATTCAGATACAATATGTAAATAACATGAGAACAAACTTCTTTACAGCGAGGGTGACAGAGCCCTGGAACAGGCTGCCCAGGGAGGTCGTGGGGTCCCCTTCTTTGGAGATTTTCAAGATCCGCCTGGATGCAGTCCTGAGTAACATGCTCTAGCTCTGGGCAATCCTGCTTCGGCAGGGGAGTTGGACTAGATGATATCTATGGTCCCTTCCAACTCCAAAAATTCAGTGAAATTCAGTGAAAATAAAATAGAAATAATAAATCGGTTATCCCAACCTTAATTTTAATTTACTTCCTTTTGTAAGTTCGTTTTGAAATATTTGACTGAAAAGGATAAAATATTGGCAAAACAAGTAAAATACCTATTCATTTCAGAAACATATTTTGCGCTTTACTTCTGGAGTCAGAAATTGTTTTCTGTTGGCTGTCCAATACTGAAATTGTCACATTCCAATGATACTTACAGTCAGAGTTTTGAAAGGAAGAAAAGACTTTCGAAAAAAGTCTCCCTGCACCTGCCTTACCTCTGTGGGGGATCCCTCGGCCGGGGTGGGTGCCGCTGCTGACGCTGGGCACTCCGGGAGCTATGGCAGATGGGGACTGATGTAGCCTTGAGCAGGAGACCCGCAGCTGCACCCTCCATGGCATTTGATGGTCTAAAGCCTGCAGCAGGCCAGGCGCTTGCTGGGGCCTTTCAGCCCCTCCTTTATCTTAACTCCCGAAGAATACTTACCTAAAACAAACATGGCCCCAGGTAAAAGGAGAGAAACATCCTTAATGAGATTTCTTTTGACTCCCCCAGAACAGTTCACAGACAGGGCTCTCACGTTGGTAGGCTGTCCTGGGGAGGGCACTGCTAGGGAAACAGAGACTTTTTGTTACGTTTGGTTAGCAAATCATGTGGAAAATAATTCGTGCCCGTTATCTTTCTGTCACTTTTTTACAAACTCCCTATTTGCTCTATGTGAAATACACTATGTAAATAATCTCTTTGCATGGTTTGGGAAGGCTCGTCAACCTCCTGTCGTGCAAAAGTGTAACAGAGATCCAAAGACAATTTTAAATTTAAAATATTTTTTTAAATGACTGAAGTTTTTTCCATGTCCTAACTTTAAAAGAGAAAAAGATCAAAAATCAGTGAAGGTGAGAGGGTTTAAAGACAGGCCTAGTGACTTCCTCTATTAGGAAGTCCATTAGGATGTTCCTTTAATTTGATTGCTATTTGATGGATGCAGAAGAAGGTTTACGTCAAAAAAGATTACTTTGTCTATCAAAGAATAAGGGTTATGAATGCCATTCTTTATGAGGAATCTTTAATTTCAAATGATGAAATGTATACTTTAAGCCTACAAAGACTGAAGAGAAACAGACTTCTTCCAAACTTTCTTCCCACTGTTTTAATTCGTACCATGCATTACTCATAGCCTGTTACATTGTACAAGAACAATTTATTACCTAGTGGGTGACATTATCTGATTTTCATTGTTATTGTTCTTTGCTACGGTTCACTTTGTTTCCTTTATTTCCCAACTACTGCAGAGATGTAAGAGGATTATAAGAACCTAAATCTAAATTCTCTTTCCACCGGTGCTGTTTACACACGGACATCAAAGGGAACAGATTCAGCTCTCAAATATAATTGGTTTCTACTGTGAACTTTCTTCCCAGAGAGAGAAAAAAATAATTAAATGATTTCATTTACTGAACATGGGATGTCCATTGATTATTTAGTATAACTTAGGTCCCTTCCAGAAGACTAACCTGAAGAAACCATGAAAGCAGTGAGAGGACAGTGAAAATTCTCAATGGGAGTTAGATCCCTCCGAGGTAAGCCTTGTGGCTCTTTTTCAAGTTATGACCCAGCTGTAGGTAGCCTGTGTCCAGTCAGAAAGAAGGAGCTGGACTCACAGATAAAGACCAATGGATATATTCCCTTGAGAGACATAATTTTCCCCTGAAACTCTTCTGTGTTAGAAGACATTATATATATACACTTTTGCACGTGTATTTTTTTTGTGCATTCTGCTGATTTTGCTTAAATTTAAGTGTCTTTTTTTCTGACAGGGAGAAGCTTAGGTCAGATTGGAAAGTCGGACTGATTTTCCTACATTGATGCAAGTTGTACATTTGTCTTAGCTAGTCAGGGTCTCCTAAGACAGCTAAAAGTAATAGCGTAACTCAGGTTTTGATGTTTTTGAAGTAGTCTTCAGTAACAGTTTCTAGGATTTGATTCGTTGAGGTCCAATTCTTACATTATTTTTTTCCTGGTCTTTAAAACATCCCTCCTTGCTGTGACAAGTAGACAGAGTTTAAACTCAAAGGCCAAAGCTATTAAATGCTGTTCTGGGAAGCGCTGATAATGTGCTGTAGAGGATTCACATTCTAAATCTACTCCCTCCCATGTTTAAATGCTGTGTAGTATTTGTAAATCTGTAACTAAGTAAATAACACTATATCTCAAAGAAGAAAACATATGCACAGTCTAATAACTTTAAACATTTATGTATCAAAAGCAATGCAATTATAAGAATGAAGAATATAATGAATAATATTCAAATAACAGACTATATATTAAATAGCAGCATGGGTCCTGAGAAAAAAAGGCAAACTTCTTAAGTAACCTAAATTGTAATTAAATATCTTGCTGAGTTACTGTCTTAAATACACATATATAATTTCAGCAGCTTAGTTTTATTTAGACCTATTTAATTTGATAGTTGAAAGGGAAGTGTGCATTACACAACTGATGTCAACGGTCCTGATCTTGCAATCAGATCCGTATGTGAGGATAATTGATTTATACCTCTGGATAGAATCTGCCAACATGGATATTAGTGCAGGAGCAAAGCCTAAACTACTAAAGTATAGCTCTCCAGAAGATGAGAAGTTACCATCAAATAAATCTGTTGATAAAGCCCTGCAAGATCAAATTTATTACAAAATTATTGAAAATATAATTGTGTTAGTGAAGCTATAATGTAATCTAATCTAATTACATGTAACATTGTAGAAAAAATGTAAGTTAATATTACATTATTGTGTTAATTAATTGAAGCACACAACTTTAACTAGTATTTTCATGGAAATCACTACCTAAATTCAGGTTGCAGATCTGTGGAAAATGGATTATTTCAGCAAAATATAAACAGCTGTAATACTGTATGATCTCTAGTTTCTAAAAAATAAATAAATAAATAAAATGGCAGCAGTTAGTCCAGTCATAGCTGTCTAATTTTAAGAACTGTATTATTTTTTGCAAAATATTTACTTTTAATACGAGGTGCTGTATTTGGTGAAGAGCACTTCACAGAATCAGAAAGCACTGATTTTGTTACAGATGCTCATCCATTTTTCCTAGAAGCGAGAAGTATTTTTCAGACTTCTTGATACTACCTAAGAATAACTTTAGCAGACTTTATTCTGACTTTTACATAGATGTGCCATAAGATAATGACTTTGTGTTAGGTGGAAGAGGTTTTTTATCTTTGTGGGAAACCTGTTTTACTCAGTTTTCTCATGAAAACACTTGTGCATTTGTAAGAATAGAGTGTTCAATATAAATTGGTATAGTCAAGGAGACAGGATAGCGCTGCAGCATTTATAGTTTTGAATAATATCTAGTATTAAACAACATGACACAGGTGCTTGTAGCCACTAATAGCATGAAAAGCTCCTCAAAGAGAAACTGTTGAAGAGCTTTTAGGGAACAGGAGGAGGAAACAGAGCCATTCACAAAACACAGCAAGGCCAGTCTCATAATACTCCTTTAAAGTTAAAAAAAGAGACACTCGTCTGCGCTGAGGTTACATGGCAGAGCTGGCTCCCTGTTCTGAGTGGCCTCCTTTGGGAGCCTTCCCACATGGACCGTTCGAAGAGCTAAGGGAGGTTTACCCCCCGGTAGACTGAAGCCGGCCTTTTTCTCCTATTGTGTGTAAGGGGAAATGGGGTGCTGAATCCTCTGAACTTGCAGGCAAAAAGTCAAAATGTAGCCTATTTGCTTTCTTCAGGGTTTTGCAAATTCTCTTTAAACAATTTCATATCTGTATATGGGTGTTCTGCATCTTGCAACATCTTTCCGTAATCTCTTCTTCATGACAAAACCCCAAGTGTTCTGGGAAGTCTGAGGGCTAATATTACTCACTGATTATTTCCAAGGCTTCCTTCCACCCTCCTATAAGGAGGAACTGATTGACATAGTTATTTTAGAATACCTATTTTAGTAAATTTCCTGATGAGTACAAGGCCTTGGCTTCACAGTAATAAAGAAGAATGTTTCTCAATCTAAAATGCTTAACCTTTAAATTAGTGCTTGTCATGATTAAGTCTAAGCTACACCATAATAGAAATTAGAAAACCTACAGCAACTTTATGGCTTCAAATTATTCTAATTGAGAATGTGCCAACATAGGTAGAAACTTATCTTAAAATGGCGACTAGTTTTGCCTGTATACTCTTCTGCTTTGAATTCCTTTGCATCATGAAGTTTTAATTCAGTTTTCTCATTTACTCATAAACTTTTCCAGGGTAAGGGAACCTTTAAAAAAAAAAAAGGGGGGG
>VXAK01022993.1:69277-90027 GCA_013399435.1 Arenaria interpres
GACAGCGGGCCGGCTTGTCAGCGGCGGGCGGGGACGTGCGGGTGAAAAAATAACGGGTGTCGCTTCCCAGGCCTGTCACAGCCCTGCTCGGCAAGGCTTCGGTAAGACCCACGTAGAAAATCTTACTGGAGTTGTAGTTAGTTACCTCTCTTTTCACTACTGTAGCTTGTTGGCTCGGGGAGCGGGCTGAGGAATGTTTTTTACTATATGCAGCGTTTTTTACTATATACACATGTAGCGGAGCGTTTTAAGTGCAGTTACGGCAAGAGGAGCACTTGGCTGGGAGGACCTGATAGTATTTCCATGTTAGTAACGTACTTCTAACACGTGCAAAGCTTCGGTGTAAAAATATTTGCCGTATCTGTGCATTCAAGACTTGTGTCAGAGGAATAAAACGCAGCTGAATCGGTAACGGGAGCCTGAGTTGAGGTTTTCTTAGAGAGACCTGCATGCTTCTCCCGGTACAAAACATTGTTTCGAGAGAATGGAGAATGACACCAAAAAATCACAATCTGTGAAAGTCACTTTTTTGCGAATGGAGAGTGAGAGAGGAGGGTGTGGGGAGGCCGTGGTAGCCCATGACAGTGGAAAAATACTGTGCCTGAGCAAGCTTCCCTTGGCCGTCTCCTGGAGTAAAACTGAAAGTGAGCTTGCTCCTGGCTTTCAGGTTTAGAGTGGAACTCCTCTGGCACCCCCCTGAAATCATCTGAATTCTCAAAATTAATGTTGGATTTGACCAAACTTGTCACTAAAGACTAGAATTGAATCTTCTCGATTAGACTAGAATCTTCTTGATCACTCCTTTTTGCTGATGTTTGTATGTGTGTTTGTGGAAATTATTTCAGTTGTCACATGTTTGACTTAAATGGCTGTTACTGAAACACATTTATGAAAGATGAGGATGGCTAGGTGTTACTTCTCAAGAAGCAGAGAAGCTTTTCATGTGTTCAGTGGCTAAAGAGGGTGTTTTCAGTGCAGTGAAAATAAGATCAGAAATGCTAATGAAGTTTGTTCAAAACCAGTCTTTTTGCTATCTAATGAGCAGATTATTTCATACTTAGAAGCAATGGTGACAATCTCAGAGTCTCTCACAGGAAAGTTAAATATTTTATTCATGTTTTGATAAAGATCTTAAGCCCAAAATCAAACAATTGTCCATGCGTTTAGAAGAGTTCTGCATCAATTTGCCTGGATTATTGTTTTGTAAACCGTATTTCAACTAATTTATGTTGTTCTTTGCTCCACTTCTGCCCATTTCTGAAATAGCTTCTCCTCAGTCCTTGCACAGTAAGCACATTTTTTTTCTGTCTGCAATGTTATGCATGCAGACTGACTTTATAAGCTTGTCAGTTTATTTGTGTTTATTGGGAGTTGAGAAGCCCTCTAGGGAACTGTAGTTTGACATAATGTCAGCTCTGTTGATCAAAATATATTTGTCTCTTTAAAAATATGTACTGAAAGTTACTAGTTGCGTTTGACTCTTAGAATCCCTGAGGAAGATGCCTGCCATGCTGAACTTTGGCTGCTTTAAAGACCGAGGCAGCATCTCTGTGGAACTCTACATCATCTGTGAACACTGTGAAAAGGAAAATGTTAACTGGCATGCTTTTTTGGTTTCTAGAAAACTTGCTTTTTGAGTGGGTATAACTGCCTCTGGCCTGCAATCAGTAACTTTCTTAAGATAAGATACCAGCAAGCTGTAAATGGTAACCTGTAAAGTTTTTTATTTGATCTTTAATCAAATTGGATGCTTAAGATAATATAAAGCTTCATTAGCTCAGTTCACTTCCCTGTGGAAGGTAGCAATGTTTAAGCTTGCAGCTTGCACAGTGAAGCTGGTTCGGTTGGCAAGCTATCCCCATAGGCTTAGTATTATGCAGCTTCATTTTAGATATGGAGTGAACCACACTAAATGTGTACTATAGGGAAATTCTGTTATGGTTCCACATAAACTCACTGAAGGTGTGTAAAACGTGTTTGTAGTATAGTGGTAGCAAAATACCTGTTTCTAATGGTTGCCACTTCTAAAATACGGCAGAAAAATTAAGTTTAATACAATATTACATAAAAGTTGATGTGATATGGTATGGGAACAGATTATGTATTGAGAAGCTTTGAGGTTCTTAAAACTGTTCTTTAATCTACTGATTCTAGCTATTGAGCTTTATTTGCTCGTTTGTGAGGTCAAGAGGAGGAACGATTTTTATAATTTAATGAAGAAAATGTTTGTCCAATGGTCTGTTAAGCGAATAGACTACCTTATTCAAAATAAATTTTTCCATGGGTTATTTCTTTAAACTTGGAGTTGTGTACAGAATGAATAATTTTGGTATAAATGCATGAGGACTTAGTATATTAAAACCAAAAAAAAGTACCCTCTCCTTTTATTGAAAATGTTTTTTAAGATTTTTTTCAAAGAACTTTTTAAAGTATTTGTCCTGATGTAACTTTCCAGAAAATATAGCTGGCTTTACAGAGGAAATCCTGAAACCTTGTAAATTAGGTCTAAAAACTTGACTTGTGTAGTATATAGTTCATGGGTCACTTGTGGCTCACAGGTTGGTTGGTCTTTTGGCAGACGGGTGTAGAGACAGTGTATATAATTTAGCAGCGGGGCTGGGTGTTTCCTGGAGGATTGTTACCCAACTAGAATAAATGCCACCTGGACTGCCCTCCCGTTAGAGGGGCTGTGGGGACTGACCAGGCATGTTGTATATTGTGACAGCTTTCTTGGTCCCTGCCAAGTAGCAGACAGTACCCTTCAGCCACTAGACCTGAGGCAGCAGGGCCCATGGGGTTGTGTAGTCAGGGGAGAAGAGGAAAGGAAGGAAGGAAAAGGCAGGGTGAACTGCCGTGTGAATGGGAGAGGAGGATCAGGTTGAATGAGGGATGTTGCCAGTGGCCCACAACAGTCACAGTGCTAATGGCACAGTGGTTTTGTGGCCCACTTACTTGTGCACTCCTCCTCTAAAGCTGAAAGCTGGAATCTGAATTGGCTTAAAAGCTTGGGTTGCACTTTTAGTTTTACTTCTGATGTCTTCCAGCTTAATAGTTCAGACCTTTACCCCTTTTTTTCCTCATGGGGAAAACAAAATGATAGAGACCCCTCATGTAAGGCAGAAGGGTCAGATTCAAATTTAGGCTGGGGATAATTTAAGAATGAATTATTAAATCAGATCCTTGCTATACAGACTTATTTTTCTTTCCTGTCTCTTTCAGTTCCTTGATGACTTAAACAGATGGAGTCTGCTTCTCATTTCTCCTTTTATTTACCCTGATAAGTTACTTAAAGCAGAACATATAGCTTTTGTGACAGAAAGCATTTCAGCTCAGACAGATAACTTGCAGAAAGTACCTGGCTCTTCAAAAGAGGTACGTAGTTCTCTTTGTTTCTTCCATAGAAAGTGGTTGTAGATGGGTATAAACCTAAAATGCTTAAAGGAAAGAAAATCAATGGCAGATAGATTTTTTTTATTTTTTTTAAATTTTTTATTTTTTAATTTTTTTTTTAATGTTTATACTGTTACTTGGAATAAAAAAGGTAATCTCTTCATTAAAGTGAATCAGTGTTAATAGTCTAGTTCTGTTTTATGCTTCAAATAGACCCATGGACATCTTAATGAGATTTTTTTTTTAGTAGCACACTTGTCTGGCTGTGGATGGGAACTGCAGAATACCTTTGTGGCTTTGGACAAGGCATGTATGGTTAGATACACTGAATAGGAAAAAAATGCTTGAGAGCTGTCATACTAAGGCAGATCAGAAATATGTTTAGCTCAGTATCCTATCTCTGATACTAGCTGAAACACATGCCTCAGAATACACAAAGTAAACTTATGTTAAGATATTTAAAAAGTTCTTCAAGCCTCCAGCCAAGTGGTTGTCAAAAGTTGTAATTGAAATAGAAGTCTCTTTTGGATGCTTCCTTTCCCTGTGATTTATAAGTACAAGTTAAAGTATTATAGATTTGAATAATTTTGTCAGTCTGCAGAACTAAGGCCAAAGTCAAGCTTTTAATCTCTTTGATTTTCTGTAACATGCAATGGGAGTATGGCAATACTTCTGGGTTGGAATTTTATAAATTGTGTTTGCCTTTTAATGCTTAATACTTGCAAAATGTTTTTGAGAAATCCAAAGATATAAATTAAACTAGTACTGAAATCTTTATGGCAAGCATACTTACAAAATGTTCATGCCCTAGATACTTAGGAATCTAAAAAGTGCCCTCTCCACTACTGTATTGAAAGTGTGAAGATACGGATTAAAAAAATTATGTTCTAAAGCTTGAGATATTGAATATATAGCATCTCTAAGCAGATGATGCATAAAAATAATATCCAGACCCTATCAAAACTTGCTATGAACTTGAGAGAATGTCTCTCTCTCCCCTAAATTTTCTTGATTTTGTAACTTTTTTCCTCACACGAGGAATGCTTGCTGCCTAGGCATCTCGGCTTGGTTGCAGGTCTGAAGGGGGAGAAAGGTTGCAACCCAAAGTAAAAGAGAAACTTACCTTGCAGGGATGAAAATTCTTCTAAGCCATACAGATTGTCATAGTTCCTTCCTAAGGCAGTCAGTTGTTGTGTGTGCTGTATGCTCTCCATAGCGCAGAGGACAGAATGGACCTCACTGCCTACTGGAAAGAGAAATGGAAAGACACACATGCTTGGGTATCTCTGGATAGGCAGTAATAAAACATCTGGCCTGGTCGCTGGGGTACCATAAAATTCACAGAGCCCTACCGTTAAACAGGCTATGCCACAAGCTAGGATCACCACCTGGGGCCAGTTGATAATGTGTCTTCCTGAATGGCCCCTGTGTAGCACCCTAAAGGGCCATCTGTCATCCTTGCTTTTTGGCATCAGATTTCAAGCTCCTTTTTGGAGTTTAAGGAAACCTGTCACATGCACAGGTGCTTGCAGCCTGTTTGTTTCCCTGGATGGGGAACATATATTTTCCAGGCCACTTATTCTGGGAGGTGATCCAGGAGTCCTCTGCTGGAGTGAACATTCAGAGCAAAGTGGTTGGTAAATAGACTTACCTAACTTGAGTGCAGGAACAGGAGGACAGATTGGGAATGGGCACAGTTCCAGACTTGTGCCTGCAATCAAATCTGTAGTGCCTTCACCTTCCATGGAGGCCTCTCAATTCTAGAACAGAGCATGCTTTTGGAGTATGTTAATCTTTGCCCTCTGGAGGAATGATGTCCAGGTGAAGTGCTGAATCAGGCAAAATCATTAGGTCCATGGAGTTCAGAGTGTGAGGACTGGAGGCACTGAGAGGTTGTTGAGAACTCAGACTTTTTCTGCTGAAGTCTTTTGACCCTGTTTCCATTGGCTTCATGTTTCCTTTGAGCACCCAGGAACTAGCTACATTAGCTGGTTTGTAATTTTTTTTTAATGCCTTTAATGTAATACTGTGAAATTTGCTTTGTCTCCCAGTATTTGGAACAAATTACATGGCAAAGGCTAACTTTTTTTACACAATTGGTTTGTGTATCCTATAAAGAATAAAGGCTGTGGTGTCATTCACACGATTTTTACTGAAATTGCATGCCTTAGTTGGTTTTTGTTTTCAGAATTGACTCTTCAATCACTGTGTTTATCAACTGTCTGCTTATTGTTTTGTTAAGTACGTTTGTTTTATAAACATAAGGTTTAAAAATGGTCCTATTCAGTTATGAGTCAGTATATGGTTTTGTCGTCTTTATTCATGTGCCTGCCTTTCAGAAGGAACCCAAAAATTTCTTCACTTCTCTTCCATCTTATGGCTTTCATAGTTAAACTTGAAACTTGTTCTTCAAGATGATAGTGCTGTGTAGTTTGGCTTTAGCAAACCGTCTTGAAGAAAACAAAACCAACTGCATCACTTTCATAATGTTTCCTTTCTGGAAAATGGAATTTTTGATGTAAATAAGGAGCTTGAATCTTCCATGTTTAGTTAATGTTTCTGGTAGTAAGTGTGTGCTTTTATTATACCCTAGTAGTTTACTTCTGCTTTTTTTACCAGCATTCATTTTAGAATTTGCACTGAAAGACATGTCTTGGAAATAAAGAAAAATAGAATTTTATTTATAGAATGTGATAATGCTCTCCTGCCACTTTGTGTGTTACTTGAAGCTTTTGTAGCCTTGATGTTTGGGAAAGATGTATTTCTACTCTCAATTTGCTTTCAGCACTCAGTGTGGTTGATGTTTTGTTTACTTCTCTCAGGACTGAATCTTGTTGCAGTTATTGCTTGCTACATCACCCTTCCTCAGTAGGTTCTTTTGGTTGTATTCAGTCTCATACATTGACCTTTGTAGTCATAAAGGGTGTACTTTTGTGTGAAAGGATCTGTCAACTGGAAATCTTCTCTAGCTGAGATGTGTTGTCTCATGATACTATTAAATGTAGTAGCTGTTTTAAACACATCGTGCATCACAGAAACAAGCCTTAACAGTGATTCTGCCAATTTAGTATTTTATGATCCCAATAACTACACACTATTTTATTAATTTTTTTTTTTAAGTACTTTCTTTAACATTACTTCCAGTCCTTGGCTTTGCCAGTTGTGCCATTTTGGTTTGATACTCTCCTTCTGTTGGCTCTTCCTACTGTTTTGCTACTTTTTAATAGCAAAATCCTTCAGGAAGGAAGGGCAGTTTTTATTTGCAGTTCTTCTTGCAACTCATAATACTGTTGGTATTTTGATATTTTTCTGTAAGCTTTTCAAACTGAAAGACATGCATATGCTTTATTCTAGATTGTGAAGTGGTCAGACTATTGTTCACCATTGGCCTATAAACCTGGTGAGCCTTATAAGTTAATTGCTGAAGCAAGCGTAGATAATTTTAGTAACCTTGGAATAGCATTTATGGAAGACAGGCTTCAAATGGATAATGGAATGGTGCCACACAAGATTGTTTGTAAGTATCTTCACAAATTGTGTTTAATGGTAGAACATGGTTTTTTATGGTTATTTTAGGACTGTGCATATTGTCTTTATAACTATATAAAAACTCATGCTTTTATTTTGGTACGATGTTTTCTTCTTGCTGTCATTCTAGGTGGTTCATCACTATAGCACTACTGTATTTTATACTGAGTATTGTCAAATGTAGAGATCCTTGAAAAGTTAGACCACTTTTTTGAGTGATTTTCTCTCTTTAGAGAGCATCTTAAAAATGCAACAACAGAAAGAAAAATGATTCAAGAGATATTTGGAATACACCTCCCTCTTTTTCTTTAATGCCTTATAAGCTACTGCCTATAATTAACTTCAGTATGATGAGATCTCCGAGTATCCAAGGTGCCTGAATGTATAAATGTCATGAAGGTGAAGTTAGAAAATATTGTTTCTATAAATCTTGTCTTTTAGATTAAGTAATCTATTTGGAAAAAAACAAAACAAAACCCCAAATGCAAACGAAACAGAAGGTTTTAGGCAAACGTTCTCTTTTTTCAGATTTTAAATGAAAGTGTATTCAATGCTAAACATAGGTTGAGAACAATTGCTGTTACTTGAGCATCTTAATCCTTTAGGTCACTGAGAGAAGAGCTCATAGATGCCTTCTAAACAGGGAGAAGGATAATCAGGGGAAGGAGGGTGGTGTCATTGCTAGTTGAATTTTGAGTTTGTGGTGGATGGTTTATTTCTTTATGGGGTGATATTAATGATATCAGAATTATGAGCTATTGTGTCCTCATTAATTTAATAGTTGAAACTAAGGCAGGAAGGTTCACAGCTGATCCTACAGAGAGAAGGAAGTAGTCATGATTGCACTTACAGTACCGTTCTTAAATAGAATTGTTTGGGCTGTGGGAACTCCAAGCTTCACGTGCTTTTCCTGCATGAGATTTGAACTTCTTTCTTCCAGCACTGTTCTAAAAGGGCCATAATATACAGTCTGTAGGGTATTGTAGAGGAGTGGGCTCTTGGGGAGGTAGAGCCACACTTTTTTTGAGTGTGTGTGTTCAGCAACAGTCTCATTTCTTCCTGCCTATCTGTGTCTTCTAAGCTATGTTGATAAAACTGGGGGGTCACCTAGAATAATAAAATAATCATTTGGGCTACAAAAAAATTCTTCCCTGTCTTTCTCTCTCCCCCGCACCAAAAAAAAGGGGTTGATTTTTTTGTTTGTTTTGCTTTTTTGTGTTTGGTGGCGGATTTTTTGTTTGTTTATTTGGTCTTTTATGTAAGTCATAAATGTATTCACAGAAGCCAGGGAATGGCAAAATCGAGTACAGTTAGCTAGGGTGCAAAAGGATAGGAATATGCTCACAAATTTGTCTGATGTGAAATTTTGTCTCTTGGTGCTGTTCTGCAAAAATATTTACACAAGAAGGGGATGCAAGCTTGGAGAGTGCCCTGAGAGTGATTTACTTTTCAGAATGTTTTCTGGCTTATTTTGCTTCGGGTACTGTGTGCATGCTAAAACTGCTCAGGAGAACAGGCTGACGAAGGCCGTTGATGGAATAGCATATAGACTGGTAGCTGTGAAGTTATGTTAGGATGTAAAAAAAATCTTGCTTGAAATTTCTGCTCCAAACTAGGCAAAGGGGATGTAGTTTCAAGGGAATGCAAGTGTTGTTAAGTGAAGAAAGCGGTTGAACTTGCATCTGGTGTATTGTATACCAGTTGACTATTTCGTTAATCAAGTTTCTCACTGAATTTCTTTGAGAAATGAGAAACAACAACATAGTAAGTTTATTTGGCCTTGTGGGAGTGGAGAGAGATTCAGTAAAATTTTGCAGGCTTTGGTTTGAAATATTTTCATGGCTCAGCAGCTGAAAAAAAATTGCTTTGAGTATTTTTAATCTCTTTCTTATTTAGTTTGCTCTGCAAGTTTCATGCTGACAATAATCCTCTTTGCCCTTCTTTTCTCACTTGTAGTTGCCAAAATATTTTTATCTTTGCATTTCCATTATTTTTTGGGGGAGAAACAGGAAGGTTTAACAATTCTTCCTATTTGCTGCTTTTCTCTTGGATTGTTAGCTCCCAAGTGTTGCTACAAATGGCTATTTCTGTGGACTGGAAGCAGTTCAGGTTTTTTTACTCCCTCTAACTTGTGCCAAACTTTTATCTGCAGGCTTCAACAATGCAAGAGATATGGTTCAATGTCTCCATCTTACCCAATATCATCACTTTATTAGCTTATTTCAAAATAGTTTGTTGCAAAATAGCAGCAAGCAATTTTCCACCTTGCCCTCCTTAAGAGACCAGTATTTTTCCAAAGGTCCTTCCCTGGCTTCATTTTGTCCTTTTCCGGGGACAGAAAGACAAGCAAAATAAGCTGGCATGGAGATGCATTTATAAGAACTTTCTCACCTTCTCATCCATAGCCTACTGTTCTGTTAAGAACACATCTGCATTATGTACAGTACCTGTCATGTTTTACTTTTGTGGAAATACTTTTGCACTCACAATAAAAGTTAGTTTGTTTAAATGTGCCCCGTAAACATCGAATGTGCTCTCAGTCAGACTTTCCTGAAGCAGAGAATTGTTAAATTACTTGTGTTATGAATGCAAATTTATTATGGATTTTGGTTGGTTGGGTTATTTTTTTTTGAGGGGGGAGTTAGGATTTGGTGTGTCAAACACATTCTTAAATTCTTGTTATTATAGATGTTTTATACTGAAATTTAATCTGAATCCCACTATGATAGTGATATTTGTATCTCTTTTAATACCACTTCGATAACCCCTTTTTTCTTGTTGCTTAATTATTCCAGCTGTCCATTTACAGGAATCTACCCTGAAGGAATTGGCACAGGTGGCACCATCTGTAAAAGAGCAAAGTGTAAGCAGTACACAAATGGATGAAGTAACTCCTACTGCTACTTTTGGGATTACTGCTAAATCAGGATTAGGAGTAGCTATGCCTGCAGGACAAGGTGAAGGGGAGAAACTCAAGCTAGAGAAAGAAAGTGAGCATGAAGATGAATCCAACAGTCTATCTGACAAGGAGATAGGTTCTGGAGATCATCATCACTTGCATCTTTCCAGTTGTCATGAATGCCTGCAACTTGAAAACAGTACTATTGAATCGGTCAGATTTGCCTCTGCAGAAAACATTCCAGAACTTTCTGATGATAGCAAACTGGAAGTGAAGAATGATGACTCTCTAGCAAGAGGAATAAAGGGAGTAAACCTTACTGGGAAGCCCCCTAATGTATTGATTTATCTTGGCTCTGAAACAGCAAAAGCGGAATTTGAGCAAGTAAAATCCATCCTTCAGGAATGCATCGATGTAGACAGCTACACCATCTACCAGCTCCGTGAGGAACAAGTTCTGAAAGATCCATGGATTGATAATTCACTGCTGTTGATCATTGCCACAGAGGAGCCTATTTCTGAGGAGAACCACAAACAGTTTATGAAGTTTTTATCTACAGGTGGAAAGATTCTAGGGTTTTCTTCATCTTTTACATTTGATGGCATACAAATAAAGAAAAAAAACAAACTGAAGAAGACTGTTCATGAACTAGTGGTCTCTAAAATGGACAGCACTGAAATAAAGTTAAATCTTTTGGTCAGTGGCTATATTTTTGAGGAAGTGATGAAGGAAGATACCAGCAAAGTGAAGACATGGAGTCGATTAAATAATGCTGATAAAGATATAGTTATTGTTCATCTGACTTACGGAGACAGCGGAGGAGAAGCCATCCTTTCTCAGGTACTGTGTATGCAGAAGCATTAATTTTCTCCTTGCTACATGATGATGTTGTATGCTAAAAAATTTCACTTGTTCCCATTGCTTGCTCTAAGGCATCCTTGTCAAGGGGAGGTATAGATTGATGTCTGGGTACAAGGACTCCAAACGCAGAAAGGTTTTCACTTGATCCTCAGAAAGCTTAAAGAATGGTAGAGAATTGTCACTGCCATTCCGCTTCCGTGTTTTCACCGTGTAGGCATGCACATGTATATCACACAAAATCACAGTGGGTGGTAGAGAGCAGATTTGCATAGTAAGCAAGCGTCTTCAAGAGCAGAGCTATCCTTTTCTGCCCGCTACAAGTTTTGCGGTGATGCAACTGTGCATTTTGCAGATTTTGGGAGGTGGGAACAGGAAGACCAGAGTTGTTAGTGGACTCAAGGTGAAAGCTTATAATGACAAGATCAGAAAGAGACATCCTTACCAAAATATGAACTATAGTGAGACAGAGTCAGGAGAGGATGTAAAATAAACCTTGGAAGAAACCTGAAAGACATCTCTTAAGGTTTAAGATTAAGGTAGTCAGCACTTTTGGAAATCTGACTAGTGAATGAGAGTCCCAGCCTCAATTACTTGTTGCATGTGTCGTCTAGGAAAAGTTGCTATACAAATGTTGCTCGAGCGAGTAACTACACAATAAAGGTTAGTCTCTGACTGCATTGAAGTGCCATTGTTCATTTAGGTCTGTTGGTTCTTTTTTTGCTAGTATCGCTACTGTTTCCTCAGTTATATGCTGTTTGTGTCTTAGTGTTGTGAATGAAGCAAACCATTTCATGTTTTCTTTAGCAGTGTTTTGATTAAGGCTAATTTCTGGATGGCTGTTAGGTTCATGATGTTGGCCTTGCTTTCTGTCATTTGGAAAACCCTTTATTTAACTGGAATGCATTTTTTTTCTACTTACAGTCAAAATTAAAATTTAAAAACTTGCTTTTTGTTTTCTGAAAGTTGACATGTTTTCAGTCAGTAATATACACTCCTAAGTGTTTATTTTTTGGGGGGTGGGAGGCGTGGGTGGGGAGAGAATCTGGTCTGCTGGAAACTTGCTTTTTTTGTTCACTGAGTCTGCCCTCATGCTTTAAACTTTTAAGTGTTTAACATTCTGCACCTAACAAATAGCTCAGAGCACCTGAGGGACAGAAGTGGGGGAGTATAGAATGAGTCAAAATCTTATTAATTCCACTTAAGAATAATAATATCCTAGCAAATATGTACTTCTCCAGTGTTATAATATTGTGGTCTCTGTTTAATAAAAGCCAAAACCCAACGACCAAACAAAACCCACACTCCCTCAAAAAGTTAAATAACAGATAAGTTTGAGTGTGCATTATCTTTTTTTATTATTGTTACTCTCTGTTGTCTTGGGTAATGGGTGAGGAAGCTTCCAGACTGTGTTAAAGGTAAATTTTGGAGCTGATTATTTATATATTCACAGGTATCTGGCTAAGAGATACCATTAAGTTTATAAATTAAGTCTATTCCCTAGAAGTATGTGTGTACCTAGGTGTATAACCTGTGCAATTTAAGCTAGAGAGACTTTAGCCATTTCTTAGTAAAACTTTTACAGTGAACCTGAAGGCAACATACACATTTTGACTTAGCCTCAGAAGGAGTAGAGGTAAACATTATTGTTTTTAGCATGGCTTTCACAATTATATTGCTTCACTTATTCTGTCTGCTTTCAAGCAGCACATGAAGAAAAGCAGAGGAATATTCATTTACCAGTATTTAAGAGGGTGAGGAATATAATGGAGACACAGCTGAACAAATTTTATGAAAGATTCTAGGATCTATTTTTACCAATGTTTTAGTTATAGGAGAATTTTCTCGGAAGCCCAGAGCACTCAGATTTAACCGCAGGTAGCATATACTCTTCTAGCAATTACATAATTCAGAAATATTCATCAGGTTTCTTAGAAGTGTTTTCCTCTCTTAGTTTATCGGATTGAATCTTCTAGCTTTTTGGAAACTCTTTATACATAGTATCATATTTATGGCTTTCTGTATAGCTTTGCCACCCATGTGTTGTATGCTTGTACTAGAAAATTGATTAGATACTGTTGCTATCCATTTCTGCAAGTTCCATGGTAAAACCTGCTTTGCTGTACCATTTAAATTGACACTTCTGCTGCAGTAAAACTTAATACTGCAGAGGTTTTCCCCAGAAAAAAAGGCATTACAGTATAGCTTCAAAAGTCAGATTAAAAGGATTAGTGTGTCATTTTATAATTTTAAATGACTTCCAGTCTGGATTTGAAAAGTCTTTTTGTTTTCTCCTTAGGGAACTGACAATGACATCAGCCATTAAATATTCTGTCACAGACTTGTTGTTTCCCTTTTTTCTGTACTCTTCTGTTTCTCTCCCTTGCCTTTTCAGTTTATTTCCCTGAATTTCAATAGTTGAACATACATGAAAGATGAAGAACATCATTAAAATGTGCAAAATTGGAGAAATGAACAAAGATAATAGCTTGTGATTTTCATCACAATATGAATGTGCATATAGTAGCGTACAAAGGCTTCTAAATATCTTGGAACATTTATATGAAAACCAAAACAAACAAAAAACCACAAAAAACCCCACAAGACAAATGAAGAGGTCTAGAAGGGATTTATTTTCTTTTTCCTTCTGCATTTCATTTCTGCTTTTAAGCATCTGCTTCAGCCCTGAGAAGTGATTCTCTACAAAGTGGTATTCTAGGGTTCTTAGTTCTCTTTCAGACAGAAGCGTTTCTGTATCTACACTCATTACAACTTCATTCATGTGACACAGTAGGGACTTGCTCAGCCTGTGTTCTACATATCTTGTGCAACCTCTGATAAAGCTCTTCCGTTGCTAATGTAATTCTGCTCTTGAACAAGTCAGAATTTGACCAATATTGCTGATGGTTCTAGGTTGCTAGCAGACATGAAAAGCAGAAGGAGAAGTTTAAGTTAATAAATAGAAGTTTGACCAAGTTCTCCAGGAGAAGACCAATTTATTAAGAAGGGATATTTTGCATAGGTTTTAGAGAAAATCGTAGTTTACTGGCAACTGTGATCCCTGAATCAGAAACTATAAGCATATAGGTATTCCCCAGTTAATTAGCATGATAAATTCCTACTTGTAGATATGATTAAGACATGAGAAACTCTTAAACTGTACTTATAACACTGGATAGTTCAGCAACCACCATTCAGACAAAGCTACTTTTGGAACTGTTGTGCTTATCTCTCTCTCCCATGCTAAAACATGTAATAATTTTTTTGTTATTCCCTTTGCACATATCCTTCCAGGCACACTTGGAATTGGATATCAATTCTATGGATGTCCAAACTGAAGAGGATTTTAATTTGCTTAAGATAAGCAATACTAAGAGATATGAAGTTCTCAAGGAGATCCTGGTATCACTTGGCCTGAGTTGTGAATTAAGTGAAATTCCTATGTTAACACCTATTTACCTTCTCTCTTCTGATGAGGTAAGGCTTCTGCTTACATTTCAGATGACTGAAATTTACCTTAGAAGACAAAGTCAGTGTTCACTCAAATACATCTTGTTTCTTATGTGGCATTTTTTTTGTTTGGAGAGGCTTACCCATGTATTATAGTAAGCAAAAACTTTAATTTCTACTCTGTCACTATTTTATTACCTCCTAGTAGTAGTTTTAAATTCAAGCATGGGGAAATTGGACCAGGTTAACTTTTCAAATTTTTTTGCTGTATTTCTGTTAAGAACTTTTATGCTTGTTTGCATGCTTCTGCACTATTAAAACACAAGGCTGTGGTAAGCTACAGAAAGAACTGATCTAACATACAGGATTTGTTTTTATTTTAAAATGAAGTAGAAAGTTCTGTTTAGGCTGACAACAAATTATAGAGAATGGTGTGGCAAACCAAAACTGAAAGACCTCAGTGAATAGACAAGAGTGTGTAATTACACAATGAAGAGCTTTATTCCTGAGGATGTTGTAATATTTCCTGGAAATGGAATAGCTTCTTGCAATTCAGTTAGTTGTCTGACTATTCTGGACTTCTAAATTTGAGACATTGCTATGGAGAAATGTGAAGAGTATATAAATCAGTAATTTTAACTTTTTTTTCTTTTTTTTTTTAAACATGACATGAGAACCGTATTGTATTGATCTGAAGGGATGAAGCAGGAGGTGATAAAAAAGTAATACAGGCCACTCAGGCTCTTTGAGATTGTTGTTTCCAACCCATATAGCACTGCCACTACTTCTTCTTAGCATGCTTGTCTGATTCCTGCCCCCATTCTATACCACCCTTACATTAGCACAGAAGTGAGATGTCTGTCTTTTAGGGAAACTCAACTGTAGAAGCTTGTCCTTGGATGCCTGTTTCCGGCGTATTATATATAACATCCTTTTTGGGCTACAGGATCAATAACTGAACAAATTGACATATTACAGTTGAATGTTTTTAAGTAACTTGGATGATATTTTAGATTTAGATTGTACTTTTCAGAACACTGTGCATTGATCTGGAAGGTGGGTGTGGTAAGCATTGTACACTTTGTAGAGTGGAAATTTGTGGTACATGACATTGTATGGCAGGCAGATTGGCAGCAGATCCAGGCAAACTGACTGAAATACTATTATTAGGTATATCTGTAAACTCAAATCTGCATTCATTTTCTATGTCTCTGGAGATACTGCCAAAACTTTCTGCTGGTGCATTGTGTAATGCCCTCATATAGCAACTTGGGTTGGGTATAGCAATTGATCAAAATTGGGCAAAATGCAGAGAGCTTTTTTTTTTTTAATTCCCCCAGATTGATTGCTCTTTTCTGTGTGCCAAACACTGCCAGATCATCTCCACTTTACCGTGGTGAAAAGACTATTGGAAGTCCTTCTATCCAGCCATCTGCTTGAAGCAGGGCAGTTACTAACACTAGGACAGGTCAGCCATGCCCTTTGGCTTAATCTTGAAAACCTCCAGGGGTGTGTGCTACAACCTGTCCGTGCAACCTGTTCCAGTGCTGTTGTACCATTGTAGTGATTATTTTTTTTTCGTGATACCCAGCCTGAGCCTCTCAAGCTGTAGTTTATGGCTGTTCATATTCATATTATCTGGCACTACTGAGAAGCATTTGGCTAAGTCATTTTTTTAACTCTTTTACGTAGTTACAGATTGTTACTAAATCACTCCTGAGTCTCTTCTTTGCCAAACTGAACGAACCCAGCTTCCTCTTCCTATAGATGTGTTGTACCCTTAACCCCTTTGTGGTTGCTTTCCAAGGAATCCTAGCTAGCAATTCCTTGCATAAGCTGAAATCTGCTTTCCCAAGACCAGACTCTGCTGCTTCCCTTCTCAGCCTTCCTGCACGTCTTGAATTCTGACGGTTGCTACAGCCAATGCTGCTGTCGATGACCAAATCTGAAACAAGTTCTTCCCTGACTGTGAGCAGTAAATACATAAGAGTTGATTATCTTTTTGTGTGTGACAGATGCAGAAACAAACCTAAAAGCCATTCAGCCCTGTTGACTAATACTAAATGTGCTCTATACAGAAGATTAGGAGCTTATTGAACTCTTCCTTTTTTTGTTCTCTCCCTTCACTCTTTTTTGATAATTGTTTCTTTCCTATTGCAATTTTCAAATGTATCATGAATTTAAAAAGTTAGCTGATTTCTGTCCAAACTTGCCATCTAGTGGCATATTACAGGTTGCAAGCCATTTATTAAATATATTTTTGCAATGTATACTGTATACTTAAAATGTGTATCAATATTAGTTTTTAAATGTTGTTTTTCCACAGTTTTTTTTTTCCAAATGATAGTTTTTCTATGCTTATATGTGTAGTCATTGTTTCAGTGTCTTTTGTTTTAGTCATTACATGCTTCCAGAACATTCTGTGAAATGAAGTTGCAACTTATGTGTAAAAACTACAGTTAATAATGAAGAGACAGCATATTAAAATAAATAAGGAATATGTAACAGTTGAGCTTTCTTGCATGTTATTTTTCTCCATACATCATGTTCTACATAAATGTTTTTGCTCTCTTAGAAAGCAAGATGATACCAGAAGTATATCTGGCAGGTGAATTATTTGAGGAATTACTTAAACTTCTTTAAGATCAGAGTAACTGCTGGATATGGAGATGGAGGAAAACTGTCTTGCAAGCTTTAGTACTAACGTCCTTCTTTTTTTTGTCACTCTGTATGGATAGCTTGTCCAGTACAGGTCACTGGAGTATTCTTTTCCTGAGAGATTATCCAAATAATGCTTATTGACAGCAAGTGTTTTTTGGATTATTTTCTTATGCGTCCCTGTAATAAGAAATGCCATAATGAGTCAACTGATGATCAAGCAAGTTCAATGTCCTGTTAACAGTTGCCAATAGTAAATATTTTGGCAAAAATGGAAGAATGGCAAATGTTCTCATCCTTATTTCTAAATTTGGCAGTTCACTGATGATTTTCCCCCCGCAAGCTGGAGGTTACATCTGTACCATTATGTTTAAAACCCACTGGTGGACCCAACCTTGTCAGATTTTTCTAATTAATTTTAGAAACTGTTAGCTCCTTTTGCTTATGTGGAAGAAGAAATAATTGATTTTCTTCTGCATTTTCTACTCCATTAAGAAGAAGAGTAGAATTTTTTATGGTCAGTTTTTAATTCTCTAAGTTTAAAGTGTTAGTATGTTTATTTTTTTCTTTCTGATCTGTAAGCTTGAATTTACAGTAGAGATGTACCCTCTTTTGTGTGATTTCCTTGTGGTTTCTCTATGCCATCCCTATTCCTCCTTTATCATTTCAGAACTTTCATTAGTTCTGTTTTCTACTACATTGTGGTAGAAAATAAAACTTGTTCAACTTTATTTTATGAATAAATAGCTTCTCTTGTCTTTTCTGCCTGCCATCCCTGAACAGTCTAGGTCTTTTTGCATCATTGTTGTGATGCCGTTAATAATCTCATCAAATCTATTATGCTGATTGGTATCAATTTGATTATTAAGACATTCAGATCTTCCTGTTTACTCTGTGGGTCTTGGAAGATTACTTTGTTATGTAATTTTTAGCTGCTTTGAGGCATGGAGATTGGCTTTTTTTTTTTCCCCCTCCATAGGATTCACATGTAGAAGTTTTGGTTTCCAGCGTTTATAGGGTTATCATGTATCTTAAAATCACAGTTTTACTACATGGATTTAAAAAAGCCAATAAAATATGGGCAGAACTGGCATTAGCTTTCTGAAAATCAGTGTAACTTTAGAATTTGGGTAGATAATTTCTTTAACTCCTTAAAAAAAAAACAACCACAAACCAACAGCTAATTCTGGGGAGAAGAGTTGAATTTTGAGTTTGTGTCTAATATNCGGTTGCTACAGCCAATGCTGCTGTCGATGACCAAATCTGAAACAAGTTCTTCCCTGACTGTGAGCAGTAAATACATAAGAGTTGATTATCTTTTTGTGTGTGACAGATGCAGAAACAAACCTAAAAGCCATTCAGCCCTGTTGACTAATACTAAATGTGCTCTATACAGAAGATTAGGAGCTTATTGAACTCTTCCTTTTTTTGTTATCTCCCTTCACTCTTTTTTGATAATTGTTTCTTTCCTATTGCAATTTTCAAATGTATCATGAATTTAAAAAGTTAGCTGATTTCTGTCCAAACTTGCCATCTAGTGGCATATTACAGGTTGCAAGCCATTTATTAAATATATTTTTGCAATGTATACTGTATACTTAAAATGTGGATCAATATTAGTTTTTAAATGTTGTTTTTCCACAGTTTTTTTTTCCAAATGATAGTTTTTCTATGCTTATATGTGTAGTCATTGTTTCAGTGTCTTTTGTTTTAGTCATTACATGCTTCCAGAACATTCTGTGAAATGAAGTTGCAACTTATGTGTAAAAACTACAGTTAATAATGAAGAGACAGCATATTAAAATAAATAAGGAATATGTAACAGTTGAGCTTTCTTGCATGTTATTTTTCTCCATACATCATGTTCTACATAAATGTTTTTGCTCTCTTAGAAAGCAAGATGATACCAGAAGTATATCTGGCAGGTGAATTATTTGAGGAATTACTTAAACTTCTTTAAGATCAGAGTAACTGCTGGATATGGAGATGGAGGAAAACTGTCTTGCAAGCTTTAGTACTAACGTCCTTCTTTTTTTTGTCACTCTGTATGGATAGCTTGTCCAGTACAGGTCACTGGAGTATTCTTTTCCTGAGAGATTATCCAAATAATGCTTATTGACAGCAAGTGTTTTTTGGATTATTTTCTTATGCGTCCCTGTAATAAGAAATGCCATAATGAGTCAACTGATGATCAAGCAAGTTCAATGTCCTGTTAACAGTTGCCAATAGTAAATATTTTGGCAAAAATGGAAGAATGGCAAATGTTCTCATCCTTATTTCTAAATTTGGCAGTTCACTGATGATTTTCCCCCCGCAAGCTGGAGGTTACATCTGTACCATTATGTTTAAAACCCACTGGTGGACCCAACCTTGTCAGATTTTTCTAATTAATTTTAGAAACTGTTAGCTCCTTTTGCTTATGTGGAAGAAGAAATAATTGATTTTCTTCTGCATTTTCTACTCCATTAAGAAGAAGAGTAGAATTTTTTATGGTCAGTTTTTAATTCTCTAAGTTTAAAGTGTTAGTATGTTTATTTTTTTCTTTCTGATCTGTAAGCTTGAATTTACAGTAGAGATGTACCCTCTTTTGTGTGATTTCCTTGTGGTTTCTCTATGCCATCCCTATTCCTCCTTTATCATTTCAGAACTTTCATTAGTTCTGTTTTCTACTACATTGTGGTAGAAAATAAAACTTGTTCAACTTTATTTTATGAATAAATAGCTTCTCTTGTCTTTTCTGCCTGCCATCCCTGAACAGTCTAGGTCTTTTTGCATCATTGTTGTGATGCCGTTAATAATCTCATCAAATCTATTATGCTGATTGGTATCAATTTGATTATTAAGACATTCAGATCTTCCTGTTTACTCTGTGGGTCTTGGAAGATTACTTTGTTATGTAATTTTTAGCTGCTTTGAGGCATGGAGATTGGCTTTTTTTTTTTTCCCCCTCATAGGATTCACATGTAGAAGTTTTGGTTTCCAGCGTTTATAGGGTTATCATGTATCTTAAAATCACAGTTTTACTACATGGATTTAAAAAAGCCAATAAAATATGGGCAGAACTGGCATTAGCTTTCTGGAAATCAGTGTAACTTTAGAATTTGGGTAGATAATTTCTTTAACTCCTTAAAAAAAACACAACCACAAACCAACAGCTAATTCTGGGGAGAAGAGTTGAATTTTGAGTTTGTGTCTAATATTTCATATATGTTATCTATTACTTCTTTTAAATTTATGTATAATAAAAACCTGGGGGCTATTTTGGTGTGTGAAGAAATAAGGAAAGGTATAATTAAGTTACACATAATTAAATTTGAATGTAGTGTCCTTTTCTTTGAAAAAGACTTGGAAAGGCAAATGTTAATACTTCATGAGGAGTTGTGAACTTTGTAATGCACTTTTTGCCTTTGGGTTACAATAAGAAAATTTTAGTTCAGGGTGGAATGTAGGAGACTTGGGTAGAATTATTTAAACCTTGTCAGTAGTTATGTTGAAAATTACACAATTACATTTTATCACTCAAGAAAAATACATCAGGAATAGGATGGTAAAGCTTTTAAAAAAGAGACTGCATAGGGTTTAGCTGGACTAGATAAATGGACTGTATATGGTTTAGCCTGAATAGACTTATGCTGCTCATCCTGTTCTAAAACAGGTAGAGGTTTCCAGCTGTGCTGTATTCAAGTTGGAGATGGGATGTGTTGGAGGCTGTACTGAATAAGCACTGAATCTTGTTTACTTTTAACTGTTGGATATTGTTCTGAACTCTGGAAATGAAATCACATTGTTACACTGTTGGGGTAACAGTACTTAGGTTAGTTCTCAGTAGAAAGTTAAAATTTTAGATTGAGATGTCAAACTAAAAAATATGATTTATTATTTTTTTTGCGTATGGTGCAGTTTTCAAATAATGTTACTGCTGTGACTGATTCCCACGTCTCAGGGATTTTCAGTGTTACTCTTTTTT
>VXAK01022994.1:657-17298 GCA_013399435.1 Arenaria interpres
GGGGGTCAGTCTCTTCTCCCAAAGAACAAGTGATAGAATGAGAGGAAATGACCTCAAGTTCTGCCAGGGGAGGTTTAGACTGGATATTAGGAAAAATCTCTCCACTGAAAGGGTTGTCAAGCATTGGAACAGGCTTCCCAGGGAAGTGGTTGAGTCACCATCCCTAGAGGTATTTAAAAATGTGTAGATGTAGCACCTAGGGACATGGTTTAGTGATCAATTTAGCAGTGTTGGATTTATGGTTGGACTCTTTACAGTGATCTAGAAATAAATTACGCAGTGTTCAGGCACAATATAAATAACAGCATAGATATTCACAAGCAGCATTCAATCTCCTTTTTGGGAATGGAAATCTAAACTTGCTCTTCAGGAGAAAAGTCTGCCTTATGAATTGGAGCTGTAGAAAGATTAAGGCAAAAAATTAACTTTGCTTCTCATCACAGCTTCTTCATAGAGGCAATTTCAAAACCCCCAGCCATACAGCATTTCACTCAAGACTGAAAACTTGCTCAAACACTGTGTCTCTTAAGACTGTTCAGTACTTCCATTTGGTGGCCTGTGCCATAAAATATTTCTCACAAATATTATATTGTTTAAATCACTCTCTCTATTTGAACTTAGGAAATTTTTTGATTATGTAGATGTATAGAAGCACACCTTTACTGTGAGGGTGGTGAGGCACTGGAACAGGTTGCCCAAGGAAGTTGTGGATGCCCTGGAGCTGTTCAAAGCTGGGCTGGATGGGGCTAAAATTTAAAGCTCAAGAAAATCATATTTACCTCAGTTTTTCAGAAAGAGAGAAGAATGAAAACCAACCATGTACTCTTCTAGGCAAGATGACTTCTTAATCCCTTTAGGAACGGTAGCTAGGGAATCAGAACATTTTCCTCTATCTGACATGATTATAGAACTATATCTTCCAGTCTGCTATGGCATCTTTATGTGCTGCCATGATTATTTGGTGTTTCTTGTAAAATGTATTCCTGGAGAAATATCTCAGTCTTGGCACTCTAATAGGACAATGTTATATGCTTCAGCTTCTTATATATTTTCAAAAACTATCCAAACTTTTCTATTTTCTTCTTTTGGCACTCAAATGCAGATACCTGTAATCTCATCTTCAGAGTCACTATCATCAGTATTTTCAATATTTTTTGGCAATGAGCACCTAAAATAGGCTCTTAATGTAGGCACCCACATAAAAAAGAGAATGTAAAAGGAGCTAAAAGCTATGTGTAGGATTTGAAAAGTGGTACCATCTTCTCATTCACTCTCCCTTTCCTGAATCACTCCCTTTTGTCTTTTGCTGTGTTTTTCAATGCAAGTTACCTACCATTCATATTGTTATGCACTACATTTCTTCTGTGAAATATTTAACTTTCTGCTCTTTTATCGTTATACATTTGATTACTTAGTTTTCATTATATACTTTTATACACTACTATCATTATGTGAATTTAGCCCGTGAAAGATATCCATTTCTTTAAAAGTTGTTATCATCTTCATTTTTTACCTTCCTTCTATAACACCGCATTTTAAAATATTTTTTTTCATGGAATACTGCTGTAGTGGCTTAAACAGCAGTTGACGTAAAATATGGGAACAACTGAAGCTAAATTGGAAAACTCATTCTGTTAGGTTTTATGCTGAGTTATTGCTGTTTTTCGCAATTCTGTGGTGCTTTCAGATTTTGAAGGATTCTGGAAAGACAAGCATATCAGGCCATAAATCTTTACTGTATGTATGGGAACCTAAACAGAGTTAAATGTGGACCTGCTTTGAAAAGTGAGATTATCACTGGAAGGATGGTTAGAAAAATATTAACTGGTGGGAACTCAACCCATTTGTGTCAGCTTTCAGTGTTTTCTTGTACACGAACCATTTCTAAGTAGAAAATCAATGAGGTTCGTATTGTCATGTAAAACTAATCAAAATATATAATTTGAAAGTAGTACCATCAAAGGCCAACATTTAGGTGAATATCTGGAATGGTTTTCCAATTTCTATATTTCAGTAGTTTTAATTTTGGCAGAAAAATATAGAACAAGACACTCAAATTACTTACCTAAGACTTTGTGTTAAGTGACTGACTGTTTTATTGGTCTCCAGATATGCTTCCCCATGATCAGGGACTAAGAAAGAAAAAGGATACTACATTACGTAGAGTTTGCCACAAATCTAGCAAGAAATTTTCCTTTAAGTAATAATATTCTTGAATGGACAAGGAAAGTTAAAACTTAAGATTTATTTTTTTTTACCCGAAAGAGGAATTGTGGCCAAAAATATCCATTTAAAAAAAAAATCAACAACAAACAGAAAGGCACTGGATTTTCAGCTTTCTCTTTAGCTAGACACATGTCATCTTCCTAAGTCTCTGAAGAACCAGCAGCATAACTCCACAGTCAGGTGGAAATTCAGTAGCTGAAAGAGTATGGCAGTCTGACATACCATTCCGGCAGTCTGACATACCATTCAGGCAGTCTGGCAAACAAGCAGATAAGAAACCAGGCAGGGAAGGAAACAGCCTGTCCTAATCACTTAGTTCCTTAGGTAAATTTGACAGAATCAATATAATATCATGTAGTATTATAGTCTGGAGTAATTGGCTTATTGTGCCAGGGAATAGGTCCAGTAGTATTATAAACAATTCTGATTTTTGCTTAAAAATTGCTTAAGCAAGAGCCAGACTCAACTTCCACAATAATTAATTGGAATAATTTTCTTTTCAGAGTTGTGCTTTACCTGCAGACCTGCAAATCTGCAAGATTTTTACATGCACATTTTTATTCATACACTTTCTAAAACATATGAGCAATTATTCTAACAGTAAGTAAGTAATGCTCAATTTAAAAATGTGCTGCAGTAAGTAAAGAAGTTGAGGACAATAGTAGCTCATATCCCCAGTTGCCAAAGAAACTAGGAAAGTAAAAAAATAATGGAATTTAAAGCCTTCAAATACCTTTCAGGTTCCAAGTATTATTACAGATATTCTGTCTGTTAATATATACCATGACTTGATATGTATTCACTCAGTGCTGTTTTTCTTGACTTCTTTTAAAAAAAAGTAAATCACTATGTGTCTTCTATATATGCAATATTTACTGTTTTTCTTTTAACTGTATATGTGTTCAGTTACTAGGTGCCTTTACAAAGCAACTTGGACCAATGAATTCTAGGTTTTCTTGTAATTGAAATATAAGCACCTAACGTAATTTTTAAGATCTACAAAGTGCCAGTGAGATGTCAAACTGAAATTAATGTCTGTGCAAGACCATTCTTATAGTGTCAAATATCAAGGCCAGATAGTACAACGAGAGGTAAAGAAACCCTTGGGTACTCCTTACTTGGCTCCATGGAACCAGGCCTTTCTCTACAGATCATAAATAAGAACAAAAATGACAATGTTTCACACACTAATGTGAAAGCATTTATTTCCTTTTTCCAGCCTTTATTATTGTGCCATTATTATAGAACTTACCATCATACACTTACTGTAGTGAATTAGTATGATCAAAACAAAGGGACTCACTTTGAATAAAACAAATCATTATGTCTTCTATAATTAAGACTGTTTTGAGGAAAGCTTGCAACGTTATCCCTAGGTTTTTGGAAAGCACTTGTTTAGCTCTTGGAGATCGATGCTGTTCTTTAGAATTTTACTGCTCTTTTTTTGTTATCACGAAAAGAGCTCCCAACAATAAATTGTCATTGACTCCAGAACAGAATTAAGTTTAAGAGTATTCCCAGTAATTATATTCAAAATGCAAGCATTATGCTACATAGCATAATGTTACCTTGCAATAATAAATATCTTAATGCATTTTGGATTCTTATGTGCTGTTTTTTATACACCTGACATATATTTAGGCAATTTTTTCAAGCTTTTCATTGAAACATGGGTTGTGAAAAGAGAACAGTTGTTGTAGCTGTTTCTATTGTTGCTGTTGTTTAAAGAAAGCCAACTTTCAGTAATAAGAAGTGAAATCTAAGAAATCTGATAGATAGTTGACAAACCACAAAATTGTGGGTAACTGCCAGTTCTAGTACAGCTTCACAAAGATATAATGCATTTCACTTTCATAATAACTAGCTGAAATGAAGGCCTAGCTTTAGATATCAGGGGACAATTACTAGTAAAGCTCTTTTGTGTTTGGAAGAGCCCATTCTAAACCTTATGAACACAGACACATAGAGAAGAAAGTTTTTAAATGTAAAAAAAGCTATTCAGCTATTCAGGGATGGAGGGTAGAACTGGAATTACATTATAAAATGCAAAGCCATCCAAAGGGAAAAAGTAATCTATTTTAAGAAACTTAATTTATTTTTAAAGCTAATAGATATGGAAGATAAAAATACAGTAATACAGTTTCTTTATCATTTTAAAAGGTTTAAAAATAGAGTTTTAGGGCAATACATATATTTTACAGCAGTCATTATAAACTTAGGCATCTGGTCTCCTGTTTCAAGGGAGGGAAAGAGAGATGTAAATTGCCAGAGCATGGCAGTTCACTCAAATTCCTACAGTAGGGTGAGAAGAACTGCTGTCTGAAGAAGCCTGTCTTTCTTCCCTGACTACAGGCTGTCTTGAACAATCAGCTTATACTTGACTCCTAATATTTAGATAGCTAAAATTAGGCTAGATAAATTCCACCTTATGTTAAATAGTTCCCATGAAGACAGAAACATGAAAAAGGCTGTGAGGTGGAAGATAATGGGATTATCTGCATTGCTTGTGCCAAGGGTGCAGTGAAGAACCTTTGGTCTTCAGCTGAAATCCTAGTATCCAATGTACAACAAACACAGAACAAGAGAGCATGCCTTGCCCTAGAGAACTTATTCATTCCCCACTGACAAAGATATTAATAGTTCTACCAAAGAAGAAGTATTTTCCCATGCTGGTCTGTTACAAAACTATGATCTTAGTCATAATTCAGTAATGAGCTTTCTAACGCAAGTAGAGAATACATTAGAAAGGAATGTTAATACCTTATATTGGTATCTTCTCTGATTCTTAAGGATGCCTTAGTCGCCAAGCTTCCCCACAACAAAAAGTCTAACTTTCATGACCAGCTGAAAATATTTAGCAAGCTGAATGTTTTAAGAATTCAAAAGCATTTGTAAGCACCTGGACCCCTATATTATGTGTGTTGACTGGTAAGGCAAAGGTTTCTGTGTACCTATAGGCAAGTATGCGGAAGAATAATTTTCTAAGAGATTTGGTTTAAAGATCCAAGGCTAAAGTCAGATAAAATTTTATGAATTTTAGGGTATATATCCCAGCTCTACTATCCATCCAGTATGAATTGTCTTCTTTTTCCTTCAAGTTGCACTCATATAATCACAGTGCAGACTATCACAGAAGACATAGAAGTTCATGACAATGGACAAAACCTCTGCAATATTGGCTGTTTTTTCCTATAAGACAGGACATATCATTTGTCTCTGGCCACCTTTTCTTCCTCCTTTCTGTGTGACACACAAAAAATATAGATAATGAAATCCTGTTTAACATTGCATACAAAATGACGTCCATGCTAGATACACAGTGGATGTATGCAGGGCATGACAGACTTGGTTCGATGGGAAGTTGTTACAAATTCTTCCATATCAAGGATTAAGTTCTATTAACTGCAGTGTATTAACTGGTCTTTAAAATGCTGATGACATGTATAGGAACTAAAAATATTAAATCTGCAGCATTTTAAAACAAGAAGCAAGTCATCCAGAATGCATAATAGGTTGCAATACAAAATTTATTTACGACTGGTTTGCTTTTTAACAAGCTTTAGCACATAATTTTCAAATATTCCAAATATTGGTTCGTGACAATTTATTTATTTGTTTTCAACTAGAAAAATGCAGTAAATCACTTGTTTTTGTGAGACATATGCTGTGAAAACCAGTAGCTGAAATATAGTTGGACATACAGTAACATCTAAGGTGAAACTTCAGGAAGTTATATAGCAATAACTGTAATGAATTAAGAGATAATTGAATTCAAAAGCAATTAATCTGCACAATGTTTTTTAGCTGATACATTAGTGGCATAACTATAAGATTTGAGAACTTCCATCAGACATTGCTAGATACCTCAAGAGTTAGACAAACCTCTTATTAAAAGGGTTTAGACAGTTATGGCAGAAAATTAAAAGCTGATGATTCATTTGGCTATTACAGAAGAAATAACATTACTTGGAATTTATAAATTATTCTTTTTGTCATAGAATGCATAATGAATCACAATTTTTGTTCTTCACTTGCTTATTATTAATTTAACAGGCATAGAGATGGTGCAATATATTTTCTCGAATTCTATTTTTTATTAATAGAAGTCTTCCTTTTCAGGTTTAGCCTGGCGACCAAGAGGAATGTAATGTTGGAGTAATGAAGGAGCAAAGAAAACAAGTCTCCTTGAATTTCAGTTCTCCTGATTTACATACCAGTCTACTCAACAGAGAAAATGATTCTATTACCCACAACAGAACACACACTTCATTATGGAAAAGTGGTGTGCGCTGCTTTAATGAAGCCATAGACTACAACGCAGGGATTGTGAAGGGCTCATTTGGGATGCAGCTGCTTACCTGGTTGCAGAAACATGTACGGAATGTATACATTTTATCTTTTCTCCAGTTAATATACAAATAGTTGTAAAGGTAATGAAATTAATAGTATTACATCAACATTTATATAGATAATATTTATTTATATGTGTTTACATATAAAACATCAACCCTCTTTCCATCCAATAACTGCCCTCATTCCAGGACCTACTTTCAACATTTCTCTTTCTCTAGAGAAAACAGTACAAAAGTTATTCAACATAGAAAGGAATTTTGGTAAATGTTCCTTTTTGAAGATATCAGTGATACATATTAAGGTTTACTTGAAACATATTCACTTGTTTTCAAGATAAGGCTTTATTATTTATGCTGCATTTCTCAAATTGAAAGCAGTGCAAATCTCAGGAGTTTTAGAAGAACTGTACATGGCACAGATACAACAGATACAGTGGGTCTGTATTGAGTCCATGTTTGGATATAACGATAACAGAGGAGCTTCTGGGTTTGTCCATGTTGCCCAACTGTAGCACCCCTGAAGCTTTTATTTGGCTTTCAAAGTGAATTGTCTGAGTGCTCAGTGTCTGACTCTAGGAATGCCCACCAGGACATCCTCAGCAGAGTCTGGCCAGAGGAAACTTGGAGGGAGAAGCTGCCCTTTCAGTGCATGTCAGAACATCCTTAGGCACACTGTGAAAAACCTTGACATGGAGAATGCCAGATGCCCGGCAGCAAACAGGTCCCACCTGAGAAGGAGGAAAGGGAGCAGCTGCACCTACAGCATCCCATTGGATGGAGCTCCATAAGATCTCCATAAGGAGCACAAATCAAATCCATTTACTTTCAGACTTTTGTCATCACAGATTAATCTCTAGTCTCATGTGAGAGTCTCATACCATAAGGACATATCTGCATGCCATGTAGCCCAGGTCAGACCTCTATTAGGAGTAAAAGATGTGCAAGAGACCATCATTCTGCTGTGATAAAGGCACTACAAATGTGGTCTCTCTGTAAACTGTGCAAACACAATCTTCTTATCCAGTATACAGGCCTCCCCCACCATTCACCCATCCTCAGGGCTGAAAAACAGCCACTTTTCAGCTTGGAAGCAGATCACAAGTCTCCATCTGGGTCCAGCCACTACTAGCACACCCAGTAAGGAAAAGATGAACTGCTTTTTCTTGGGCAATGTCTTTTTGGGGTTGATCCCAGAATACTTAAATTCATCTGCTGTTGCTCTTGACACACCACCAGACAATTTTCCTGGAGATATGCCCTGTAGAGTGTATGGCAGCGTAGGTCCTCACAATACGCCTTGTTCTCCTCTCGCATGGTCCTCTCTAGGACCTGTATTTTTCCACTGTCTTCCAAGCTTGTTTATGATTGCTTCTGACACATACTAGTGCAGTGACACCATCCTAGGGAATGATGATGGAACATTTTAGAGAAGGGTGGTATTTCATGGCACAGACAAGTTAGAGTGGGTGAACACCAAGTGTCTTGGTAGACATGTTATGAGGACCCGTAAGATGTCTCGATGAGAAAAACTTACACAGTTTGTATATGTCTGAACTACCCCAGAAATGCTCTGGGAATTTGGTGTGTTGACAGCAAGTATGAGTCTGAGGGGGTTTTGCCAGCATGGTCTTTAGAGTGGCCAAAAAGAGCAGTAGAGACAGAACCAGTGAAAATGAGAATCGTCAAGTTAAACCTCCAGTTTGCCAAAAGGAGAGCTTCCATGAGCTAACTGTGTAAGGAGGGGAGTAAGTGTGATGCAAAGAAGTTATCAGTTCCAAATTACCTTCAGATCCCACCTTCCAGTTAATGCTCACAAAGTTTAGCCCTTATTTTCAAGATATCTATGTTTCTGAAAGCAAAAGTGAAGGTAAATTGCAGGTCTGATGAAAGTAGAAGGTCTGTACTATCTTGGTCTAATTTTCTTGCCACTAAATGAGAATTCAGGTGCCTGGGTGGGGGAGAGCCCTGTGATAATTTCTCAGTGCTTGCTGCCCTGGCCCCATGACCCTTGCTGATGCAGAGGCCTCACATCTTTTGCCCTCAGCTGCTTCAGGACTCCTGGTTCTGGTCTTTCTTGTCTCAGAGCTGCTCTGAGCCCTTTTAGCCCGTCCCCTTGCTTCCCATCACTTAATTCTTCCCATCTCAAAGCCTTCCCTGCCCTCTGCCCAACTGCTTCCAAATCCCTTCCTGACTTAACGGTGCAGGTTCATGATCCCTGGCATTTCCTCTTCCTACTCATGTCTGTCTCCAGGAGGCACAGCTTTTTGGCAAAGAGGCTGCTGCACTCCTCTACCTCTGCAGTGCCTGCATCCAGTGGGGGTAGCTGCTGCACATCAAGCCACCACTGCTGCAAGCATCTTCTTGTACTCTTCAGCTCATTTCCACTCATGTCCTCCCAGCAATGGTTGTGGCTGTCATTCTGGCAGGGGTTTCAAAATCCTGCAGAGAGATTGCATTTATAATATATTGTCCTAGATGCGTTTCAGAGGAAATATTCAGGAAAAAGAGGGGAAAAGGAAGGCCTCCCTGCAGGAGCCTTCTCTTCTCTGCCAGTCATGGAGATTTTCTGGGAGGATCTTTGAGGGTTTATTTAGCTTTCTCTCTTAAAAGGATTGGCAAATGTTTCTAGGAGATTTTGGCTTTGCCTCAAAACCTTAATATAGCATTAAGGAGAATTACATAATTTAAAAACAGCAAGGCCAAGTAGGTCATCCAGTTCAACCTCTCAGCAGTGCAATCTTGCGCTGTTTAGTGTATTTTGTGATGCCTTTATTCAGTCTAGATCTGATTTACAAAGGGCTGAGGCTTCCTGTACTCCTCAGGAGTTTTCTGAAAATTTATATAATTTTAATCTTTAGAAGTTTGAACATAAGAAATTTGATATCAGATTACAGAAACTTCCATTTTACACCATACTAATTTCACTTATGTACAAAAGCTGAAACATACTGCTATAGCTCAGCAGCAACATAAATAAAAGTGAAAATGGGCTACTCAGTCATTTTCTCTTTGCTGCTCGTTCACAGGGAAAAAGAGATCTAACTAAGCAAGCTCTCCTTCCTATAATCATCAGTGCACCTCACCTATTTTCAACCCTTACATCTGCTCTTTAGGCTGAGCATGTCTTTTTTTCCCCTTCTCTCATTTTTCTTTTTACTTTTGACCTTTTCAGTCATTTCTCAATACCTTTTCTCAAATGCTTTGGGGGACTTTATGAAATACTGCAGAGTGTTCTGCAAAGCTGTAGGATGCCTGAAGTTCAAAGTCCTACTGCTTTGCTAGAGTGCGTGAAGCTGTTACACTGAAACCAACAAGGATTTTGATGCAGATTTCTCTGAGGTTCAAACATCACCTTGTTTCTGCTATTTTTCAGCTTCACTTTCCCAACAAAATTTTGAAATCACTAATTCTGTTAAGAACGATTTGATATAAATTCTTAGAGCAGCAAATAAGATGTGTCAGCTTGACTTTCAACACTTGTATCAAGTGGGTTTTTGTTCTAGCAGGCCAAAAATTTGCATATTTGGCTGTGCAGGTAGGAAAAATCCCATTGACTTGAGCAGGGCTATCTGGAAGCACAAATTCAGCATCGATGATTGTGTGATGAAGAGTGTGATTGTCCTCATGACACAATGGGAACAGCTAGGCTTGTGTTAGTGCTGAATAAGAAACTTTAGAAATTCAGGATTTGAATCTTGTGCATGAACTGTAATAAGGGCATTCCACCTGTTAACGTTTCTCTGTGCGATGAAGTAAAAACTGTACTAGAACTGGCATTGAAATAAAGAGACAGCGTAAGTGTTTATGCTCTCAAGCATAAAATGGCTTGGGGTGCCATTTGAGTTGTTAAGTCTTATTACATTGAGTATCATCCACACCTCATGTGTTGTTGAAAGACACTTCTAGTTCTTCGCCAATATATTTTTGGACAGAGTAAAGTATCTCTTGCTATGATAGTGAATGACAATCTTTAAAGTTTCATTTGTGGGGAAGTATCTGCAGAGAATTTAAGGAAATGAGCAAGATGTGGCCTCTGCTTGGGCATGTGAGTGCAGTGGATATGGTATTACCTGTTGTACAACAGGCTGGAACTAGTCTTCAGAATTCTTCTTTTTAACTATGTGCCCTAGATGTATTTTAAATAAATCTGGGTAAAATGTTTGCTATTATGCAATGGGTATTCTGTCTGGGTTACCCAGACAAAACACATATAAGTTTTGCCTCATTGTAATTTGATGTGCTCAGTTTTGAAAAGCACTCTTTTTCCCCGTTGGGCTGAAATATTCATAAGGAAAAAACTATTTTGCAAAAACGGCATTTTTTCATGAACCAAACAAAGTGAAACTCTAGTAAATGGCTTAAGTTATAAACTATTAATCAAGTTTATAATTGTACATTATATTGCTATGAAAATAATGTTTTTGAGTCACCTTATGTGACTCCGTCCTTCTGGAATAAAGCATTAAATTTCCAAGTGATGGAATTGTTTCTAGCCATCTGAATGCTGAACAAGATCATTGTGATTAATGGCTGTCACAATTAATATAGAAACAATTAATAATGACTTTCAATTTTGCAGTAAAATGCTGAAGGTAGCAGGTATCTTCTGTGATGTACTTACTCTATGTCTACAAGAGATTAATGTTTTAATGAATACCATTAAATGATGTGAAACTGCTGTTCTTCATTCCCTTTGGAAACAAATATTTTGTAGCTTACTGTTGATCAAGTAGTAAAAACTCATTAAGTTAGATATATTTATAGGGGAAGTGTGTAGGATGTGTCCTTAAAGAGAGATTAATTTTTTGGACATGGAACACTTAGAATGAGATTTAACTGATAGTTATCAGACTCGGTCCAAATTGCAACAACAAACCTGCATGAATAATAATTAATTGCATATTTACTTTTGAGAATAGAGTTTTCAGAAAATAAATAGTGATTTTTATATTGAAAAAGTATAGTAAATAATTATCCAGTATCACCAGATTCACATTGACCATTATAGTCAAACTTGGTGCAATATGTGAATGCATGTATCAAAAGAGAGTTACCTTTGCTCCTGAGAATATAAATGTTTGAGACACAGTAAGGGTGTGAGAAGACAACAATGGGGGCTTGAGGCTTTATGGCATTAAATGACATATAGTCTTGGGTACATGATCATCCCCAAAGCTTTGCTTCAAGTTTAAATCAGTGTTTTCCAGCTTCATTTCTGTTGGATTTTGAGAGTTTTTTTCTTCTAGATTTTTGTGGAGCTCCACATTAATTGGTTTTGAAATGGTTGATTTCTAAACTGTCCCCAAACTGTATAGTCTCTGACAGAATCATGGGGGAAACAACATTACAAATTTTTATGCATATTTCTCTAAGTCCCCCCAAATGTTTTTCTTGCCATGAAATGGACATAGAAGGTGTTTTTCTGCTTTCTCAAAAGTGCCAAATCTATAATGAATTCTGAATTCAGTACCTTTCTGAATTCAAACCATGTGTGAACGTTCTCTCTGAAATACAACAGGATTTTTCCATACAGCAGGCTGCACCTTTGGTGCTCACCAGTTGTGCTTCCCTCTCACTGCTGAGCAGTTTCACCTCAAAGTTCTGTGGCCATAAACTGGCAAATTCTGAGGCTGCCTTAAAAGGATGGCTTTTGGGCATCTGTCATTTTAGAGATGGGCATGTGTAATTTTACGCATGAAAACTACCATATTGGGACACAGAATCTGACACAGATCTTTTGCTGTTGTTAATTTAAAGTTTGAGAAAATATATACATCAATTAGAGCGGTTAGTGTCTAGAGCTGAAACTCGAGATTCAGACTCTTATTGACATTTGCCTATGTACCTTGAGAAGTGAGGAGGAAAAAGTTTGTTTAGACTGTCGCTGAGTTTAAAGGGAATGTCGATATTCAGGCTTGTAATCAAATCCCAGTGTGCTTGCTCCTGTGCCTGTTTGATCCTCCTCGTCCCACCACCTGAAAACAGAAATAACTTTAAATGACACATCCTTTCATTGTTCAGTTTTAAGAGAATAGAGATCAGGGAAAGATACCTAGCAGCATTGTACAAATCAACATTTAGCAGATAGTGAGGAGATTTGTAAGGCAAAAAGGCTCACACATCTGCCTTCAGCCTGAAAGATTACATGCAGTAATGCTTATTTGCAAAGCTGTGGAAAAATTCCATCCACAGAAAACCATCCTCCATGAAGGATGTGTATTTTTTTTCCTTTGCTCCATCTCCTTTCTGATATTTATGTTACAAGGAAGGGCCTGCTAGGCTGACTCTAACCAAACCACCCTCAGGTCAGCAGGCTGGCTTGAGGAAGAAACGAGGGTTTGGTGTGGGAGCTGTGGGCAGCCAGCCGCTGTCCTCAGCTTCAGTGAGCCTCCGGGACTGCTGTGCAAGCTCAGCTTTTTGCAGCTAATTCCTACTGAAACTTCACTGAATTAGATGCCTTACTATTTTGAAGCTGTGGGACAAGTTCAGCTTTGAAAAGGTCTTTAGTTTTGATTAGTTGAAAAATTGGTGGGTAACCAAACTTCCTCGGCCTTTTTCTAAAGAGAAGATTTTGCTGAAGCCAAATGCTGGGGCTCCACTCAGAAGCACTGGGGCATGAGGTTAGTTTCCTCCTTCTTCTAGAGTTATCACCAACAAGTGGAGCTTCTGTTTTCACAGATCCCTCTTGCTACACTGCGAATAACTGTCATTTTCCTAGGCAATAACACTTATCACCTTTCCCTTTGTTACCTTTAAAAGAGCTGCTGTCCATTAATTTAAAAATGTAGATGCAATTTATCCATCTCGGCCACTCTTGTTTTTTCACCAACTAAACAGGGCAGGCTACTTCATCCTGATTCAATTGATTTTTTTGCCTACTGGGAGCACAAGTAATAAATAGCAACCTTATTTAATGATCACTGCAGTGGGTTTGCAATAGTTGTTCAATAGTTTCAGTGACAGTAGTCTTTGTTTGATGGCTGTGTGGGTTCCCACTAGGACTGAAAACATTAAAGATCTGAGGAAAGCCATTTTCCTTCTTAATGGGAGAATCAATTGCACTGAACACATAGGTTCAGGCTGATATGATTAAATGACATGTGCTAAGGAGATGGACTTCTTGCTGTATATTTTAGCCTCTAAAGAAACAAGTGCTAACCAGTGCTGATCTTCATACCAGATCGGCTAAGAGCATAAAGTTGGACATTTGTTGTATGTTTTTGTTGTTCAAAAGAACAATATTGTAAGCTACTTTCTTTGATTTATTGCCTTTTGAGGCAAAAGAAATCTGAAACCTTAAGTACCCTTAGGGGATTTAGAACTCAGCAAGCAAAAGACAATGTCTTTGTTTTATGCTCCTAGAGGTCCATTGGCAGACAGGAGAGGATCTAATTTCATTGTCCTTCATTTCCATAGACGTGATCAAGAAAGGCTGCACATAATGCAAGATACCATTGTTTTTATTGACCTTAGAGTGTAATCTCCAAAGTCTGGCTCATTGTGATAAAAGAAGTTCTTGATGCCATGTATATCTGTTCCCTTTGGCTCTTCCCCTTTCCAGTACCCATTAATATTTGGTGTTGTTACATGTATTCTGAAATTTGGAGGCATTTAACTGATCATTTTACAAATAAATCTAAAATTAACATTTTGTTTTCAACATTAAATTCTTAGAATTCCTACAAAAAACAGATGAAGGATGTTTATTTATGTATTTATTTTGTACCCTGTTTTTCATCTGTACATATATAAAATTACAAGTACAATTTTACAACATTGTTCTGCGCCACTGTAAGCTATTCTCAATGTCAGACTATTTGTTCCTCCACTAACAGGCACAAATCTCTTCCAAGTTTAATTTTAGATAACAGTAGTAATAATAATGCAGGCTCTGTTTACTGAAATGTTGCAAAGTTGTTTCGATTAGTGGTAAAAAATGTTGATTAATTATCACACAGTTTGTTATCTACAGTGACCATGTGGTTTTGAACATTTGTGCCACTTTACAGAAACCGGAATTTCTTTTCCAGGAATCCTGCTCTTCAGTCTTTGAAGATAGTGACAGCACTGCCATTGACTTTACTGAAACTAGAATGTAAGCCTTCAAATGTCATGTAATCTATCTTAAATACACAATTCCTTTTTGTTTGTCTTCTATTGCACTTGCTTCATAATGATTATTTGCTGAATTCTGAAGATTAGTTTTTCAGTAAATCATTTAGTAGGCCACTGGATTTCCTTAATCTTCCAGACTCTTTTCATTGTCTCTTTTTTTTCTGTGGAAGGAGCTTTTCAGTCATATTCTATTTTAAAATGTCATAGGTGACATAACAAATAGTCATAAAAGTTAAGAGTCAGCTAATGCTGTCTATATGCTGCAATCCGGTTAGAAAGTGGAGTGGATTGAACCACACCATTCTGAACTGTTCTCACATAAAGCTTAAGTGGTGGTTGCCATGCAAATTGCATCCACATTCTTGTGTATTCAGTACTGAAACATTAACCTCTTAAGTATCCTCTCCCTAGAAAAGAAATAGGTGTATTCAGTTGGATTATTCTCATTTCTGTTAGTTTTACATGTGAAAGTCATTTCTTCATCAATAAAACAAAAATGGTCATGATTTCATAATTGTTAACCATATATCAGTGTAAAATCACATAATCAGACAAAATAACAAGGCTCCGAGGTGCAAAAAATCCCAAGGTGCCCTACCTGCATCATCTTAGCCTTGGGAATTCTTGAGAGAAATAAACTCATAACTCTGAGTTCCTCATGGATTCAGTAATATCTGCTGACTTCCATGGAGCCTCTCAACCTGTGCTCTGTGCACCATTGAAACTGCCCCCACAAGCATACAGAGAACTTCCCAGGATATTCAGGCCAAGGCTAACCCACCTCTGTGGAACATTATGAAAGTTTTTCTTTCCTGAGGGGAAGTAACATTACATTTTAGAAGTGTCAGACTACAAAGACTCTGAAAATGAAGAACCCACATTTATATCAGTGGCAGAAAAAGCAAGCTACAAGACTTGGTACATATTTTAAGCACTGCAGTGATCATATAGTTTGACTTTGAGAAATTGAAGGCCCAGCACCTGAGGGAAGGATTTGCTCACTGTGCAGCAGAATGTTTTTAGGTACAAGTGACATTAGCAAGTCTATCTAAAAAACATAAAAATTCAGTACTTAAGAAAATCAATTTTCCTCTCATAACTCAAATGGCAGAGGAAACAACATGGAAAATAGTAAATAGCATGCTTATTAATCCTAAATTAAGCTGCAGTTAATTATTTACTTTGGATTTGCTGGGCTTTATGTCTTCGTTTCTATGGCAAACTGTCAGGATAAATGGAAGAAAATTACTAAGCAATGCCTTGCATGATGATCATCTCTCATACATTAACTCCCCCACAACATCCATATAACTCACTCACTGTTTGGTATGCACTGAGGATAATAAGAGCACACTGCTCTTACTCTTCATCACAAACTACACTGCCAGGAAAAGCTCATTGACCAATAATCATAGAACCGCAGAACCACAGAATGGTAGGGGTAGGAAGGGACCTTTGATGATCATCTAGTCCAACTCCCCTGCCCAAGCAGGTTCACCTAAAGCAGACTGGACAGGAACACATCCAGGCAGGTTTTGAATATCTCCAGAGAAGGAGACTCCACAAACTCTCTGGGAAACCTGTTCCAGTGCTCTGTCACCCTCAAAGTAAAGTTTTTCCTTATGTTGAGGTGGAAATTCCTGTATTCCAGTCTGTGCGCATTACCCCTTACCCTGCCCCTGGGCATCTCTGAAAAGAGTCTGGCCCCATCATCTTGATACCCACCCTTTAGATATTTATAAGCATTGATGAGGTCCCCTCTCAGTTACACTTCTCCAGGCTAAACAGACACAGGGCTCTCAGCCGCTCCTCATAAGGGAGTTACTCCAGTCCCTTGATCATCTTTGTAGCCCTCTGCTGGACTCTGTCCAGTCGTTCTCTGTCCTTCTTGAACTGGGGAGCTCAGAACTGGAGTTCAGTAGAGAACCCAGTACTCCAGATGTGGCCT
>VXAK01022995.1:49758-68056 GCA_013399435.1 Arenaria interpres
CCGAAAGGGTGATCAGCCATTGGAATGGGCTGCCCAGGGAGGGGGTTGAGGCACCATCCCTGGAGGTGTTCAAAAGACGGGTTGATGTGGTGCTGGGAGACATGGTTTAGTGATGGTGTTGTGTGTTTTGTGTGGTCTTTTTGGTTTTTTGGGGTTTTTTTTGTCAGAGTTAGGTTGATGGTTGGACAAGATGATCTTGAAGGTCCCTTCCAACCTAGAGGATTCTGTGAAATGGAACCCCTGAAACTGTCTAAACCAGACTGTTCCTTGAGGTGCTGCCTTTTAGCTTTTTATTTTTATTTTAAATAAAAAAAAAAGCGGAAAAAGCTGCTTGGATAAAAGATTTCTTTGGCAAAAAGGCCTGAAAAGGGCCGAACAGAGACGTCTGTTACTGAGCACAGAGTGAAGGTTTGACCCCGTGCTGGGGTTGGGGGTTCCGTGCCCTGCCCCGGTATCTGACAGGGCGTCGATAGCGACGGCTTTGGAGAAAATAGCGGTATTGTTGAGTGTGACTCTATTATAGCAGAGTTCAACCAGCGACTCGCTATTAAAACACAATTCCTTAATTTTTTATAGCCAAAGCAGCAGTCACTCCGTTTAACAGACTCCTTTCCACGACGCCGGAGAAGTATTTTGACTAGAAAATAAGGAGAAGCATCTTCAACAGATTTAAAATCCGTGTTTTCTTTGCCTCTCATTATTCCCTGCTCCAAGTGGGTGGCCAGGGGATAATATTAGACTCTTGAAGCGCTGTAATCCGTTGCCGGATCCCGAGCTGATGGGAATCAGTTGAAGTCATCGGGGCTGTAGATTTTGAACGTATAGAAATGATTCGATAGCTTTATATTTGGTGGAATTTAGATGAGTAAGTATTGAAGTGGGCAGGGAGCCGTAAAACGCCTTTGCTGGAAGCAGCCTCTGAGGTTCTCCTGCTGTATCGTTGCTTCTAGATCAAGCTTTTTGCAGTTTAAAAGTCAAATATTTTCAATTTCAGAGTCAGATATTGAGAATATTGAGCCCATGCCGCGCTGGGATCTGTTATTTCTGATATAAACGCGGCGCAGAGCGTTAGTGTTGAAATTCGGGTGCTTGGCGTTGGGAGACCCGTTCGGAAAACGCAGGTCTCCTCCTTTTTCTGTATTTATCTCAGTTTGGGTGAAGAAAGGGATGATGTGAAGTTCTGGTGATGCCCAGCTCTGCGGGTAAGAGAGCTGGAAACCGGGCAGAGGCACAGGCAGGGTGGTTACTCGGTGCTAATTAAGGTCTTAGCCTGCGCTAACGAGGGATTCCTGCAGGTTTTCAAGCAGAAAAAAAAAAAGCTTGCAGCCACACGCCTGAAGGGCTCCGTTGTATTTCCAGCAACTGGGACGGACTGGGAGACGGGCGGCAGCCAGGAAATAGAGGCAAAACCATGGAACTGGTGTCTCTGTCGGGCTGCACCGCCCCAGGCTGCTCCCTCTTGCAGTTCCCTCGTGGCAGCGAAGGGCCAAGGCCACAGAAACAATGAAGAATAAACCAGCGCACGAAATAAAGGGGGAATTGTTCTCCCGCTGATGTAACTTCAGCGATTGTTAATTCCTCTGGTGGCCAGGGCCCCTCGGTACAGTTCATTTTGGCTATTCTTCCACGGGTCTCTTATTAATCCTGACACCGTCCGTGAGCCCTGGGAGCTGAATGGGAGGTTTTGAGTCCCATCTCCTCACCCAGACAATGGTTTTTCTGTTTTACACCCTTCCCGCTGCCGGCACGGGATCAAAAACCTGGCAAACTCCCCCCTCCCCGATCTCCCGGGGTCTCCATCCCTGCCCTCACCGGTGAATTCCTGCCCTGACCGAGGGGGATGGCAAAATCCCACCGATCCTCCCCAAAAGGCAGGGTTTTATCCCGTATTTTTGTTACCGGTCGAACCGATGACAGCAAATAGTGCTGACTCAGCGCCGTCGGCTGAATGTTTCCATCTCCCCTATCTGCGTGGGGAGGGTTGGGAGAGCCTGGCGAAGATACGCTGGGATTTTTGGAGGGTGGGAAGGTCACGTTCGCTTATGGAGCGGGAAAAATCCCAACGGGTTCCGTCCCGTTCCTGGAACTGCCGTTTCTGCGACCGTGGAACTGGCAGCTCCTCGGTTCCCGTGCGTTTGAGCTCATAGGGGCTGATTCCCAATTCAGGAAAGGGTCTGCAGCCTCCCTGGGGCACACACCCGTTGTATTTATGATGGTGTCGTGTTAAAAACAAAAAGTCATAATTGATATTAGCGGTAATAACTCTAGATTCCTGTATTTACCCCCAGCGCTGTAATCTTGCTTTTCCTTTTCATGCCTGAATTCCTTTCCTCCTTTGCTTCTTGCTCCTCCGCTTCTCGCATCCGAAGGTTCTCTGAGACTTCGATGCTCCTGCCCCAAAGAAAAAGAGAGTTAAGAACGGACACCGGACCCGGGTTCTGAATTCCCAGCTCGGCGGACAGACCCCAGAGCCACCCCGATAAATCCGAAGAAACCGATCTCTGCTGTTTATGACACAATTTAATTCTCTCGCCTTCCTCCCCCGGGCAGTTTTGTTGCCAGGCGGCGGCGGGGCTTGATTTTTTATTTATTTTTAAGGCTGATTTCATGTCCTTTGAAAGGCCTCTCCGCTAATAACGCTCTCTGTCTGGCCGCAGAACGTGCGTCGCCTGCTGCAGAACCCCAAGGTGACGGAGCTGGACGCTGCCCGGCTGGTGATGCTTTACGCCCTGCACTACGAGCGGCACAGCAGCAGCAGCCTCCCGGGGCTGGTGGCCGATCTCAAGAACAGGGGGGTCTCGGAGAGGTACCGAAAGGTAACGGCAGCATTTCTCCTTCTGCTGGACGAACGAGAGGGAAGGGAGAAGCACCCAGAGGTGGAAAAAATCACAGAATCACAGGGGTGGGAAGAGATCTCTGAAAATCACCCAGTGCCACCTGCCCGAGCGGGGTCACCCGGAGCAGGTCACCCAGGATCAAATCCAGGCCTACCATCCTGGGAACACAATCCTCGTTAGCTCGGCCTCGTTAGCTGGGCCGTGGGAGCTTTGCTGTGGTTTTGTGAAGAATTCAGCTCCTCCCGAACCAGCGGGTGGGGTAACTACCGGCAATGGCTTTGTTTTGGGGACAGTCCTGGCTTTTTTGGCTTCAGAGGCTTCTGGTGCAGACGTCCAGGGAAGTCCCGTGAAGGTTTGCTCCCCGTGTCCTGGCCTGGGGAGAGGATGGTCTCGGGGGGGGTTTGCAGGAGAAGACTCCAGACAGGTCACCTGAAGGACGGAGGTGGGAGCGGGAGCTGGGGGGGGTCTAGAGAGGCTGGAGATCACAGAATCAGAGAATGATTTGTGGTCGGAAGGGACCTCTGGAGATCACCCAGTCCCACCCCCGGCCAGAGCAGGGTCACCCAGAGCAGGTCCCACAGGAACGTGTCCAGGAGGGGTTTGGGATGTCTCCAGAGATCTCTTTGAGATGTCTCCCCTCTGCCAGGGCTCTGCCACCCTCACAGCAAGGAAGTTCCTCCTCATGTTGAGATGGAACTTCCCCTGTTCCAGTTTGTGCCCGTTCCCTCTTGTCCTGTCCCTGGGCACCACTGGAAAAAGCCCGGCCCCATCCTCCCGACACCCACCCTTGAAGGATTTCCAGGCGTTGATCAGATCCCCCCTCAGCCTTCTCTTCTCCAGACTAAAGAGACCCAAGTAATTTGTTGTTAATTGGTGTAGAGCTTGCCGGCTTTCGTGCTGAATCACCTCACACCTTGCGAAGAGCAGCCTGAGCTTGGCTGGGCCCTGCAGGTGTTATTCTCAAAGGCGTAACTAATTCCTTAATTTCCATTTCTCAAATCAGTGACATTATGAAGGGTTGAATAAAGCCGAGATGGCAGGAGTCTGGGACGGGCGTGTGGCACCTAAACGGGGCCTGAACGTCCTTCCTTTCTCCTTCTCCTCTTCCTCCCCATCCCTTTTCCCCAGCTCCTGCTGGGGAGGCAAGAGCCGGAGGCTCCTGGGGGCTGGGAGAGCGTGGCAGCGCTTGGCAGACGTGGGGAGCAGCTGGAGAGGAGGTGGAGGAGCGGGATGATGTCACGTTGTGTGGAGGATCTGCTGTCGCCGCAGCAGACGACGGCAATGAAAGGTTCCCTCCTCTCGCAGGCAGCGTCCCGGCAGGATGACTCGCTCGCTGGATACGGGGAATAATTCTCCTCTTCCCTTTCCCTCCCCCTGAGCTGCCTTATCCGCTGGGGATCGACCTCCCTGACTCCTCGGCCATCACTCCAGTAGCTCCACTGAGCCAAACGAGACCAAAACCTGCCTGGAAGTTGGTTTCCCAGGATAACGGGACTGGTTTTTTCACTGAATTTCACTGAATTTTTTTTTTAGAGTTGGAAGGGACCATAGAGATCATGGAGTCCAACTCCCCTGCTGAAGCAGGATCACCCAGAGCATGTTGGAGCATGTTACTCAGGGCTGCATCCAGGCGGGGCTTGAAGATCTCCAGAGAAGGGGACTCCACACCCTCCCTGGGCAGCCTCTTCCAGGGCTCTGCCACCCTCACTGTGAAGAAGTTTTTTCTCATATTTGAGTAGAACCTCTTATGTTCCAGTTTGTGCCCGTTGCCCCTCGTCCTGTCACTGGGAACCACTGAGAAAAGTCCAGCTCCATCCTCCTTCAACCCACCTTTTAGATACTTATAAGCATTGATAAGGTCTCCCCTCAGCCTTCTCTTCTCCAGGCTGAAGGTCCCAGCTCTCTCAGCCTTTCCTCATCAGGGAGATGCTCCAATCCTTGAATCATCTTCATTGCCCTTCGCTGGACTCTCTCCAGCAGTTCCCTGTCCCTCTTGAACTGGGGAGCCCAGAACTGGACACAGATTCCAGTTGTGGCCTCCCCAGTGCGGAGCAGAGGGGGAGAATGACCTCCCTCCACCTCCTGGCCACGCTCTTCCCTACGCAGCCCAGGATCCCGTTGGCCTCTTGGCCACAAGAGCAGACTGCTTGCCCATTGTCATTTTGCCTCTCTCCGTACAGCTGGTGTCTGCCGTGGTGGAGTACGGAGGGAAGCGGGTCCGGGGCAGCGACCTGTTCAGCCCCAAGGACGCTGTAGCCATCACCAAACAGTTCCTCAAAGGACTGAAGGTACGGATCCGCCGCAGATGAAATAAGGGTGGTTTTAGTCAACAGTCGTGGGGCAAGACTTGCATTAAATCTCTTCAGAGATTTAACCGTAAGTGCTCTGGGCTTTTAGGCCATAATTCTCGTGGAAGACAATGGGATTTAGTTGCTGAAAAGCCCCTGTAAATCTGGACGTCGGTGGTTAAGGCTTGCTGTAACCCTCAGATGATGCTGATGATCTCTCTCTCTCTCCGCCTCCTGCCGCGCCGCGTTAATTCCTAACGAGCTTCTCTTGCGCCGCAGGGCGTGGAGAATGTGTACACGCAGCACCAGCCTCTCCTGCAGGAAACGCTCGACCAGCTCATCAAAGGGAAACTCAAGGACAGCCAGTTCCCCTACCTGGGTCCCAACACCCTCCGGGACAGGTACGTGGGGACAGAAACACGTGGAACTGAAGTCTCTCTGCTCCTCCCCGTGCTGCCCCTTGCTTTCTTCTTTGCCTGGAGATGAGCAAAACGTAATTTGGGCAGAGAAGTGTCTTGATGGTGTCGCTCTTTCTGGCGTTCTCCAGTAGCTGCCCTGGAGAGGGCTGTTGAGACTGAATTAGGGTTGTCTTTTCTCGCTGGCCGAGGTGGGACATTCCACCTCCAAGGTGAAGGATAAAGCCATTGCACCGAGCTGCCGGGATGCTCACGTGATGGATTTCGACGTGGCCCTTAACTTCCCTCCTTGCCATCTGGCGTTTATTTGTAGAATACCAAAAATAGTCCCCCTGCGAGCTCTCCCTTCCCAGCCAGCTCCTGTTCCCCAGGAGAGCGGGATCTTGCTGAACACGGCTAATAACTGTCATTGAAAAGAACTCTTGCTTTTAGCTGAATTTGCTGGAGCTGAGCTCATCTGTCGTCAAAGGAGTCATTAAAGGGTTAATACGGGCCTGGGAGCGAGGGCACTGACTGAGGGAGAAGATGACAAGGGGCATTTTGGACCAATGGTTCCTTTCTTGGGAGCCGCCGGTTCCTTGCTTCAAACGAAGGGTAAATTCCGCAGGGTTTTGGTTGGGTGTATTTTTATGCCTTCTAGTGGTTGGGCTTATTTTATTCCTTCTGGTGGTGGTCTCCTTTGAGAAGACCCCGCTGTTTCTTTGCTCCCTTTGGGTGCTCCGTGGTGGCTCATCAACCACGAAGTAATCCATCGCCGACCGGCGGGGAGAGTCGGGGACCGAGGCTGAGCAGTGACGAGCGGGCGGGAGGGACCAGGAGCATCATGATTTCTCTTTGAGATGCACAAAACCACCGCTCCTCCTCCTCAGCCCCTGCCCTGGGGCGTTGCCATCCATCCCAGGAAATCAAAAAGGGATTTTGGAGCATCCGAATTCCACGCCAGGTCACCAACAGGGGACATTAATGATTTTATTTATGAATAAGAAAGAATTATAGTCAGACAAGGAACGATTTCTTTGTGTGTGTCCCCGCTAGACCAAAAAAGTACCTGCCTTACTCCAGATTTTCCCTTTCAAATAAAATGGGGAATTAATAAGTGTGAAATATCAAGGCCTCAAGCAACAGAAACGCCGTCCTCTCTGTCCTCGTGACTGAGGTGGATTTTAACCCAAGGAGAAGAGGTTGAGGGATGGAATTTGTGGTGGATCCGCAACGAGAACCGCAGCCAGGCGTCCCCAACGTGGGTTTGTGCTGAGCAAACCAGAAACGAAGGCTCTTCTGACCTTTACCGTCTCTGTTTCAGTTCCCACCGATGTTTTCCTGAGCTGCGTTTCGCTTACGTTCCTCTAAATGTTTCCGGGAGAGGGTTCCACCAACCTGCCCCTCAGAACCCTGCTCCAAAGAACGTGCACATCGTTTATTTGGGGTTTAATTCTTCCCTCGAACTAAAGGAAAACAGCAATTGGATGAAGGGAAATGGGAGTTTTCACCTCCCTCCCTTCCCCGCAGGGGCTACAGCCTTGTCTTGTAGCTAAAAGACCTGAATCCTGTAGTTTTGTTAAAGTAAATCTCAAAATCCAAAGGTGGAGCTTCCAAACGGTGCTTTCCCTTGAATTTCTCACAGTCTTCCTTGGCTCTGAGGTTGTCCCTGGGCCAGTGGCCGGGTCCAAGGGTGCAAAATGCTCAAAAGCGTCAGGGCACGTGGTTCTGAGGGTTGTTTCCTGATGGGAAGGGAAGATCTTGTTGAATTTAAGACATCGGAGCTGTAGGAATGAGGGTTTGGAAGGGACAAAAAATAGGGACCTCGGTATTTCTCCGTCTGCATCAAATGGGGGCCCCAGCATTTAATTATGAATAAAAATGGGGCCTTGTCTAAAACCAGGGTTTAGTTACCAGGTTTGGGAAGAAAAAAAAAGCCACTTGGTGGTGGAATTTGAATTCCAGAATTTGAATTTCAGAATTTCTCCAAATTCAGTGTAATAAATCCCAGCCCGAGGGATTATATCCTCTGGGAGGATGGTGTAACCCCGCCGGGCAGAGGGTCAGGACAAAAGGCTTTGTGGGGTGTTTTTTTTGATCAAAGGGACGCAGCAAAGACTTCCAAAGGCTTCTTTTTAGCTATTTCTTTCCGTGTTAAACATTACTCTGCTGCTCCCAGTGATTGGCGTCGGACCACGGGGCAGCTCCGGGGGGTTCTCGCCTCTTTCCGTGTCTCTCTCAAATGACCACAATTCCTCACCTGTTTATTGAAAAGCCTTGGAAAGATGAAAAATCTTGGAAAGCTCGTCTGTAAAACCCCTCAAGGTTCTAAATGTGGAAGGTGAGAACTCACCGGTATCTGATTTGGAGGATTCTGTGGCCGGGCGTGATCCTTCTTCCCCTTATTTTGTCGAGGGGGAAGTTCCTGCTTGAGGAGAGGAAGAATTTGGAGCTATTGAGGAACGTCTGGAGCTGACACACACCCAGAGGGATGGGTGAGGGATCTCCTGGGGCAGAGAATATCCAAAAAAATCTCCTTTCTTGGAAGCAGGAGCCCGCGGCGTGTGATGTGGAACCGCTTGGCTTTACGCTTCTTCATCCCAGCTCACACACACCGCCCCGAAGATCGGGGGAAGCAGCGCTGTTGCTAAATCAGGGAGATTATCTTGGCTTGCGTTTTGGGGATATATTGGTTTTTTGAAGGCAAACCCCTGGCTGTGTCCTTGTTTGTTGAGGGAAGTTGCTTTTGGGTTTTTTTTTCCCCTCCTGTCTGAAGGGTCGGAGGGTTTAGCTGTTAAATTGGTCGTTAACCCCAGGAGATAACGGAGCCGCATCCGCAAACTGGGGCCGAGGCGGGCGGCAGCTGGAGCGAGCGGGGCTGGAGATTGCTTTCCCCCTAATCCTCTAACAGTCTCGGGGTTTCTTCCTAGCCCAAAATGGCTTATTATTTGCCCTTGATACGAGCAGTTAATTCCTTAGAACACCAGGATCCTTTTGTTCCCCCTCTCCTTGCCTGACTTCCCTGGCTCCCGCTCCGTGCGAGACCCCCGGGGGTAAATCCTGGGTGTTTTGAGCAAGTGGGAAGGGGCTGTGGTTCTGCCCCCACTCCCCCACGCGGGGCTCAGTCCCGGAGGAAAGGCAGCAGCGAGAGAAAAGCAAAAATAAGCATGTTTTGTGCCGTATTCCCGATCCTTAGCAGAGTGCCCGGGGAATGGGGGCAGCCCAGGGTGTAATGTCCAAGCTGGAGGTTTTCTTCCCCATCACCCAGCCTCCCGGAGGGGTTCCCACTTTAGTTTGCAGCCTGGTGTAGAAATCAGCTCTCCCACCTTGGGATTATCCATCTTTCTGGAATTCTCTGTCCGTTTGGCTAGTCTCTCTCTCTTTAGTTCATCCTTCCGAGGTGTGTGTTGTTCCTCTGGGCAGCGCCGGGTGCCGAGGGCTCCGGGGGTTGGTTTCCCAGCAGGAATTAACCCGAAACACCGAGTCCGGCTGCGTTTTGGGGTCACCCCCGTCCCGTGCTCCGTTCTCTTCCTCGCTGACCTGCAGGGACAGAGCTGAGGGACAGTCGCGGCGAGAGCTGTGGTTCTACCGGCGGCACCTGCTTGGGAGGCAGAGATGGGTTTTGAGAGGGCAACGGAGAGTTAATGGCGTCGGGATTTGAGGGCTCCGACCCGCAGGGATGGATGGCAGGACTCGATCCGCGCCTTCTCCCTGCAGGTTCTGGAGAAATCCTCCTCTCAGCTTGTCGACGGCACGATCCGCCGTCCCCGAGAGCGGAAAACTTCGGTGATCGGGGAAGGTGGTGCGAGGAAGGTGCAGCCCTTCCTTTGAAAGCAGAAAGCGGACAGAATTTGGCTGGATTTTGTATTTTGTCGGCTGAATTCTCCCTCTTTCTTGCCCTCTTTCCCCTCCCGCTACTCCTCTGCAACACCCTGTATTTCCAGGCTGGCCTGGGGAATGGAAACCTCGGAGGGGAACCTCTAAACCCCGGGGGTTCTGTCACGGAGCAGCCAAACCGCGGCCGGTCCCTGCCCTTGGGAGCAAACCCCAGAGCTCGGAAGCGCCGCCGTTGTCCTCGTTTGGCTCCTGAATCGATTGGAATTTACCAGCGGCGGCGGCGTCTCCATCATGCATTAAACATGGGCACACACACGTGTGTGTGTGTGTGTGTGTGTGTGTGTGTCGCGGTGGAGGCGGCGTCGGGGAGGGGGGGAGCTTTTCATCCTTAGCACCTTGTGTAAATGTTCAGGAGAGAGAAATGTTCTAAAAGCAATTTAACAGGTGATTTAACAGGCTCCACGATGTCAGCCTTGACAAACCCGTCGCAGAAACGTGGTCTGGGGAGGGAAATCAACGGAGAGGGGGGGAGAGAAATCAACACACACACCCCCGGGGTGTGTGTGGAACGGGATTTATCCTCCTGGTTTTGTCTGGTCCCTTCTCAATTTTGCCTCTTTATTGCAGACCCCAAGACATTATCGTCTTCATCATCGGAGGGGCGACTTACGAGGAGGCGCTGACGGTCTATAACCTCAACCGCACCAACCCCGGGGTGCGCATCGTCCTGGGGGGGACCACGATCCACAACACGAAAAGGTAATAAACCCTCTTTTTTGACTTTTATGGAAAAGCGCTGACACGAGCAGGAATTTGGCGGCGCCCGAGGGATCTCCGTCGCGCCGTAAAACACAGAAAGGCGTGGAAATGGCCCGAGATCAGTGTCAGGGGGGACAGATCTGAGGGACGTGTCACCCAGGGGAAGGTTTAACGTGCCTTTTTACCGATTTTGAGTGCGGGGAAGTAGATGTGTCGAGTTTTTCCCACTCATAATTTTTCCCACTCTCCATCCTAAACCTCCCCTGGAGCCACTTGAGGCCATTTTCTCTTGCCCCACTGGGAGAAGAGACCAACCCCCCCCTACCCCCTCCTTTCAGGGAGTTGGAGAGAGCAAGAAGGTCTCCCCTCAGTCCCTTTTCTCCAGGCTGACCCCCCCCAGCTCCCTCAGCCGCTCCTCACAAGTTCTCCAGACCCTTCTCCTTGGTCTCCAGACCCCTCACCAGCTCCGTTGCCCTTCTCTGGCCACGCTCCAGCCCCTCAATGGCTTTTTTTTTGGTCACGAGGGGCCCAAAACTGGCCCCAGCCCTCGAGGTGGGGCCGCGGATGGCACGGCAGGAATGTGAGCGGTGACCCCCCCGGTCTCTCCCATGTGTCGCGCCGGGAAAGGCCGTGAAATATCAGTCCTGGGAGAGTCCCCGGCGTTTTCCATCAGCTGCTCTGAGCTTTGAGGGAGCTCCCTGCTCCGAGCTGGGGTGGGACGAGAGCCATGCTACCCTGTGGAAACGCAAAGGAAGTCCAGTCCCGCAACTGGAAGGAAAAATTAACGCCGGGAGGAAATTTTTGAAGGTGATGAAGAGCTTCGGGTGCCCGAGCAGCCTCCTGGGGTGAAGGAAACACAGACTATTACCATCGCCGGGGTTGTATGTCAGCAATACAGCTGTCGAGCACTTCATTGATCCCAGTTACTGACAGGTGGGCTCCGGGGTAGCGAGAAGGCTAAAAACCGCCCTGGTTTCCAGGCCATATACGTGCGCTGCTGCTGCCTCGGAGCCCAGAGGGATATTTATAAAATCCTTGCACTTTTGCCCTTCCTTTTCACGCCTGCGAGGGCTCGTCAGGCTTCGGAGCTGCCTGCGCCAGAAGCACTAAGGAAATCCAGGGGCTCCTATCGTGAAAAAAATGCCCAAACCCTCCGAATTCATCGTGCCCGCTCTGAAATTTGCCCCGTGCTTAGCGCCGGGCGATTGGAAAAGGGGCTGAGCCGCCGTGAGCCCGGCAGCAAATTGCTTTTATGAAGTGGGTTACAAAGGCAAGTCTGTATTAGCCCACATATCGACCGATTCCTGCCCAAATTACCCGGCTTCCTCAACCTTCTGCTTCACAAAGTAGCCTTTGAACTAAATCCTGCTTTAGCCAGGCCTAGAAATAGCAAGTAAAAAGAGACCCGCGGACGGAGAAGCTGCTTTTTGACTGATAAAAAGAACAAAGTTGAATAAAATATCATCACATTCAGCCCGGCACCCCCTGTACCTCCTCGTCTGGTGAGCAGGAGGGGGTTTGGGCTTTAGGTTGCCATCCCAGCTCTTCTGGTGGCCTCTTTGGTGACGTTGGGCAACTCTCTCCTTTGTCTTTGAGAGGGGACGGTCTCACCGTCCGGCTTTAGGGAGTTTGGGATTCGGAGCCACATCTTGGATTTGTGCTGGAAGGGAGGAACGTTACTCGGGGCGTCCACCGCCACCGCGCTTTGGCGCAGCCACTGAATTATTTACGGAAAAACTAGGATGCTGGCTCAAAATTTGCATTTCAAAGAATGGAAGTGGGGGGAAAAAAAAGAAGGAAAAACTAAAAAAAAAAAATAAAAATGAGTGTTGCTTTTTAAGGGCTGACTATTCCAAAGTCCTCCCTGGGAACTCCGGGGTGGGGATGATGGAGGGTCCCATCCTGAAACCAGCCCAGCCCCAAGTGATTTGCCTTCCCCGAGTGGCTTGAGTAAGATTTACTAAGTGATGAGAGGCCACATTCATAATAATAATATTAAAAATGAGAAGTTTGGGGTCAGTGGAGCCCTTTCCAAGGGCTCGGCTCGGCTCCCGCAGGCCGAGGAGGAGCAGCCTGGGCAGAGGAACGAGCCCACGGGCTCAGGAACACCTGAGAAATGTGGAATTTCCCCCTCCACCGAGTGTTAACCCCGATCCCAGCGAAGCGCGTGAGGATCCCGGCTATTCCTGACGGGAGGAAAGGCCAGATTTTACCATCCTAACCCCTCCGGTAATCCACTGGCCTTCCTTTAATGAACCGGTGCTTATTTCTTGCCGGATTAGGGTTGATATATCACAATAAACAAGGAGATTGGGATATTAATGCGCCGGGCGGCCCGTGTAAGCGCATTAATCCCCTGCTTTCATTGTTCTTACCAGCCCAACTGAAATTGCGCTCAACATCTGTGTTTCGAGCGGGGGGAAGATGGCTTAAGGGATATCCATTCCGCTTTTTTCCAAGGGGGGAGACAAACAAGCCCCCGGAGCTGGTTATGTTGTTAGAGGCGTATATTTACTGGAGCTTATCTGTTTAAGAGACCATCTGCGTTGTCCAGTAGATGCTTTAAAATGTCGGGGGGGGGGAATAATAAGCGTCGGGATGAAAAAGTGGGTCCCAAAGCATCCGCAGGAGGCACCTCTTTAAAGTTTCCGTGTCAAGGGGAACGTGTCCCCTGTTGATCTTTATGGATTTCTGTCCGTAGAGATGGCAAATAGGGGTGAGTGTCTGATAACAAAGCTCATATCCTGACGTGAACCGTGCAGTCGGAGCCACTCCGTATCGATAAATCAGGCTGCAGCCACTGACAGGCTCTGCTGGAGAGCTTGAAAAAAACTCCCAGGGGCTTTTTCGAGGTAAAAACCAGAGGTTTTCTTGGCTTCCCTCCTCCACCTCCATCAGATCCATGTATTTCACCTATTCCTCGGCCTCTTCCCTGGTATCACCCAGGGAGAGGGTGGGGAACGCGGATGGGGTCTCCCGTTCCCGGCTACAACCAAGAGCTGGGAGAAAAAAAACCACGTGAAAGGTGAAAGGGAGAGCTCAGAGGGTCGGGATTAGGGGCAGGGAATTTAGTTGGAGTAGGAACGAGTTCCCTCTCCAGCGGTTCCCCGTCCTTCAGACGGGAGGGAGGGTCCTCCTGTGGGTGTGAGGCCGAGGAGCTGGGTGACCCGGGTGGCTCGAGGGAGCCCTGGCCGTGAAATGTCCAGGATGCCCCAGCAGGAGGGTTCCACCCTCCCTCTTCCTGCCTTATCATCCGCACAGGAAAACGGAGAGGGAGCAGAAAAACAAGCCCGAGCCCCGGCCTTCCTGGCTTTGTGACCAAACGCGGAGCTGAGCCCGCGAGGAGCCGGCCCTGGGAGCCTTATCCTTCTCCGGGAGAGACCGGGGACCTCACGTCTCCCTTCAGGGACCTCGGTCCCTGCCACCTCCTCCCCGGGGAGGGAGCTGCTGGGATTGAGGGGAGCCTGATGAGGGGAAGGAGCGTCGCCGTTGGGACCGGGATCCCTGCTTTGGGTGGGTTTTTTGTCAGATCACACGCTGTTGTGGGCAAATCCTCTCCTCTTTGTCGCCGTCCCCCCCATCTCGGTGACGCCGGGGGAGAAAACAGAACGGTTTTCAGAGCTCTGAGAACTCCTCGGTGGTGTTCGGAGAGGCCTTGTGGTTATTGTCTGTCCCCCCCGGGGGGAGAAGTCGGCCCTTGGCTCTCCTAACCTGGACTTTTCCCGGCAGCTTCCTGGAGGAAGTGACAACTTCAGGCTTCCGCGGCCGAAGCACCGAGAGCTCTCAAGTTGCGCCGAGGTCAAGCAGCAGACGGTGAATCTCCGAGAAACCCCGTCTCGCCCATCCGGAGCTTCCTCCAGCTGCTTTGGAGCAGAACGGGACATTCCACGCCCCAAACCTTCAGCCTCTTCTCACAAACCCCGGCTCTGAACGGGACACGGCTCCGGGGCTGGAATTGGAAGCTGCGGGAGAGCCCGGGAATGAGGTGGCTGCAGAGAAACACCGGGGCTCTGAGCACTGGGAAAGCCCTGTAATTACCCGGTGTGTCCGAACGCGGGGTTATGAGTCTCCTAACGAACATCTAATGATCCTGGCCCAGACTTTAGGGTGGAAGGTGAAGGTAATGGGGCACCAGAAGCCCTTTGCTCAGTTGTCTGTATATTTTGAGTCCTATTAAATAACCTATTTCGACTGAACCTCTTGCCCGTTAACTAATTCCCAATACCCCCTTCGTAAACGCCGCTGGGGTGTAATTACATCCTTAACCTTCTTTATTAACTTGTTTACCTTAAGGAACAAACACGGACTCCGTGCCCCTGGTTTTTCTCCCACGTTGTCAACTGGGAAAGCGTCGTGATTTCTTTTGCACAATAAAAACAATTCCAGCAGTAATAAAAAGTGTCGGATTCGGGAAGAAACAAGGGAACGGTAACTGCAGGGGGGGAATCCAGCAGAGAAATGTGGGCTCTCAACCCCTTCAGGGGGATTTTTTTTTCTACTTTCCTTTTATTTTAGGCAGAGGAACTGCCCAAAGCAGCGCAGGTGAAGAGTCAGATCCAGCAGGCGTTTTCTGCAAACATTTTTCCCTTCTCTCTTCTTGTAATTAAGTGAGGCTGAGCCTCCCGCTCCCTGCGAGCTCCGCAGAGGATGGGAAGCACTCGAATTCAGGCTCGTTCCTCTGGCTTAATTCCCTGAAGGAAGGTCACTCCGAGCCTTCCATCCCTGGAGCTCGGAAAGGAGGTGTTTGGATTATTTAACCAGTGGGTTCTCGCTTTCTCAGGCAGCTCGGTTTCCTACAGCCTGGTGTAAAAGGTTGTGCTCCTGGTGCTGGATTTAGGGGTGGATTAAGAGGCTCCTACGATCGACGTTCCCAAAGTGAATCCCGTCTCCGGTGCGTTTCCAGCCTCCGTGGAGCACCTTTCTGCTTCCCAGCAAACGTGGGCATTGAAGGTTTGGACCAAACCCCGAGGCAAAGTCTCCGGGACCCATCCCTGCCCCCTGCAAAGGCAGGATTTCCCTTGCCCTTCCCTCGCTTCCCATCGCCAGGGCTTGGAGAATCCCGGTGCCGGCCTTTGCGAAGGCTCAGGCGGAGCTTTGCATCAGTTACGGTAAATCAGAGCTTTTTAAACCAGAGCAGGTCAAAAAAATTGGAGAGAAGGGGCAGAGTGTGGGGTTTTGGGTCCCGTTTGGACCTTGTATCCCACGCCGTCCTACCTCAGCCGCCTCCTCCTGCTGGGAATCCCGCTGCTTTCCTGCAGCCAAAGCGAATCGTTCCCCAAAAACGAGACAAAATCGGCCTCTCCGGCCCAAATTTCTCCAGCCTCGCGATTTCTCACCTAAAGATTGTCAAGAAAAATTCCCCCACCGGTGCCTCCGAGGCCAAATCCTCCTGATTCTGTCCCACACGCCCCGGGCTCAGACACCCCTGGGGTATTTTTTCCGTGCCGGAAAGAGCTCGGTGTAAAACGAATGGGCTTTAGTGATGAGCAGGGAATTTGGGCTTTTGGTTCCCGCAAAGGGCCACCCAAGAGGACCCAGAGAACCTCACTGGGCGGCTCCTACACCTCATTTATAACTAAAAGTTAAAGTCCACGTTATAAATATACCCAATCTTTGGTTAAAAACACGTATTCCCAGATTCCCAGGCTTCCCGTCCTCCCCAGATTCCATTTTATTTTTTGGTTTTTAAGTGCACCCTGTGGCTAAAACGGGACTTCCTTCAATTTTCAGCCCCCAGATTTTGCCCCCTCTTTCCTTGCCGAGGTTTCTGCCGCCCCAGCGGATGCCCGGATCACACTCGAGATCATTTTAGCCCGTTGTTTATTAATTTGGGGTTATTAATTTGCCTTCGGGAGGGCACGTAACTCCCTGAATTTGGGGGGGAAGAAGCGGCTCCCAGGGGCCTCCCTCTGACGTCCGAGGAAGATTCTCTTTTCTCGTCTGGAAGGAAAAGCATCCGACGACTCTGGTTTAGGGCATCGTGAACAAAATTCCTCCCCGGACACCAAAGAAGCAGTTTCCCAGGGTGTTTTTCTCCTGGAAAAATCACCCAGCTGAAAGGGAAACCCTCGGCAGGAGGCGGGAAGACTCTCCAAAGCCGGTTCCTTTATCCCTTTGCCGGAACCAGGGCTTTTTGTGGCTGGATTTTTATTGTTCCTGCCCTCACGGGGGCAAAAATGGGAGAGTCTCAGCCATTCAAAGCCTCTCTTCTCCCCTCGACACGGGTGACTGATGCTTCTGCCGACGGGGATTTCTCGGGCCATCGCTGGGCTCCTGGCAAAGCGGGAAGAGCTTTGGAATTTCTTCTTTTGGCCACAGCTTCCGCCTGTTCCAGGAGGGGGAATAACAGGAGGACACAGAGGGAATCACATCCCTCCCTGTATTTCCCCAAATACAAAGCGCCGGCGGCTCTTTTGTGGAGGATGAGGATTATTTTGCGGTAAGGATTCACCGGGAGAGGGAGGTGATGCCCCTGCGAGGCTGAAACGGGATGAGGCCGGAGCTAAACGGAGTTTCTGCACCAAAGCTCCTTGGTTTTTTCAGAGAAAAATGCGCGTGTGGCAGCACGGAAACACTTGGCAAACGTGTTTTGCTGAGTTGTTGGCGGGGGGGGGACACCGGGGGACGAGGGTTGTTTTTTGGGTATCAAAACTCTGGAGAAACTTTTCCGTTAGGAAACGGTGAAACGTTTTGAGAGGTGTGAAATAAATAAATAAATAATACCCTTTTTTTTTTTTGGTTTCAGCTTTTTCCCTTTCTTTGCAACTGAAGGAGTTTGAAGACAGCTCAGAAATGAAGGATTTGGGGGGTTGTTTTATCCGCTACGTGCTGAGGAATGGGGGGGGGCTCTGCTGGGGGGGTTGGAGGCCACGGCTACTCCCTGGCTACTACCACAAGTGACACTGGTCCTAACGAAGGGGGAGAGTCCCCTTAGCTCTACCCAGTGCTTTTGTCCCTGGGGGAGCACTGGGGGGGGACAGGAGAGGGCTCCTGAGGGCTGCAGGACCTCAGGACCCCCCCCTGCTTGTCCCCTCGCCTGTCACCCTCGGCGTCACCGTGTCCCTGGCTGCGGGGACCCTGCGATCCCCAACGGCTCCTCCTGAGAAAACCTGCGAGTTTCCAGATCCTGGACACGTGGCTTTTAATGGGCGATTGATTTGGGAATTAACGAGCCAGAGCACAGGAAATGAGCTCCTAAATCCTTGGGAATTACCTCAGCATCACAAATAACTCCTGCCGGCGTGGAGCAAGGTGGAAGCCGTAGCTGGGGGATGCGGCGAGGATCCACAGAGGATCATAGACTCATGGAATGGTTTGCGTGGGAAGGGACCTTGAAGATCATCTCGTTCCATGGGCAGGGCCACCTCCCACCAGCCCAGGGTGCTCCAAGCCCCCTCCAACCTGCCCTTGAACCCCTCCAGGGATGGGGCAGCCACAGGTTCTCTGGGCAACCTGGGCCAGGCTCTCACCACCCTCAAAATGAAGAATTCCTTCCCAATATCTAACCTAAATCTCTCCTTTTTCAGCTTAAAACCCTTCCCCCTTGTCCCGTCGCTCCCCTCCCTGATCCAGAGTCCCCCCCCAGCTTTCCTGGAGCCCCTTGAGGGCCTGGACTGCCTTCCCCCCAGCTTGTGCCTCTCCCAAACCAACCTGATCTCCAGAGGAGCTTGGCTTGGACTCCGTGAAGGTCTCAGGTCTCCTCCTGCAGACCATGGGCCAGGGATAAATTCCAGCTCCGCCTCCAATTTTGGTTCTGCCTCTGTAGGAATTAAGGTGCTTCATCAGGACATGGACCTACTCAGAGTTACATCCCTGTTGGGAGCTTCTCTGGACAGGAACACGTCTCCCTCTTGTCCTTCCCACCCTCTCCCTGCTCCGTACATTAAATTTTAAGTTGTTGGGAAGGGGGCAGAGCCTCCCGTGAGTCACTCTCAGATCTTCCTGCCGATCGGAGCCACCAGAGTCCCCTGGTGGGACTCTGTCACGGCCCTTCAAGGAAAAGGGGGAGCCCCCTGGTCTGGTCCCTTCCAGAGGGGTCCATTCCCCCACCAGGCAGCCCCCCCATTTCCCAGACAATAGGGCTGTAATTATCTCCAGAGACAAGGGAAAACATATGTCCTAATTAAACCCAATTCATCTCCTAAGCAGCAGTTTCACACTTCAGATCCAGAGGCAAAATTAT
>VXAK01022996.1:0-48878 GCA_013399435.1 Arenaria interpres
AAAAATAATAATTATATAAATATTTCATCAGAGACTAAGTGCTCATTTGGAGAAGATTCAAAAGTGGAAGAAAATATTTTTTTCAATAAAGTTAGGAAATAAAATAAATAACAACCAACAATAGAAGTGCTGAAATTTCAGACCTACAACTTAAAATATGAACAGGCTACAAATAAGATATGGGATTTCATATATTACATCTGCATGACATAGACAAATGTTAAATCCTAGTAGTTCAGAAGAATTTATACGTGTACAAAAACCTAATTATCTACATTCTCAATGCAATCTTCTGTTGTGATTAGTTTAAAAACTATTAATTGTGTCTGGGAAAATACAGAATTATGTTTACTTTGGACATATTTAGACACGGATTTTCAAAATTATACACTTCTGGGTTTGTTCAAACTGTCTTGGGAAAATCCAAAATTCTTTGGAAAAACTCAGAAGTACTTTCTTCTGAGCATACCTTGAAATTTTGACAGAAAGCTGCATGTTTGGATTTGTGCGAACATTTCTTAAGTTGACTACCTGGTCGTTGACAAGACCTCTTGCACTTCTCTGGACCAGCGTGCTCATATCACTCTTCTGCCAGTCTGCAGTTCTGCAGGTGCTATGGGAGAAATTGAACTTATGAGAAAATGTTCATTTAAAATATCCTTGTTCGGGGGAAATATCATTGTGAACTTGGACAATTCTAGGTGCTGTTGGTCAAAGAGAGAGAAAATGTACAATAGCTTTCTAGTTTGGGCCACGTTTTCAAGAAGCCAACTGAGAAGTGGGTCTTTCTTACACGGCAGTTTTCTCCAGTCTGAAAGTTCAGCTCAGATTTTTGAATCTCCAAGTTGAGTTCTGAAAGTAGTTAAAAAACTTTTTGCTGCAAGAGTTGTGCTTGAAATATATGTAACACTGCAACATGCAGTGGTTTCAGCAAGTTCAGTGTGACTGGGGACAGTGACTTTGGTCTGTGAAATCCAAGTTTAAAATTGTATGTAATATGTGAAAGATGGGCAATGCAAGTAACTACTTGTAATGCCATTGCTCAGCAATAGTTTACACGTTATTGTAAAAATACTTTTGGTAAGATGAAGATTTTGTTTTATAAAGTTCAGAGAATTTCTAAAGGTGGCAAGTGTAAGTGAAGGATTTGTAATGGATTTCTGGACAGATCATTTTGGAGCTATCAAAATACTTTGTTTAGGAAAAACTGAAGTGTTTCCTGTTTAATTCTACAGAGCATTCTCCATTGAATAACTGAAAATATAATAATCTCTTCCCTAAATTTGAGGGAGCCTATTAAGTACAGCTGTCTGAGCAGTTTTCAGAGTACTTGTAGGAGACAATATGAGCTTTAAGAAACCAGATAGTAGAAATTTTGAATTTCCAAACAGCTCTAATAGAAATGCAACTGGAGGTCAAATCTTTAGCAGACAATATATTACAAAATTACTTAGGCTATAAAAAAAAAGCTTCAAAACAGTTTGCCTAGTTCAAAACTGTTTCAACAAATTTTCAGTTACCTGTGTGAAAGTGTATTTTTTTTTTATTATGGCTTCAGATGTACCTTCATGAAAATCAGTTAAGAATATACAGGGCAGATATTTCTACCGGTTATTGTCTTTCATGTCTAAATTGAAATTATTATTTCTTTGTTTTACAGTTTACATAAAATTCTAATGGATCTGCAGAATCAGCAGCTAGCCCAGTTAGCTGACTGGCTGACAAAAACAGAGGAAAGGACAAAGAAAATTGATTCGGAGCCTTTAGGTCCAGATCTAGAGGACTTAAAGCGTCAAGTAGAGGAGCATAAGGTATGATTATGGTATACTTCCAAAGGCATAAAAAACAATTTGAGTTTTTAACATTTTAAAAGCTCTACTCCTGCCATTAGCACATAGCTAATGGAATATGGAATCTTGGTTTAATATTGATTGTTTTGTACAATTAACAAGCTTTTGTAGAGTCCTTTTATCACAACTCTGACTTATATCCTGATATAAAAAATAAATTACTTCCTTTTTAAATTTTAAACAACATACAAGTATGTAAGGTAACTGTAACATTCTTTCATTACACAGTAGAATAAGAATATATTAGATTTTTTTAATACCTGTGTTTTCTTCTTTTCATGTTGCTTTTTTTTTTACATGCTGTAGTAACAATGATGCAGTAGTCATAATTAGGCTGCATAATCTTGTTGAGACTCCTGGGGCTCTGAACATGTAACTGTACAGCACTATAAATTAGAATCTAGTTTCTAACTGTAGAAGATACTTTTTAGTAATGTATTTAATTCATTAAACATAGCAAACTGATAACTGGAGTGTAAGAGAGGATTTGGCCAAATTTTTTTCACTTTCCATGAGGGTAATTCTTTAACTGGAAGAATTAGGAATTACAAAAAGAGAGACTGTGTAATTTGTGTAATAGCTTTGTTTCATTTACTAGATTAAATTGTCTAACTTCATATTAATTCAGATTTTAAAATATACTTATATATGTATCCATTACACAAGCTGATGATAATAGGGAGACACAGAAAAGGACAGAGAACAGATGATTTGTGAGGTCGTGGAGATTTACTGTGATAACCTGTTAATGTTTCTACAGGAGTGGTTCAAAGCAGTTAAGTTCCGTAGTATCTTGAGAGATTTTAACATTTGATGCCCGATGGCCTGTGTCAGTGCTAGTCCAGCTTCTAGAGGGCATACCATCCCAATAAAAACCCAACTCAAACTAAACCAGCTTTTACAGTCTTTTAAAAAAGAGGTCAAAAGCTGCAAAAGACTACATAATCCACTTCTGTGTTAAAGGTGATTTTTGTGCATTCTGATTAAGGAGTGCTACTGAAAAAGAATACAAATTCTACACCTACTGCTGCTATTTGTGTTATCTGTACTTGCCCTGTGGGGAGACAATGCATTTCAGTATGTGGGTTTGCTAGCTAAGCATGTATTCTGACATAAAATTTTCTTTTTTAAAAAAGATAGCAGGTAATTACAGAATGGTAATTAGAGAACAAAACATGAAAGATTTTGAATATATGATTACTACAACTTGAATAACTTTGCTCCTGTTTCTCTGCATTTTGTATTTGTATGCAATCTCTGTATGTTGTTTCTTTCTAGTCTTGAGAAAAATGGGTATTTAGCTTTTATTTTAATATTCTGAGTGAAGACATGCAGACATATACCTCTCCCACATATTAGTTCTTAAGTATGGTGTTATGAGTTAGTCAACAGTATGTATTTATGTATATTACTTTTTAAATCTATTTTCTGTACAAGAGAAAATTTAGTTAATAAGGTGGAAATAAAATGTTTTTATTTTAATTTCAATTAAAATTCTATTCATGCATAGTTTGTCTTATTCATAAGTTAAAGAACAAAATGTTTTCCTTTCACGTATTGTGTGAAAGTTTAAAATAATTTTATTATAAATGGTATGCAGTAAAGCTCCCTCTTATGACAAAAGTTAAAACAATGGAGTTTTAATAGCACAGTTATCACTTCAGTATTAAATAAGCAAACAAAAAAGCAAAAACCAACACCCCCCATAATTTTTCTTAGTCTCACATGACCCTGGACATCTCAGGAACAATGTTGTAGAAATTGATTGGAAGGACCAGAAGTCACAAGATATTAAAGGAAAAGATTATTTCAAATCAAACAGACTTTAGCAAAGATGATAGGTTTGGCTTGTTGTCATCCTGCCTCCCTCTACTCTTTGCCTTTATCATTTAGACCTTCTCTCTTTATCTGTTCATTAGTAACTCCTTTTCACTCTGTTTCATGTTATTTATCTCCCTTTGACTTATAATTTCCGTACATCTGATTTCTTTTATTCTACATTTTTCTCAATGATGTCTGAAAATATTGGTCTTGATTTCTTGTGACTAACACTTCAGTTTCTCTGCTGGGTCCTGTAAGAAAAAAAATAATAATTCAGTAATGTGTATTGGGAAAGGCACCCATCACTGAGACCAGAGAAAGTACTCAACATTCTTTCCAGCATATATTTAGTTCAGTAGTATGTGAGGTTAATATCTTGATAGTACAGAAAATTTTCTGAGTGGACTGAAATAGAGGGAAACTCTAGAAAATTTTATTTCATTAGCAAGGTACAAAGGTCTGGTAAGAAATCTGGCATAGCCAATTTATTTTGGAGTAATAGTCAAACATTTCAGTAAAAAACTATTGGTCTTTGCAGTGGTATTCTATGTGTTTTATCTGCTGTTGCAGCTATCCCTTCTTTATAACTTTATAAAGGTAGAAAGCTGATTTTTGATAGAAGTCTGAGGACTATTGAGCAGTCTAGACAGAATGCTGTATTAGAAATTTTATAATTAAGCAAAATTTAAGTTATTTTATTATTCCATATTCTTCTTATTATTATACAATTTATAGTTAGTAGATTTTATAGGTTCATTAGCTTTCTAAAAAAATGTAAGCTGCTTAGGTATTTGTACTTTTTCTGGAAGGCTGAGCCTTTTTACTTTTTGAAAATTTCAGAAACTATGGAAAATTTTTAGTGTTAGGATTTTTCAGTACTTCAAATTAATTGCAAAGGTAAAATGAGACGCCTACTAACTCTTCAAATATCAGGGTTGGATTTGTCTTTGGGTACTTAGATACCCTAAGTAGGTATTTTTATTGACTTTGAAGCAGGTTATGTCAGAGTCACGTAGATTGTTATCTGATAGATAGGAATTGAAGGAACTGTGGATTTTTATGAGTTTCTGTTGCTATCCCCATGCTTTAACATTTATACCCATCTTACGTTTTAAGTCCCTGAATATTTACTATCTCTACAAGATCAGGAGAACTCGTCAGAAACCAGATTAAATGATTTGAACAGTGTGCTGTAGTCTTGAGACTGCCCTCAGTAAATTGCTTTTTCAACAATCTCCTTTATACAAATGATTGTCGCCAGTGAATTTCATGGTAAAAATAGACACCTGGATTATAATGAGCAGCCCTTTAGCTCAGGCAAATTGAATATGTCTGGCGATCAGAGAATGACTCAACTTTCTAGTTTCATCAGTTCCCTGACTTCTCAAGTCTTTCACACTGTGTGAGAGACTCCCACTTCCAAAGTACCCTCCACTCCTGCAGTTGCAGAGCATTGCTAACTCTGGTTTTGTTCTGCCATCTCCCAGATACTCGCTAATCAGGAAATAAAAGTCACCTTCTCCCTGGCTGTAGTCTTACAGGGCAATGTATTTATTGTCGTATGGCTGAAAGAGGGGATTCAACCTGTGGGAAGCAAGCTGTGTTACACGGTCTGATCCATGAGTGCTCTGCCTCCTCTTCCTTGATCAAGTGCAGGGTCATAAAACATTGAGAAGTCTGAATTCCAGAGATGGCTCTAACAATTTAGTGTACTTCACAGTCCTTGAAAATTGCTTAATAGTTTAGCTCTCTGAAGCAAATGGTAATCACAGGCATGAAAGTCAGAAAAACGAGGATTCTTATAAATATGGCTCAAAGGCTATGTCCATGAAGGAATTAAAACTCTGAAATGTGTTAGGGTAAGGAATTTATGTCTTAAAAATGAAGTAGTCTGTGAATTCCTTTCCTATTGCCTATAGCCACATTATATTTTATTTTTTAATTTTCAAACAAAAGTAAGATATTTTACCAAACAGGTTTAAAATGCATGACCTAATCTTCAGCAAGGGCTTGTTCTTTATACCTAAGTGAATTACTCTACTTGAAAAGGCAGCAGAAAAATTGATCTAGTGAAATTCAATATAGTTGGTAATACAGTAAGGTTTCTGTTGTGACAAGACATACATGGTTAGTCATGTTATTTTTCAGACTGTGACTGTCATACTATATATGTACTAATCACTAAAACACACTTGGCTGACAATCCAGGACTTGTTTCCCATGTTCTTCTATTGGTTTGAAGCTAGTTATAGACACCTAAAAAATGTGTCAGACAGGACATGGTCATGGATGTCTTGGGTTTTTTTCAGAGGAGTGAAATGAGAGTTTCTTTCAAGTTTTATTTAAGAAACACAACACAGAACCCAGTAACGTAAAATAGTGGTTAACTATGGGGAATTAAAAATTTACATTTAGTTGTTAATACACTAATATAAAGCTGTAGATGGGTAACAAAAATTAGGAAAAGAAAACTGACTGTTGACTTCTCTGCAGCTTGAAGTTTCAGTGCCAACATCCTTTAGCTCCTCCTCTTTCCATCTTTGTCACCTGTCCTCTTGCTGCATCTCAGCAAAAGAAGGAGCAAATAGGTCTGTCTGCTTAGTTACCTAGTGTTTTACAGGAGCTGGGCTGGTTTTGCTTTATTTTTCATTTTTTGTGGTGTAGGTTAAGTGTAGAGTGAATACGCTGCAAAACATCATCTGAAGAGTGAACATGTCTAGACTTTCCAATACACTTCTCTGAGCGCTGTGAAGAGGGAGGGAACATTTGATTACATTTATTACATGAAGCCTGGGAAATTGTGGGAGAGTCAGAGAGATGTGGAGAGCTGTAGAGATTTGGCAAGGTTAGACGTAATTCAAATATCAATTTCTGCAAATTTGAAAGAAGCTTCTTCACTTTTAGCAGTTTACTATTTTAATATTTTTAGCAGTTTATTATTTTAATATGTTAATATAAAGTACAAATTCTAATCCAGTGGCTATTTAAAATTTGCAGGCTATTGGTATGTATACATGCTATACTAATATCTGTAAGTCAACTACATCAACTCAACAAATGCTTTCTCAAGCCAAATTTTCTGTCTGGAATATTGTATCAAGAGTTAGGACTTTTGAGTGAGTAATAGTAAGCTATTTTTGTGAAAGGAATGGAAATCTGCCCAATATACTTATGTTAGCATATATAGGCGAAGGTAACAAAATAAGTTTAAATTACTTAGTATTGACAGGAATAGGATTATAAAGTTCTCATACCTGGCTAGTTATGCAAGTTAATCAGTCAGTAGGACTCCAAATACAGCATTTTCTTAACTTGAGACACATTTTCTAACATGTATGCTTTAATTATAGGCATTTCAAGAAGATTTGGAACAGGAACAAGTCAAGGTGAATTCTCTAACCCATATGGTAGTGGTGGTGGATGAAAACAGTGGAGACAGAGCTACGGCTGCACTAGAAGAGCAGCTTCAGGTAATGACTAACCTTCTGTCTATCGGAGAAAAAGCTGTCAGTGGCACTAAGTATTAATAAGGTTGAAGAACTACTAGTAGTATTGGATGTAGTAAGGAATTGGCTGAATGGTCGCACCCAGAGGGTGGTACTCAATGGCTTTAAGTCCAGATGGAGAGCAGTGACTAGTGGTGTCCCTCAAGGGTCCGTCCTGGGACCAGTACTGTTTAACATTTTTATCAAAGACATAGACACAGGGATTGAGAGCACCATCAGCAAGTTTGCAGATGACACCAAGCTGTGTGGTGTTGTCGATACACCAGAGGGACGGGATGTCATTCAGAGGGACCTGGACAGGCTGGAGAGGTGGGCCCAGATGAACCTCATGAGGTTCAACAAAAGCAAGTGCAGGATTCTGCACCTGGGAAGAAACAATCCTCAGTATAAATACAGACTGGGGGATGAGATATTAGAAAGCAGCCCTGAGGAAAGGGACTTGGGGGTGCTGATGGACGAGAAGCTGAACATGAGCAGGCAATGCGCTCTCGCAGCCCAGAAGGCCAATCACATCCTGGGCTGCATCAAAAGAAGTGTTGCCAGCAGATCCAGAGAGGTGATTCTGCCACTTTACTCTGCTCTGGTGAGACCTCACCTGGAGTACTGTGTGCAGGTCTGGAGCCCTCAATATAGAAAGGACATGGACCTGATGGAGCGGGTCCAGAGGAGGGCCACCAAAATGATCAGGGGGCTGGAGCACCTCTCCTATGAGGACAGACTGAAGGAGCTGGGGTTGTTCAGCTTGGAGAAAAGGAGGCTCCGAGGAGACCTCATAGCAGCCTTCCAGTACCTGAGGGGGGCCTACAGGAAGGCTGGGGAGGGTCTGTTTACAAAGGCCTGTAGTGACAGGACAAGGGGCAATGGTTTTAAGTTGGAGAAGGGGTGATTTAGATTGGATATTAGGAAAAAATTCTTTACCATGAGGGTGGTGGAACACTGGAACAGGTTGCCCAGGGAGACGGTTGAGGCCCCTTCCCTTGAGATATTCAAGGTGAAGCTCGACGAAGCCCTGGGCAACCTGGTCTAGTTGGGGGTGTCCCTGCTGACTGCGGGGAGGTCGGACTAGATGACCTTTGGAGGTCCCTTCTGGCCTGGACCAATCTATGAATCTATGTATCTCTGAAGGTATTTCTGAGGATGATTTTAAATGTTTCTGCAGGACATAAATTTTGCATACATGGATAAATGCATGTATTTTGGAGAAAAAACAAATACCTGAGAGCAACTTTCTTTCTGATTTGAGATTCCTTCAGTATCAACCTCATTTATCTATCCAAGGACAAGTGTTTATCTTCCATTTCTTAATTGTATTTCATTAGTCCTGACAGAAGTAACATGATTCTCTGTTGTAGTTAAGGAGAAGGATCTTTCATTTAAACCAAGATTCCTTCTATTTTTCTTTCAGAAAGAAGAAAGTACTTTCATTTTGTTTCATTGCCCAAGAAAATAAAAAGGTTTCTGGTTTTTGATTCATTAAAGCCCAAGGTTTCTCTAGAGAAGCTATCAATACATTCAGCTGGAAGTTATAGTTGTAGGTACAGACAGGTATCTGTGTGCTATCTTGAATCTACCTAATTTGGGTACCAATACCAGTAAATCCATAGTCTGGAATTAAGAGTAGGTAACACATGCTTGGCTAACATGCTGAGCACTGCCTCTTCAAAAATAAATCTCAGTTTTCTTTATTGCACCTTCTTAGTCACTCATGGAGGAGAACCCAGCCATGGTAACAATCATCCTTTACCGATCTGTCAATTATTACTTCCTTTTAAATTAATCATAAGGGTCAGAACTGTATGTACCTTCTGAAAACAGTGTTAGCCTTCCAGAATTTCTTGCAAGCTCCCTGTATTCTGTTCAGTGGAATAAAGTTGATCCTTGCAAGCACGTGGTTCTAGAAGCTAAACTAAACTAGGAAAATACCTTGAGTGTAAGAGGAAGAAAAATGAAATGAAATACAAAAATGAATGGGAAAAATTCAACCAGGATATTATTCTATGTTGGCAAACAGTAGGTTTTTGCAAAGAAAGAGGCCTATAGTAGAGTATGACCAAAAAAAGGGAAAATTATTAAAGGTATTTGGTATTTACTGCACTTCATGAATTAGAAGGTGTACAACTGAGATTTTTTTAAATAGTTTGAAAAACAAAGGTTGGTGCATTACTGGATGTCTAATCTAATTTTGCATCTTCAGAAAGATATCTGAACAATTAAGAGCTCATCAGGTGATACAGCTGCATCCCCCTATTGTTATGCTGGTTGCAAAGGTGTCGTTTGTATTCCGTGCAATTTCTGTGGCTGACCCACATAGGAATCCAAGCTGAAACAGAACTCGGATATTACTGCAATACGTTTACCCCATTAAAGAAACATAAAAAATGACGAGTGTAAACAGAACACAATGGAAATATACCGTTTGTAACTGTACTAGTGGAGAACATGCCTGTTATTGGAATAAAGTATGCCCAATTATAACTATCATTGAAAAAGTGTATTCCTTGAAAGATGCCAGTAAGGTAGTTCCTGAGGCACTGTACCCTGAAGCACAGGCACACTCTGAGAGAGCATGGGGTAGCGTGGAACAGCATGTTCAGTCCCCTCCTTGAATCACACTGTCTTAGAGAAGAATCTGAAAGAAAAGTTCAATAATACCATCGTTCTGCAAGTCACAAAATATAGAGCAGTATTACAGGTGTTAATAAGAACAAAATACAGGTATAAAGCCATGGTGTTAAGGTTGTTAGGGAGGTGCAAAATTTCATACTTTTATGCCCAGGAGAGTTGAGTTACCACAGCCCACTGACTATCCTAGCAAAATGTTACATCTCCTTTTTTGAGTGTACAGAAAGATTGTTTGGATTTTTATTTTATTTTATTTTTGTCACATCACTTGCAGACTGAATATACACATGGGAGATAGGATGTGTTGGCAGGCCACAACCATTAGAGCGTTTGACAATGCTCAATGGAGCACAATGGAGCAAAGTTCAAAGCTCGATTATGTATCTGCCAATCTGACTTTTAAAAGTAGAATGAAACAAGAGCATGCACTGTCAGACAAAAGAGCTTAATAAGGCTGCCTGAGTGACATACTGGTCAGGATTAGATTTGAAAGAAAGTGAACAGTTACTGCTATGTAATACTCAAGGCTGCATTTTCCAAGCAGCTGTGATTTAGTTATGCCTTTCTTTTTGAAAAGGATTGAGATAGTGATTCCTAAAGTATTTTCATATATATAAATATATATGTATTAAAAGGATATATTTATGCATGCATCTGTATAAAACAATGTTAAAAGCCATAAAAAAGGTCACTTACAGATTTTTAAACTCTCAACAGGATGACAAGAATCTATACTGGCTTCAAATGAACATTGTGGAAGCTCTTAAGATTTATTGCATATGCAAAAAAGAAAATAAAAATCTATTTAAGAGACAGTTAATGGCATAGAAGCCAAAAGTGACCCCAGAAACAAATGATCCATAGAAAAGTTAACACTGCTTGGAAAAATAAAAGTAAACACAATTACAGTGCTTCTCTTACAAATAGCTTTTGTCTTAAGGGGTAGTCTAAGTGATTACAGCTAGCCTAGGTGAGCGTGAATATTAAAACTACTTTTACATAACATTGGTTACTTGACATATCAGTGTGTGACGTGTTGTGAGGCTCTATCTATTTATGCTGCTGCTGAGAACTGACTGTTCAGACTTGTAACTCCTAGACGCCATTAGGCTCAATCCAGAGCCCTACCAAAAAGGCAGGTGCTGAGTAAGGCTCATATCCGTATTTAGTGCTTCAAAATCGGAGGATTATACTAGCAGGTCTGTTACAGTAGTCTGACTCGTTTCTCGGGATAGTATGAGCAATTATCTTCAAGCCCAGAGAAATGGCTGGATAACATACAAAAGCCATGAAGGCAGGGAGTTTTTTCTCTAATTATACCCAGCAGACAATAGGTCCCTTAAGGACTCTTGTGAGCTAGCTCAAATTAGAGCCCTCCACAGGCTTAGGGGTCAGGGTCTGTGCTGGAAAGAGATCTGCATTAAATGTACCAAATGCTTCTTGATGGCCTTTTCCCCTGCTGAGGAAAAGGAGCTGAGAGTGTAATTTACACTGTCTATTATATATTCATATTATTCAGAGTACTGTCCATGATTAAAGATGATGTATGGGTATTTCTTGTAAAAATATGCCAAAATAAGTGAGGAATGTTAAAGAACTACACACACTGCTTACTGCTACATGGGAGAAATTCTGTGAATGTCCTAAATACTTTCTTTTTAAAAAAATAATTTTGCATATAGACAAAGCCATATTTCCACTATTTTGCATTGCTCTAAGGAGTGGATAGCCTTCTTTATTAGAAAAGCATCTTTCCAAAAACCTCTTCTATTAGTTGCAGACTTGAGGCATATTTTTTCACTTTTTATACATTCATTGCAGTGTTCCCAAGGGTTGTGTTGATTTTACTCATTTTCTCCTGTTCTGATGTTTCCTTACTTTGACCTTTTTGCAGACTAGGAATATTTTATCTTCTGCTTTTTGTAGTCATAAAGAATATTCTTTCAGAGTCGTCTCAAAAAAAAAAAAAAAAAGTTCCTTTTGCATGTAGATTTCTTTGAAAATTCCGGCTAGGGCTGTAAAAAGAAGCATTTCAGGGGAGCAGGATGGCATTTTACTTTGTACTATGGAGTCAGTCAGCTTCTCTGGAGACTTTTTTTGCTAGGTGTTGGGAACAAAACCCTTGATGCAGTCTGAGTTTCTAGGCATCACACGGGCTATTTACGACATTGACTACTATTTGGTGTAAATAAGGAAGTAAAGGTGTCAATAAAGTCAAATAAATTACAATAAGTTGTAATTTAGTAGTCAATATCTACTTTCTAAATAGACAGTCCTGACATGGTATTCCTGACTTGAAACTGTGTCTTAAACCTGTTCAACCAAACAGTATATCTTCGTGTCATGGTTGTTATGATCTCTCATGAGAAATAACAGGCTTAAGGCAGGTCACAGTATCAACCTTTTTATCAGTGCGGTTACTTAGTCATTTACTTATTAAAATAACATCTCTTGTCAAACTATTGAGAAAAAAAAAAGATGTAGGTTTTGCAGCTCTTTGGCATAATAAACTGAAAATTGTATTTTGTATTGATGTAGCAAAACATTTGTAGTATACAAATCACTGTGTTTCTTAGAGTAAATGTCAAGCCAGATATTTGATCTTGTACTCTTGAGTTTTTGGTGTTTTCTAGATGAGCAAACGAAAAATATTTTTAAAGGTATATCACAGTGATAAAGGCAAGTTGATGAAGGTGTTACGGCTGACATTGAGATCAAACTATTTCTTTGCGAGAACTGTTGAAAAATTGCTGCTTGGACATGAGATAATAAAAAATTACTCAAGTATAAGGGGTTTTATAAAACGCTATGAATAAAAGATTTACTACTTTATTTATAAAACATCACAAGAAAGCAATATAATAGAAGGCTGATATATAAAAGATAGCATAAACATAAAGATAGGGAATTAGTTTGAGGCTTAGTCTATGATTAGCATAACTTAAATTTTAGCAATCAAATACAACATGCTGACACATATGGAGAAATTAAATAACTGAGAACTTATGTGACAATATACCTATGTATGTGCCTGTTGCTACTGCTGTCATAGAGATCAAGGAAAATGACCAGGACATTCAATGTGATCACTTGATTTATGGGTGGTTATGTACAGTATGTGTTCATATGGAACTGTGCTGAAGTGCAGTTAGAAGTAGAAAAGGAGCCGTGTAAGTATAGATTTAATGATCCTAGGACTGAGTCTGTATTTCACACGAGGCTGAACTTTGTAGATATTCCTATTTCAAGCATCTAATATAGTGCTGTATTGTATGGGGTGGTATACCTCAAATTCATTTTGGTTTGCTTCATATTCTAATATGGAGTATTTAGAGTGTTCTCCTTGAAAACAGTTTAGAAAAAGAAATATTTATAGGCTTTAACCATTATTCATGAAGTGATTAAAAAGAAAATATATAATCTGTTTCAATATTATTTTTTATTTTATCCCAACAATGTTGTCCGTCCTATGTAATTAATTGATTAATTAATAATGATTAAATTATTAAATTAGCAATAGGTAGTTTTTTTATTTGTTTGTACAGATTAGTGCACGTTTCCACCAATTCCAAGTTTTCCTCGGCATCCATGAATGTATATATAAGTATACATCCATTATGTAAGTCTCTAAGTGGAGATGTAAGAGCTTGCACAACTCATGGTGTTCCACGCTTTAAATTTTCTTCAGGAAAACGTGAAGTCCGTGGAAGTCCATTCGTTCTTTTCTAGAGGTTCTGTTTAAACAAATGTTTTTCTTGTCTAAAATCTTGTATTTATTTTGTATGACAATTGAAAATTCCAGGCAGTTGCAAACTATTGGTTACATTAGTGCAGTGTAACTTATTCTGATCTACACTTGCATTACCAATGGAGAGATGTCCGGTCATGAAAAGATTTTTCTCAAGTCATTGATCTAAACCAAAGGTGCCAAAACCTTTGCTGTTTAACTCTGGGATGATTTTTTAATCTTTCAGTAAAAACTGCAATTGTACTTTTAAAATGCATTACATAATTAGTATCCATAAAGTTCAGTGTAAATTAGGCATGAAACCAACCAAATGTGATTCACCTCACCATCTGCATATATAGAATTTTAGACATTAAGATATTTTTCTCCTGTGAAGTGGGAAGAATGTGCATATAGGGAAAATTAAGTACTTAAGCTTGGACCTTGTTAAAGAATAGCAAAAGGCTGCTGCTTACAAATTCATTGAATCATGTACAGTGTTTTTGAGATGTTAAATAATAGTAATTATCCTGAATTGTGGGAATTGCTGGGAAAGACAGAGTCTCAGATCAGGGTTCAGATTTGAAGCATTTGAGCTATGAAGAAGGATATGCTTGTAATTTTTGAACTACTAATTAGCAAGCAAAGCATTCAAGGTTAAAAAATATTCGATTGAATATAAAAAAAAACCTGAATGAGTCCTTGATATTGCAGATCTGCTAGGTTATCTTCTGGGGTTGAGGGATGGTGAGGTTGAGACTGTCTTGAGCTAAACTAGAAATGTAATCAGATTCAGGACAAATGAAACTAAATATAATTCATCTTTTTTATGTTGTAGTTTTTCAAATCAATGAAATTAGTCAGAATATATTTTTTGGCAGAAAAGACATTATTGAATGTGCATTGCAGTATACATAGTGTTTAAAAATACTATTTATGAAAACATATCAAAGGAAAAAAGTGATAAAAATAAAAGAAAATTTGGATTAGCTGGCGGATGGATAATTTTCTGCACTCTGTCATGCAGTTTGGCAATTTTATTTAATGATGAATGGCTAAAATGGATGGGTAAAATATGTTGTACTCTATTTCCTGCTAAGTTGAGGACAGAGATGTTTCACCATCAAGTGTTTGTTTCTGTTGATACTGAAATTAGCATTCTGAAATATTCACATTCAAAACCTGAATTTTTTTGTGTTTGTTTGAATTGTGATCTTTAATCACATTATGTTTAAGGGCAAGCAAACACTAACACTAAACATGATTTTAATGTGAAAAGAAACCCCATTCTTAGATTTGCAAAATCACTTGGTTTTTGTCTAGATCTAATTACCTGAAGGGGGCCTACAGGAGAGGTGGGGAGGCACTCTTTATCAGGGAATGTAGTGATAGGACAAGGGGTAATGGTTTTAAATTGAAGATTTAGATTAGATCTTAAGAAGAAATTCTTGACTGTCAGGGTGATGAGACACTGGAACAGGTTGCCCAGAGAAGTTGTGGATGCCCGATCCCTGGAAGTGTTCAAGGCCAGGCTGGATGGGGCTTTGAGCAACCTGGTCTAGTGGGAGATGTCCCTGCCCATGGCAGGGGCGTTGGAACTCAATGATCTTTAGGTTCCCTTCCAACTCAAACCATTCTATGATTCTGTGATAATTAGATAAGAAACCAAATACCTCTTATATAATTCCAAATGTATATCAAAACCGTGATCCTAATATGAAGCCTAAAAGAAGCAAACAAACCAACTTCCTCAAAACCTGCTCCATATTCATGCAGTAAGTGACTGAAAAGGAATACTTCTCTGTATTACTATGTAACATATTTGAGCTGTTTAAGAATTGGCGTGTTTTAAAATTATTATGCTAGCTGATTAGAGATTTCATTTTTCGAAATTGAGCCAATATCTAATAAGATATAACTCAATGGCATGACAAGTGCCTGTTTAGTCTGTAAGATTTGTTCTGGTTTTACTGTTCGCTAAACAAAAAACATGCTATCTGCTGACTTTTTACTTTGACATAAAATTAGTAAAGCTGCAAATTCAAATGGCATCCTGAAATTTTACCTGTCTTTTCCCAGCCTGTACAAAATAAAATCCTTTCATTCCTGATAGAAAATACAGTTAGAATTTTAATCCTTTTGTTTTAAAAATCCACCATTTGGTTGCTACATTTTTGCTAAAACTAAATCAGAATCTCTGTGAAAATTATGTAAATATGAAAAATATAGAATCATAGAATATCTGAAGTTGGAAGAGACACATCGGAATCATCAAGTGAATAAATAAATGTGAACAAATTAAGAAATTATTTTTCCTTTTGTCAAGATGTATTTTTGAAGGACATGACAAAATAAGAATGCAGTAGTAAAGAATATCTTGCAGCTTTTATAAGTTTTTTTTATTTAGGAGGAGCTGAATAATTTGCATATGATGCTTATAGGTAATTAAATCATTGCAAATCATTGCAATAAAGGTTGTATAGTATGCTGCGCCATCACAGCAGTATTAAGTCTCATCCTCTGTTGTAAGCGGTTTTCAACAAAGGCTAGTGGAAAGTTTAAAAAAAGTGATAGTGCTTGGTTTCAGTTAAAATAAGGGAAAGAGAACAGGGAAGTGTTTTGTGTAATTTTAGAACATATATAGTAGCATTTGCTACAGTTATCTAGGAAACCTTAGGGGGATTTGTTCTGGTGTGTTAGCTTATAAGGTGGGGTTTTCTTCCCCACTGCGATGTTTTAAAACAGGTGAAAACCTAGATCAACTACACTGATGGTGCAACTTAAAAAACAGATACTTTTTTGCTTTGATCACATCTTTGGGCCACCGCAATTACATTTTGAGTAGTTACGGTTTGGGCATTATAGAGTTTTGAAACTGAGGATTTTTTTGAGAGCACAGTACCAGAGACTTAATAGAAAAATGTGTCTATAGATTAGTATTTAAATTCTCACTTTTTGGCTCTGTTGCTTTCCCTGTTCTCTGCATTTTGTTTTTATTTCAAAAGTTGATAAGATCCATTTCAGTGTGATATGCAATATATTTTAACGGCTTAGGACTGTAAAAAATGAATCATGAAAGGCGTTCACAAAAATTTGTAATGCCATAGGAAAATAGGATTGCCTTGTTTTAACAAAAAAAAAAAAGACAAAAAAAATGCAAACCTCTATTGTGTGTTTTTTTCTAGCACTTTGGAAAACGGTGGGCAATCATTTGCAGATGGACAGAAGACCGATGGATCCTTCTGCAAGATATTCTTCGTAAATGGCAGCACTTTGCAGAAGAGCAGGTGAGTAGTTTTAGCAGTTATAAATAGGAATGTTCTTCAAAAAATTGCACTAAAAAAGGCCTGACTGAAGCTTCTTCATTCTCTTCTCTCCAATTTTCTTTCAGTGCCTTTTTGATGCATGGCTTACTGAGAAAGAGGATGCTGTGAGCAAAATTCATACAACTGGCTTTAAAGATCAAAATGAAATGCTGACTAATCTACATCAATTAGCTGTACGTATTTTTCATTCTCTTATTTTATGTTCAATTTATTCATGAGTCTGAGTACAAGTGCCTTTACCCTATTCTCAGACAATATGGTTTAACAGAACAGCTGTTTCATATTTTGGGAATGGATGTTGTCTTGCATGGGTGGAATAGGTTGGTCCACGGTCTTGCTCATAAAGGAACCAATACAGTACAGATTGTCTCTTCAGTCAAAAGTTTCTGAACTGAAATAGCATTTGGGTGTCTTAAAAATATGTATACTTCTATACTGAAAGTTTCTTTGTTGATACTAATGATGTATGTATTAGAATCTAGTATTATATATTAGAATGCTAGTAGCAGAGATCTCAAAATTCCAGTGAGTATGTGTTTTTACCTTCACACAATGTCAAATTGTCAGGAGTTTTGTGGATGGAGATTTACTATTTTAGTCTTCTCTGACTCAAGGAGAATTTGTATTAATGCATTACCCACATGAAAAATCTTGTCAGTGAACATATGCTTCCACTCTTGGACTGGCTTTTAGAAATAGGGAAAAATGGGATCATGGTGTCCTGAACCTGACATGCAAATCATGCATGTCTTTTGGTGTATGTTATTTTGGCCCCAGAGATGTGTTTGGGTGTAGTAAAGGAGAAGATGTCACAAAAAATGACCTTTAATTAGGCCAGCTTGTTCCAGAATTGTAAAGGTGATTTTTAAGGCAATAAACATAAATTCTGTACTAATATAAAAATGTTTATATTCTTAACAGAATCACAGAATCTTAGTGGTTGGAAGGGACCTCTGAGCTCATCGAGTCCAACCACATTAAAAAAACAAAAAAAAAAAAAACAACCCAAAAAAAACCAAAAAAAAAACCCAAAAAAACCACCCAAACACAAAAACACACCCACAACCCAAAACAAAACAAAAAAACCCCACAAAAACCACACGAAAAAAACACCCACCAACTAAACCCCACACCCACAACGCCACACACAACACCACACCACAAACCAATAGTCTCGGGCACTAGAGCATGCCCTGAAGAACCATGTCTACACGTTTCTTAAATACCTCCAGGGATGGTGACTCTACCACCTCCCTGGGCAGGCTGTTCCAGTGCCTGACCACTCTTTCAGTAAAGTAATTCTTCCTAATATCTAATCTAAATCTCCCTTGCTGCAGCTTCAGACCATTTCCTCTGGTTCTGTCGTTATTCCCTTGGGAGAAGAGGCCAACCTCCGCCTCTCTACAGTCTCCTTTCAGGTAGTTGTAGAGGGCAATGAGGTCTCCCCTCAGCCTCCTCTTCTCCAAACTAAACATGCCCAGTTCCCTCAGCCTCTCCTCATATGACTTGTTCTCCAGACCCCTCACCAGCTTGGTGGCTCTCTCATAACAAATGGTATCTCAGTTCCTCAGTTGTCTAATCACATCCAGCAGGAATTTACAGTATTAGTTTATCCTGTTAGATCTTAAGAATTTTAGGTTTGATATCATGACACGGCGTAAGACCTTCCAGCTTATTTTTCGTGTCTCTCTCATATGCACAACTTGGCAAGATTAAGGTCATGTTCTTTAGCCAGATTTCTGTCTCTTAAGCCTGAAGGAAATTTCTGAAGGTATTTTATTAAACCATTTAGCATTATGACTGTTCATTTGAAATTCTACAACCCTCCTGCAAGGTCCTAAGATTTCTAAAGAGCCTGAAGTGAAATAAGTCTGTTGAGATGTTGTTCACAGCATGAAAAAAATGTTGACTTTTACATCACATGAATCATTACATCACATAGTAACAAATAGAAGGTAAAATAAGAAAGAGCAGCTGGTAGTTTTCATGCATATTTGCAGTTCAGGATACTTTTGAAAGAATCAGGATTTAACTACTGTTTGCTGATCCAGAAATACATCAGTGTTCTCTCCACAGTAATTTTATCTCATGTTCCTCAAGTGGGAGGAAATACACTGTTAATTTTATTTAAGACAGGATTCTTTATAGTAAGTGCTATTACTGCTTAAGAGTAAGCTTACCTGTTAAACTGGTAGTCGGTATGCATATATTTTCAGATAGTAATAAAGATTTTGAGGAAGCAGAAAGACTGAGATTGTTTCTGAACTAAAATCTCCACACATGGATTCCTGTTTCAGGATTGCTGGAAGAGCTATACTGTTTCCCTCCTTCAGCATGGGGTCCCACCCATGGGAGACAAGCCTTCATGAACTGCTGCAACATGTATCTTTCTCATAGGCTGCAGCTCTTCATGAACTGCTCCAGCATGGGCGCTTTCCACAGAGTCCAGTCCTTCAGGAAAAGATTGCTCCAGTCTGGGTCCCCCACAGGTCCTGCCAGCAAACCTGCTCCAGCCCAGGCTCTCCACAGGGTCACAGCTTCCTTAAGGCATATCCACCTGCTCTGGCATGGGGTCTTCCATGGGCTCAATGGGGACAACCTACATCACCATGGTCTTCACCCAGGGCTGCAGGAGAATCTCTCCTCCGGGGCCAGGAGCACCTCCTCCCCCTCCTTCTTCTCTGACCTTGGTGTCTGCAAGGCTGTTTCTCTCACATTTTTCTCACTCCTTTCTCTTACAGCTCCTGTGCAGCATTTTTTACCCTTTCTTAATGATATTTTCACAGAGGCAGCACCAGACCTACTCATGGGCTCAGCTTTGGGCAGCAGTGGGTCTGTTGTTGAGCCACCTGGAACTGGTTCTCTCCGACATGGGGGTAGCGCCTGGTGTTTTCTCACAGAAGCTGGCCTTGCAGCACCCCTGCTGCCAAAATCTTGCACTGTAAACCCAGTAGAGATGCTGTATCTCTTTTTCCCTCAGCTTTAGGAGTCACATTTTCATTGTTTTTGAAATGAATTGGTAAAATGTATTTTTGGTTAGTGAATCAATTCATCCAGTTCTAACGTTGTGTTAAAATTTATATCAAGTCAGTTAGATTTCTTCTTAATTTATATACTGTACCTGTAATATGTATTTGTAGGAATTTTTTTCAGATAGAACTGGTTTTTGCAAGAAATTTTTGTGGTTTAATAATCTCAAATGGCTTGTTTCAGAGGATTAATTTGGTATTTGTATGTGAAAATTGATCTTTGTCACTAACTCTCTTCTGGGATTTGCTTAGTCTAAAGGTCAGAAAAAACCTGTTTAGCTCTATTACTTTGTGCATGTATTAATACTGAATATTCTTCATTTCTTTTCTGATGTTGATGGGTTGTTGCTCTAGTTCTAAAAATCTTTCCTTAAAACAACCACCTACTATTTGTTCACTGTAACTATAATTGCCTCAGAATTCTTACACAAGACGAAGCTTGACATAAAGCATGGACTAAGCTGGAGAATGTGATCCACTGATAAGTGGAAAGACTGAGGTGAAATTTTCCTGTCCTTTATGGCACAGACTGGATAGGTTGTTTTCATGTTCTGTTCCTAAGTTTTGCAGCCTGTAAAATGAAGGTGACAGTGTTCCTCTTTTTTGTAAAATGTGTTGAGATCTACTGCAAAGGCATACAAGATCTAGGTCTGTATATTTATAGTAAGTATTCCATTAATATAAAGTTAAATCTTCTCCTGCTTCATTTAATGCAAATTTCTTTACTTATTAGAAGAGATAAATTAGGTATTAACACCGTTTTTACTGGAATAAATCTCTTAGCAGCTGAACAATTAGTTTACAGCAGATGTTGCTCATAAGAATATTACAATGAGCAAAAGAAGTTTTTGGTAATGTTTAAGAAAAAGAAAAAGAGCAACAATTAAAAGCTTGAAAAAACCCAACAAGTAGAAGCAAATTATCAACAAATAAGGAAACCACTTTATAATGTTCAGATATTGGAGTTTACAGTATGCATTTGGCAGAAGTTATTTGATAATTAATTTTATAAATCAAACAGTACCATTTATTCTCTTGCAGATTGGTAAATTGCATATCTTGCTGTTAGCTCATTAGTATTTTAGGTCTATTCTTGTACCAAAAAAAAAACAAACCTAGAGCATGCTATTTGTTACTGTAGCGCATCGACAGGTTTTCAGTAAGGAAATGTGAAAACAGAATCGCACAGTATATATTTACAGGTTAACTGCAGCTATCAAAAAACATCTTTAGGTAGTAGTGAGCAGTACCTTTGACAGAACGTTTTAGCATCCTTCTCTTTCTAATGTTTCACTTACTGATTGTTCTCCATGTATCTGAGATTGATGCTGAACTCATTTGTGTATTACACAGCTGTTGTCAGCTGGGGAGGTTGGAAATAAAATGCTGCTGTTCAGAATTCACTAATCATGTTTCATAGGGTACCATTTTTTTATTATTTCAATCAGTGTATGTGGTAGCTTTCCTGTGAGCTCTTTCAGACACTGTAAGCACACAAAAAAAGTCAATTATAGCAATCCTTGAAAGTTTAAGATGGTAAATTGTTTTACATCTAGTTTGCTTCCTCCATCAGATCTGCTACTATGCAAACAGTTTCTTAAATATGAAGTGTGTTAGCTGCTATTTCTTAGGGACATGTCAATTTAAATTTTGATATTATCTGTAACTAAAATTTGCAATTATCGTGTTTCAAGACACATCTGAATGGAAATATGTATTTTAGATTACAATTTTCGATGATATTGCTACAGGAAAGTATATGTGGTCTAAATTTTGTTGTCTAAATATTCATTCAATTATTCATTTCATACCTTGGGAATTAGATTGCAATCCTCAGTTGCATAGAAAGTTCAAAATTTGGCCATGGTTAGTACAGATTAGGGTGTAGAGAATTGTGGAGAATGAGGAAGTTGAGACGTGCTGCTGAACGAGAGCTCGGCAGGGGTTCTTGTATTGATGGGAAGGAAGCCTTGGGAACAGTAAAACAATGTCCTTATTTGGTAATATGTGTGTGGGGTGTGAAATGTATCAAGGCAACAAAGTAGATAACAGTGTATCGAAGCAGATAGTAATGATTGGTTAGCCTAGGCCCATGAACATTTGTATGTAGCCAATTGTATGGCTACTAACAGCGCGTGGACATTCACCCACAACATATCTGTGTAGAAAGCACGGTGCGTGATCAAAGATAAAAACTATATATCCTGAAAAAACGAAACATTAAAGGTCTTCGTTTCATCACTTGGCAAAGTCCGTGCCCTTTGTTGCCACAGAAAATGAATGCTTAAGGTAGGAAAATCAATGGAGTAAACCAGTAGAGTAATGAAAAAGTAAACACAGCTGAGAATTGGAGTGACATGTCTCTTGGATCTGTGAAGAGCCTACTTCATAGAGAGGTTTGCATGTATAGATCTCAAGAGTTTCAAGATCCCTTGGCAGTTTACTGCCGTAGAGATGTGAAGACTGACAATTTTTCCTTTTCCGTTAGTGTCCATGGGTTCAAGCTGTACGGAGGCTTGCAGGGCGCAGTGGTTGCACACAGGAGTTTCCAGGATCCCAGTGGCAGAGCCCTTTCCTTGGCACACTCAGAAGGGCTCCTGGGGTTCTGCAAGGCTTCCCTATTTCCTAGGAGGCTACTGCTGTGTAACCAGAGCCTGCTGAGATCCAAGGAAGATGAGAAATGCATGATTCTTCAGTACCGCCAAAACCAAACTTACTTTCTTTCAGCTTTTTTTTTTATCCTGGTTTGAGATCGAATGTTATTTTTCCAGAAAACAGTTTTTTCCCAGTGAGTTTTAATATGCAATATATGACAAAGTAGAACAAAACTTTAAAGAAACATTGTTTGAAATGTTGATATAGTTGTTAACATTAGTGCAGTTTTAAGGTTATCAATGTCACTAAGCTGTTAGCTTTCTGATTTGTGTCACCACCTGAGGCGTGCTCTGATATCTGGAGTTGCTCTACTTGTCATTTTATATTGCTTTGTGAAGTGCAATGTGTCCATTCCACTATGTCAGCTCTGCCAGCAGCTTTTACTGTAACAGCATGGAAGTATAGTAGTTTGTATGAACTACCCTTACCCTTTTTTGGTTCTTTATGATGCGCTCTGTAGAATATTTCTTCTAAGTTTGTTGGCTTTGATTCTTGGTTTTTTTTTTACCCCTGTCTGAAGTACCGTTCTTCCTGCTGTTACTTTGTTTAACAGATCCTAAAAGGAGATCTAGAAATGAAAAGACAAATGATGGGTAAGCTGAAGTCGCTCAGCCAAGACCTCCTTGTAGCTGTTAAAAATAAAGCAGTGGCTCAAAAGCTGGAAAGTCGTCTTGAAAATTTTGCCCAGCGCTGGGATAGCCTTGTGCAGAAGGTGGAGAGCAATTCTACACAGGTTTGTGAAAAGCATCATTTTGTCAGTTGGTAACACTGAAATTCTTTGCCAGTCAAATGCTTTAAGTTGTTTTAGTGCTGTCTGTTACATTATTTAAAACTTTTCCCTGCATGATTGCTTAAGAAGTTTTATTTTTAGGACAGCATAATAGAACTATAATATAATTTCAAGAATTGTGTTTATGTCTTTCATTTTTGATCTTTTTTTATACTTTCTTGGGTTGTTAACTATGTTTTCGGGGATGATACAATCCATAATGAAAATACTCTTTCCAGTTAATTTATTTTTAACCCATAATAGTTGGTTACTTCAAATGCACAGTTTTTATGGCTGTCTCTGTGGAATAGCACTTAGTCTGAAGTTAGTGTAAGGACTGTTTGCTACTTAAAAAGAAATTATTTTTATTTCTTTTCAACAGTGAAAGTTTTTAATAGATTATTATTTTACTTCTGCTTATGTTATGCTGATTTTCAGATTAAAAAGAGAGGCCATAAAAAGAAGTTTCTTGGAAAAATAAATGAATCCAAAATGCCAATTAAAAAATAACTGCTATTATTTCGCCCAGCTCCTTTATGTTAACCCTAATGTATTAAAAAGAAATGGAGATTTTAAAGTTTCACATTTTTTAAACCAGATAACAGAAATCAGTGTTCTGGTGTAGTGCTGAAAACATATCCATTTATTTTTCCTAGCATCTGTCAGCATCTCTTTCTTACTGGATTTAAACCCAAATCAGCTCACCATTTTTTTTTATTCCATTATCTCATTAATTTTGAGTTATTTTTGTGGTATCATTGTATGACTGGTGAAATGAAAACGGACATTAAGCCTTTTAAATGTTAGCACAGCATAGAATGTTACTGCACTGACCTCCGTCCTTTCCCTAGAGGACAGGATTCAATTCCTTTGACCATGCTGCATTTTTTTTTTTTTTTCTATGTACTAATGTTTCTATCAGCTATGTTTGGGTAATTAAACAAAAGCTGCTATACTTCTTTAGTGATCTGAATGCCTCTCAGTAACCTTGCTTGTGACTCATACCTTAATCTTTTAGTTTGCTCTGTGATACAATTTCTTGTCTAGATGAAGTTGAAAAAATCATTTTGGGAGAAGAAAATGGGGAAAGGGTAGAATTTAACTTATTAACAGAAGGCAAAGCCAGTTTGTGCTACATGCCATTTATAACAGTTGAAAATTTTATTTAATTCTTGTATATTTTCTGTAGGAAACATGTTGTTTCAATGCCAAGGAAAATCCAGAGGTGCATTTTTAATTTGGGATGGCCAAAGTCACATGATTTGAAGAAGTTAGTAAGTCACTTCAGAGGGCTCAATAATTATTTAGATTGTTGATCGGTCCTAAAAGCAGATACTAGTTTTGAAAATTGAACTTAGCTTACAGAAAAGTGAACAGTCCTGAGGCTGTACATCCATACATCATAAAGCAGCACAGGTGGGAGCTGCTTTGGATTCCCAAAGCAGTGTAACTGTCTTATCATAGCAGCACACTTCAATTGATAAGGTTTCCCTCCAAGGAGAGGCTACTTTGCTTGGCTTAGAGTTGGTATGCTGTTGGGGGCATGCCTATTGCTTCGAATTCTGGAGACATTGCATGCTCAGTGCTAACTGAAAGGCTGCTTCCTAAGGCACTGTTACACATTTTAGGTATGTCCTCTATCAAATACTGCCGGTGTACATTTTGCCATGTGGTTTCTATTTAGGCAGGGCAGATAATGTTAGTGGGTTTTATACATTTATTCATTACAGAGCTCATTGACGCATTTATACTGCAGGAAAAAAATGCCTCTAGAAGATCTAATTCTCTCTAATCATGAACTGGTGAGGAGGGGAGTTGGAAAAGGGTGAAAAATGCAACATTTGTCAATAAATCTATCAGAAAATGAACATTTTATTAATCAAAGTTAGATATTGACTTCAGAATGAACTTTATTCCATTCATTAATAGTTCTTATATTACCTTCATAATTACATTTTTGTCATTAGTTATTTCCCCTCCCTCTCTTACTAAGGTGTCCCTAAATGATTAATTTGTTAACAAAATATGAAATTAAAGGAGAGAGACAGTCTCAGCCTCAATTCAAAGCTGATTCTCCAACTAGACATAGGAAGTAGTTATACATCCCAAAGGAAAATTGCACAAAGTAGAATGTGAGTCCTCCCACTCATTGCTGCTGAATTTAAGCATTTAGTCTGGATCATGGCTGAAGTTTCTGCTACAGTGAGTGGATGGCAAGGGTGAGAAAGAGAGAGAGATACCTCTGAGAAGCAGTTTGTCCTCATCGTGAAAATGTCAATTTTCCTTCATTGACCACACAGTCGAAACAAGGACAAGGACAACTTGCTTAGACTAGATGCATAGCTTTTTGAAACTCTGTACCCACCTTTGGTGAGTTCGTTATGCTTCACTAAATTGTACTGAAAACCTTCTCAAACTAAAGAAAACACCATTCCTCATTTGAACTTCCTGTCTCACATACATACTTTTCATCAAAGAAAAAATGACAGCTCCAAAAGTGAGTGTTAAGGAAAATTATGAGTTTATCAGGTGGAGGGCACTTCCAAAGGCAGTAATAAATGATGGTATTAAAGGTAGGCTGCTATATAAGAGAAATAAAATGACATAAAACTACTGGAGTGCTATACACACATTGTGCATACGTTTGTCTGTAGAGGATGAAAAGGAAGATTTAAATTTGTCCACTCTGAAGAGATGAGTTTTAATATGTTCCTAAGATGAGCTTGCTGATGTGAAACTGCAGGCAAGCATTGTGTTTTGAAAGCCTTTTAATGTGCAGCCTTGTGAGTCACCTTAACACTTTCCATATGATTTTCTAGTGTGTTAAAGATCTACTCTGTATCGCCCCTTCTGAGATTCATATTTATTTGTCAGGAACTTAGAGGGATGAAGAAACTATACTGTCATTATTTGGACCATCTTTGAATAATACATGAAACAAACCACTTCAATGATTAGATTTGAAAGATGTGTGGTTTTTTTTAGTCAGGGAAGTGAATAAAAGCTGCTTCCTTTTTTGTACATCCTTACATTTTTAAGGATCGTCCTTTACTTGCTATGATGTGCACACTCTTTAAATGTGAACCACCTTCATCTTCCAGAGTTACATTGCGATGTAATTGTCAGTACCTTTTAGTCTCACCCAGTCTCTAATTAGAATGATTATGAACTTCAAATTCACATCTCCATTCTCCGTTTGCACTATATAGTATTTAACCTGCAGTCCTATTGATTCAGCTTGAAAAATACTTCTTTACTGTTCTGACATGTAAGTCATTACCCTACACAACATTGTGACTTGACTGCCCTGTGCATATGGTAATTGCATTGCCTCCTTTTGAAGTTCAGTTCCCAATCATCAGTTGAAACTGTTACTCCTGTGTAGTTGATGCAGATGATTCCTACAGTGCCCTAGCTGTGGTTTATTCTGTTTTATACCTTCTTCACTGTAAACTGTACCCTCGTATTGATTGGCAAATAGAAACATGACAGGATATGACCTCATGTGTCAGAAACATAATCCTGTCATTGATTTTTGGATAAAACTCAGTGTGATAAGAATTTTGTGAGAGGAGGAAAGGGAGACTGTACCCAAAACTGCATATAAGGTGCAAGTAATTATTTGGAGTATTCTTAGATACAGAATCAACCCAGGAAAAGATGATGTCAGGTATTATCCTCAAATTTCATAGAGCCCTAGATTTCAGAAGCTTTAATTTGGTTTTCCTTTCTGCCCCAAAATAAAATTAATTAAAAAGAAAATAGAAAAGAATGCTGTATGAAGTTTTAATAAAACCATATAGAAACCTTTCCTTATAATTCTCATGAATTCTGTAGTTGAAAATATCAAAGTCAATACATCTTGCTAAGAGAACTTAAACAAGAATATTAATACATAATATTGAAGTGATTAAAAAGTCAAGAGGTTTTTTTTCACTTCCAAAATGTTATTTAGTTCTTACATTAGCTCAGTCCCTGCAGTTCACAAGCATCTTACTCTAACTGACATAATCAATTCAGAGATTTAAAAAAATCTGCTTTGAATCTTAATTCTGTAGTCTTCTAAGTAGTCCAGATTCTTCTCTAAAGCATAGACAGCTGGTCGTTTCTAGAGGGGGAAGCATAGCATTGAGATGACTGCTTTAAGAAAGATTGCCAAAATTACAGTGGTAATGGACTTCCGTACTCATCACTTCCACTGGCAGACTGGATAACGAACAAGACTTTGATTTTGAAGACCATGTAAAAAATTTGGCGGTGTTGGGAGAAACTTGGTTTTTTTCCAAGGAATTGGAAGGCCTTTCTATTTCTTGCATATTGGCAATAAGCAAACAGCCAGGGCTTTTCGGGTGCACGGCTTTTCCTGCTCCTGGTATAACTTCTTCCTTTTATTTTCCATTTCACTGCCCGTGAACTGTGAGGTGGTCATTGGAGCTGTAACTAGAGCATTTTGACAAATGACCCATCATCTGACAGAACCAAAAAAAGAAGTGACCCATTTCTCATGACTTAAGGGACTTAAGAACAGCTGCACACCTTTAAATGGGAAATTTGTAGTTTGGTGTTATATGGAAACAAATTGAAATGGGCAGTACATGTACAACCATCTTTCAAACATACATGAGCAGAAAGTATTTCTCATCATTCCTCTCTTTTTTAATGCAGCTGAACTATATGAAGGCTTTGTTTTGATATTACGGGGCAAAGTTAAATGCATTAGATTGGTGGGGTTTACAGTGTTACATATTCTGTGTATTTATATCTGTTATGGCCCCTTAACATTAGTTTTTAATTATGGAATAAAAATTATGCAAATTAGTGTGCCTTCTGGTGCATGTTTTCTAATTTAAGATCTCCTGACTGAAAGCTAACTGCCCTTTTGTGCAAGTAGGTTGTGAAGAATTACATTCTAGTTTGAAAATTCTTATAAATGATAAAAATAAAAATAGTTAATTTACTGCCATTACCATGCCTTTATCACTTCTCAAGGAATAAATCTTCAGAATGGAGGCAGAGTAACATACAGCAATAGTAACATTTTATAAATTTGCTATCATTCAATTCTGCCACAAAATTGTCCATTCATTTCTTTTCTTCATTCAGCATGATTTGAAGGGAGCCATAAGTTCATTCTGTTTAGGATCTTTTCTGATCTTGATATTGACTTCTGCAGGTATCTTATTCACACAGCATAAGTCAGATAAAACAATTTGGTTTGACTTGCATATAGTGTTATTTTTATCTGAAGGTCAGCCTATGATCAGACGGGAGCAGTTTCTCATTATTTTCTATTGCTACTGCAAACAGTCTTTACTGAAGTCTTTCAAACAATGCGTGACCTCTGTTTTAATACTTCTTACAGATTTCGCAGGCTGTCACTACCACTCAGACATCACTAACACAGACAACGGTAATGGAAACTGTAACTATGGTGACCACAAGAGAACAAATCCTGGTTAAGCATGCTAAAGAGGAACTCCCACCACCTCCACCCCACAAAAAGAGGCAACTCCTTGTGGATTCAGAAATTAGGAAGAGGTGAGAAGCATTAAGAGACGGAGAATGCTGATAGAGCTTGGATGAGAATGCAAAAATAGTCATTTCGCTGCAATAGCTTGCTGTATAATTTTTTGAGATTAAAATTATATTTCTGTTCTCTATTAAGGTACCTGCTTTACTCAGGATGAGTTGTGGATTTTTTTGTGCTTCTAGTCCAAGTATTTTGCAGTATAGAATACTAATCATTACATCAATACCATTGTGATAGTAATTATAGTCAGTAGAAGTCCTTGTGTATGGCATTGTGGGGTCCCCCTTGACTATAGTCTTGAAACTTGAAGGGCAAAAAGCATACCATTAGTTCTCAGCTCTTTACATTCTTTAAAAATAATTTTTTAATAGTTAGAATACTGGTAGCGCAGATATCGCCTGGTTTCTAAAGTTCAAGTTTTATTCTTTATGGTTTGTGAGTCAGCAGTAGAAATAACAGTTCTGCCAAGGCAGAGCTAATATTTGGTGAAATGTGCAGTATCATTATTTTCAGACTTTTTCCTTTAACCCCAAGTACAAGTGTCAGGGGATTTTAGGCTAATACTGAACACAAGAAAAATTTCTGATAAGTTTAAGTAGAATTGGCTCTAAATTTCTGAATAAGATGCAAAGAAGCTAGATTTCAAACACTCGCTGTAATGTTTGTTTTGGAAATGTTTTTTTGATATTCAGGTATTCCAAGGTAATAGGTTCAAGGACTGAAAGAAAAGTGCAACTGCATTCAGTGTCTCATTTCTATAGAAAATATCTCTGTTTAGTTCAGTGTGTTTTAAATGATGTTATTTTCTTGTAAAATAGTTTTCAACTTAATAATAATGAGATATACCAAGAATAGAAGAAATCTGATGACTTCTTTTAATTGAAGGAGTATGTAATTGAAAAAATAGATACTTAGGGGCACTTTTTTATTTATACATAGGCATCTGGATTGGGAATTATCTTATCCCTCTTCGACCATTCTAAAAGTAAAGTTTTCTAGTTTAACCTCATTATTTAAGAATGCTGTATATGACTGTTGCCAGACTCAGAATTCTTGAATTTGTTTAAGGATTTGTTAGATGCCCATGTCTTTATTTAACAGAAATTTTAAGCATTAGTGTTTTTGTTAATGTTTCAGTAGCAATATGCAAAAATCTCAAACAGGATCTTGTGTTTTATATGCAAGAGTAAATCTATATTAAGGCATGGTGACTGCCTTGAAAATATTGGCATTTTTAATTTTGAAAGTGAAAGACTAAGGCTGGAAATTCCCCATAAATTTTAAAGTGTTCCAATAATTGGTATCTTTAAACTTTTCACTGTTTTTTTTTCCCGAACTAAATACTTTAGGAATGATCTTACTTCATAGAATCATAGAATGGTTTGAGTTGGAAGGGACTTTAAAGATCATCAAGTTCCAACCCTCCTGCCCTCGGCAGGGACACCTCCCACGAGACCAGGTTGCTCAAAACTGCATCCAGCCTGGTCTTGAACACTTTCAGGCATGGGGCATCCACAGCTTCCCTGGGCAACCTGTTCCAGTGCCTCACCACCCTCACAGGAAAGAATTTCTTCGTACTATCTACTCTAAATCTATCCGCTTTCAGTTTGAAGCCATTACCCCTTGTCCTATCGCTACAGTCCCTGATAAAGAGTCCCTCCCCGGTGCTGGAAGGCTGATATAAGGTCTCCCTGCAGCCTTCTCTTCTCGAGGCTGAACTCTCTCAGCCTGTCCTCATAGGAGAGGTGCTCCAGCCCCCTGATGATCTTCACGGTCCTCCTCTGGACTTGCTTCACTGGGTCCATATCCTTCTTATGTTGAGGACTCCGGACCTGGATGCAGTACTCCAGGTGGGGTCTCACCAGAACAGAGGGGCAGAATCACCTCCTGCGACCTGCTGCCCACACATCTTTTGATGCAGCCCAGGACGTGTTGGCTTTCTGGGCTGCAAGTGCACATTGCCAGCTCATGTTGAGCTTCTCGTCAATCAATACTCCCAAGTCCCTCTCCTGCTGCTCTCAGTCCACTCTTACTTGACATAAACATAAGGTCAGCTATCTCAGCTGTGTCTCCTCCCAACTTCTTGTGCACTCCCAGGCTACTCACTGGTGGGGGGGTGTGAGAAGCAGAAAAAGGCTTTACTCTGTGTAAGCGCTGCTCAACAACTAAATCATCCCTGTTATCAACCCTGTTTCCAGTACAAACCCAAAACACAGCCTCATAGTTCTGCTTTTGAATAAGAGTCAAGATATGAACCTTGGAACAATCAGTGGTTCTCAGTCTTTGTCTAGGATGACTTTAGATAATTGAATAAGTTGTCATTTCTTATGTATACTTAAAATCAGTCCTTTTCATTGCTTCACAGATCACATTTTTATTTTGATCTATTAGGAAAGAAAGCTGAATTCTAGCAGGAAGAAGGGAGTTCATTTTTTCAATATACTTTAATGTGGTCTAACTAGCTGGAATATTGCTTTGTGTGCAGGAGTTAATGAGATTTGTCTTAAAAATGCAATCATACCGTTATATGAGAACTAGTTCAGTATGCTTGTTCACTGTATACCTGTGAGTGGACCTAAAATATGGTAATGTGCAAAGTAAACTATGTTAGAAATGTCCACAGCTGTGCAGCAGGATGAATGATGGTTATATTATCTGAAGGCTACATTTTTCCATTTAGATAATTATTTTGGCATTTCTAACTGAACAGCCACAAAAAGACTATGTACCTTTCCCGTCTCCACCAAGCAGGTGTTCCAGAGTGACATGACCAGTCAATAAATAGCTTCAGAGGAACACTTTGAAAGGAAACTTTGGGAAAGGAGTTTCAGCTTAGAATAATGGTTATGGTGCTGGCTTTTATTAAAACGTAAAAATGCAGTTTTAGAAATGAATACATATGACAGTATGCTGCTGTCTTTCTCCAGCATATTTATACTGAACATATGCATAATAATGGGAGAAGAAAAGTCATCTTACAGTTTGGGTGCTCAGCTAAAATTTCTGTGTGCATTTGTGGCTAGACACCTTTTTCATCAATGCTTTTTTTGCTGACAGAACCTCACGGTTGTATTCCCAAACAGTCCATCAATTCTTTTTGGCATCCATTGTTGGCTGCAAGATTTTTCAGGGGGGTTTTGTTGTATATTTAGTTGTACCTACACCTAAGAACAGAAAAAAGCCATAGTACTGGAGAGCTTTTGGGTATTGAAATAAACTAAGAGAATGCGGGTTCTCAACCTACGTCTCCTACATCATTTTATATTGTGTATGTGTTTATGTTAAAAATTTTCCCTGAGCACTTAATGACTAAGAGTTGATGATTCTGTACTGCTTAGTTTTCGTTTAATTAAGAAACCCCAGCAATTATTGAATACTTGCCAGAAGCTTTCAAAGGTGCGCAACTAGATTGTGTTGATCTCTTTTCACCGCATGCTCTTGCCTGGTGTTTTTGAGGTTGGGGGGGAAAGACATTTTGGGGGCTGGGGCTTTTTTGAGGTGGTGAATAATGCTTCCAGGTTTTGTCAGCTTTCATCTGTTCTCAAGCTCTAGTCAGCATTGTTGTTATAAAAGTGTGTGTCTGAAATAAATGTGTCAGGCTCCATGGCCATGTGTTTGGAAAGATGTGTGCTCCACCTTTGCTTTTCTATGATCTAAATGTTTTCGAAAGACTAGAGGATGTCATAAAGATACATTGCACCTGTATTGTGAATTGCAATGGATGGCTAAGATTGAAGCATCAAGGTTTCTAGAATGCATTTTATTTTTACATTTCTGAGTTTTTTGCAAGGATTAGAAGTATGAAAGTCTCCATTTATACTGAAGAAATTGAGAGAAGCAATTTGACTTGTAGACCAATAGCATACACAGGAGTGAATACCATATTTCCATTGCCCCAGTTCACTGTGGCATAAACGTACGGGAAGGAATCTGTTGATTTTTCTTGCCTCCTAAAGTAGCTTCTTACCAGAAGTGGTGGAAAGCAGAGATAAGAAGCAGTTGACTTTTTTTTTATCTTCTTCCATCCCTTAAAAAAAAAAAGTCAAAAACTACCTCAAAAGTAATGATTAAAAATGTCAGAAAAATTCAGGCATGTGCTAAGTTCTGTTGCTGGTCATAGGAAAGCTCCTTTTCCCAAAGGAGTTAATTTGAAACTGAGAAGGAAAAAAAACCAACTTGGAGCTAGTCTTGAAAGTATGTATTAGGCATCAGAACTAGAGGCAAATGTAACACAGCTGAAGTTTTAGGACAAAAAAAAAAACCCTGTAAATGGGAGAAGGTGTTGCAAGATAACATTTTCATTTTCATGCTATTTACATATTCTGGGAAAAACAGGTCAGTTGTGTAGCATAGAAAAATCTGAAAATTTTTCTCTTCATGGTAGGTTTTTAAATAGCAAACAGGTTAGAGCTGCTTAACATTTAATTGAAACATATTTTAATATTATTATTATTGAATAATGTCCAAAGATACCGTTCTTTGCCATTTAGTAAGTAACTTTGTACATGTTTCCTAATGTTTCCAAGGAAAGTCTATTTGTCATAACATTATTAATGATATAATTTTAATATTCAGATTTGAAAAGAGACTTTATACTCTCTGAAGAGAAAGACCTGTTAAAATAGGATAGCTGCTCCATCTAGTGTTTTTTTCATTTAACAAGTGTTAACGTATTTTTTTTGAAAGAGAGTAGCCTTAATTTCTCTGAAAATTATTATATTTGGGATTCTTATACTTCATTACTTAGAAAGGTTTGGACTTTTGTAGAAAAATATATCAAAGAAAAATTACAATGACTTATTCAAAGTGGTATTTTCATAGCTGTTGTTTTAAATAGCCCAATGGTGTCCAGTTAATGATTTAGTCAGAAGTAAATGCTGATTTTTTTTAGCACTTTTCCAGCAACTCCGATGGGCTGTTTGGCCCTTATCCTCTTACTAAAAGCAGCTTTTGCTCTTGTATTGTTATCTAACACTACTTAGCAAACCTGAAAAGAGGAAAGCCATGTCTTAGATTTTCCTGGTGGTCCTTGGTTTCACTGTTGCAACTGTGTAGTCAGTGCCAGAGGAAAGGAAAAAGTGACTGAGACACAAACGGATAGTTTTCTGTCATGTACAGGTGGAATCATTTATGAACATTTTCATTTAGAGTGTAAGAAGAGGTATTGGTATGTTGACAGCTGTGAACTTGGGACACTTTATAAACTATTACTGCTCATTCGTTTTTAATTCTTGATCCTATTTGTGAGGTGAGAAATGGCATAGTGGCAAATACACTGAGAATATATATTCTTCTTCGCATGTAGTGTCTGAAATTACCTCCTATATTATAGGAGTGCTAGCAGTTGACACTCACTGGAAGGCATGATGACTGGATTTAAAACTGCCGTGCATGTCTAGCCACTGGCTTTTTGCTGAAGGCAAATGGTGTTAATGAACATACTCTACGACGACTCTAGATTTTAATTTTCCTTAGCCATAAGTGATTTGCTTACATATGAGAAATGTAGAGGATCTATCAAAATGTCTGCAAAACATTCCATGTAACAGTTCAGGAATTACTGTTCAGACTGGGGAAGGTATAGTTAGTAACCATACCTTACCAGTGGTAAGATGGATAGCTGGCTAAAGAAGGGGTACTGTGAGGCTAATAAGATGATACTAGTGAAGTGTCTGAAGGAAATTTACACTTAGGATTGGTCTAGTATTTTCTTTGATGCCTTAGTGTACATTACCGAAATATGCTGGTCATGATGTTGATGAGGCTAAACTGAATAATATCACAAGTGTAGAAGGAGGTCCAGAATATCATTCAGAAAGAAGAAAAAATTGTTTGAGGACTGAACTAAAAAAATAAGAAGGGAAAAATATTTATTAGGAAAATAATATGTTGAATTAGGAGATAAAAACACTACTATTTATCAAATGCTTGTCAGCTACAAATATAGAGGAGGATGGAAATAGTTCATCACAGAATAATTCTGCCTATGGACTTTGTATACTGCAAAGTTCTTCTTTGACATATTCTAGGCAAGGAAGAGCTACAAGCTGTGGAACACCGCTGGTGAGCTGGGCATTTCAGCCCAGTCATGGAAATGCAGTAATTCAGTAATGTAGTTCTTGGACCTGAGTTGTATTGTTCCCTGCCAGCTCAATATGTAGGCTAATGGTCTTAGTCTGCCCAAGATACACATTGGTGACATGCCTGGTGTGGCTTTGTTTGGAGAGGGAAAGAAAAATGAGCAAGGGATTATACATCATGATGGTCACACGACAGCATGATTTGTGTTCCTATATGAACTTGTACAACATTTGAGTTGTTTGTATAAATATCATGGATATTTCTTCACTGTCATCATACCCTGACAGTGTGTTTCAAAAAAAGGCAAAATTATGAGTTTAAAATATACCATTGTCTTTTACTAGATGTTATTGGCTGTAAGAACCATAAAGGACCTTTATAAGGTATATTGCACTGATGGAAGGTTTATAGTCAGTTAGCCCTTTGGTTATTAATAAAAATTGCATTTGTTTTTATTGTGAAATATAACCAAATTAATGCTTGCTGTTGCTTAGTGGTTTGCAGAAAGTATTTGAATAGATAGGGGACTTGTAGTAGTATCATACTTGAGTATCATATTCTGCTGGGTATTTGGGTTAGAAATTCCATGCACAGGAAGATAAAAACAAAATGCAGCTAAGTTGTGAAATTCCTTAAAGGTGAGATTTATCATATATTTAATACAGAAAAGGAAGGGAAAGCTAGGACAAGGAATAATTTTTGAACATATGTGGTAATCTCAGCAAGAGAGTTTTGAGTGGGAATCTGAAGTGGGCATATGGCTTAGTATGGTGCAGAAAATCAATTTGTGGGGGACTTCCATGAAAATTTGAATGGTATGGATTAAAAACGTGAAGAAGTTTTTTCAAACACGCTCTGGAGTAAGAGACTGTAATTGAATTCAGCTGACATGTGCTGGCCTGCCGAGAGAGGGCAGTGAGAGCAGTAAAAGATAGTATCTCTCTTGTGGAATAGCAGAAGGAAGACTAATTGGAAAACTAAACTATGAATGTTGCATAAAGAATAAATCCTCTGCTGCAGATTGAATTTTTAGGTGGGGAGCAAGCTAACGTGTATGTTGAATAAGGTAATTATTTAGAGCAACCATCTCAAGTGATTTGGTTTTACTGTCTTCCATGGATTTATTTTAACAAATCCTACATGCACTTCAACTTTATTGGGTCAGAAAGGTAGCATTGCATTACTTTTTCTATGTCAAAAGTATCGTTGTTCTTAGGCAATTTAAAGACTATATTGATCTTTTGATATCAATCTAGAGTTAATATAGTTTGTAACTGCAGCTGTGCTCAGAAAGGAAATGTCCAATCATCATAGTTGAATGATTAAATCCCATATTCTACCTGTATTTCCTGGGTTTGTACAAGCTGAACATAAGAGAGATATTTTTTTTTCCAAGGTAATTGAAAAATGTCTTTATGAAGGATATTTACGTGCTGCAAAAAGCTACTTAGAATTAACTTCCATGTCTTTTAATCCTTTTCTGCCCCCTCTTTATAGTTCTTTTTAAGGCAGGAGGCTTTGTTTGTGGAGATATATTTATCTCCAGAAGAAACTGCAAGTGACAGAGCAATCTGTTATCTGAGATCAGCTCTGTCAAGATGCTGTCTGCTGTGGCTAGTACTTACCACCATCTGATGAATCTCTGGGCCGTGGGATGTGTTCCTGATTATTTTGTTGTGCTGTCAAAACTGTCCCAAATTCTCCCATTCCTCTTCAAGGAGGGATGTTGCGGAAGTAGGGGCTTAGAAATGATCACTGGTAAACATTTTACTCTATCAATTTCCATCCTATGCCAGGTTAATACCAGGCTACTCTTCAGAAAGCTGGTCTATGTGGTCTCCTACTTACCTGCAGTTTGAGAATGACACAAGTACCAGAAGTAATAAATTTTTCCTGCAGTCAAGGGAATCTGGTACTGAGGGACTGGTAAACTTGTCTTCGTTGTTATCAAATGCCTGATGTTCTGTGGTCTTCTCCAGTTTACTTCTACTTTGTACCAATGCTATAAAACATCTTAGTTGCCACAATAGCTGACAGCAGAGACATCCAGCTTTAGCTATACTTTTAAGTAAGGCGAAAGAAGCGATTGTTACTTTCTTGTGTACTTTGTCTATAGTATTGCTGACCACGAGGCGAATGGGGAATGGAGAGCATGTTGGCAGCAAGAGTGGCAACATTTTCCTTAACCTGGGCTGCTGATTTTGGGGCACTGGTTTGTACAATGCTTACTGAGTTTGAAGAACCAAAGATGGAGAGGGTGGCAGTTGCAAATAGTTGAGAACCTCTAGGCTGATCAAATTCTGGCTTGACTGTTAAAACAGGTTCCCTTGTTTCTCATTTCGCCTGTGTTGCTGACAAGCCCTGAACTGGATACTTGTGTGAAACATAGGGCAGGGCAGTACAGCGTTACTACTCTGCCTTTTGGAAAAAAGCATGCGCTGGATTTGGGGACTTCACTGTACCTCAGCAACTGTCAAGTGACATAACAGTCCTTGGGCAGCTGCTCTAATGTAACTAACCTAATGTATTCCTTACTGTGGACTTTAGGAACTCTACTTTGTCCTAGAGACTACTTTGGTAGAACTTCACATCGCTGATCATTCTTATATTGGGCGGAGGTGTGGCAATTTTCACTAGGTCTTGAATATAGGTAATTTATATACAGATTTATGTTAGGAAGATATATGAATTTGTTAGGTTTTATGTTGTAATCCAGTCCATTAGCTTTAAAATTGGGTGCTCTTATTGAATACACAGTATTCCAGTTTTATGGTTTCTCCTAGTCTTAAAAATTCATGAGAACTTTTATTAATTATGCAGTGACTATACGCAGAACAGAGAATAACATGATATTTCAAGAATTACAATTGATTTAATGTCATGTAAGATCAGAAATAAAGCTGAGGTAGGAAGCTCTTTACTGGTAGTGCAGTTCAATTTCAGGGATTAGAATCTGGTACCAGCACAGAGATTCCCCAAACCATGTGGGAATTTTCATTTTCTTTCATCTCTGAACTTACAATTCTTTATAAAATGAAGATTTCTGCACCTTTCATTACTTCACGATCACATTTCTTCTCCTTTAATGAGTGTTTAAATAGTATTATTGGGAATTGCTTTATCAACAGTATTCCTAAGAGTTTTGAATTTGAATATAGAATATTGGGCCGGGATTAAGACAGTGTATGATTCTTTTTTCTTCTGCTCTCATTATTTATTGCTCAGTCTTTCACACCATATTGTTAAATGGAGTCACAAAGATCACAGTGGAGAAGGAAAAAAAGGAAGGCATAAATAGTTCATCAAACATGGAACTCTTAGGTGTATTCTCTTTTCATTTCTGTATATGTGGATTTCTGTAGCACCTGATTTTACATTGCATCCTTGTGCTTTAGTTCTTATATATATCAAGTGTATTGTTATAAAAGAATAAATTCCTTCACAGATATAATTGTCGTTCAAGGTCTTGTTTTTAGAGATTTTCAATTGCATGTAAATGATATGACCCATATTTACAAAACAAAGTGAAAGATACAGCTGATTTTTTTTTTTTTTTGGGTCTTTCTGTCCTGTTGCTTTCAATTGCTCCAAAAGGAAAATCAGTTATAAACTAGATATAAATATAAGAACACATAGTGCAATAAAGAAATGCAGTCAAGAATGCAGTTTAGCACAACTGAGAAAAAAAATTACTTTAAAACCTACATGAGATACTGAATCACAGTTTGATTTTTCTACATATCAGCAATTGAAATATCTGCATATGGTAACCTTCATTTTGAACTGCTACCTTCTGAACAGATAACAAAAATTAAGATCAGTTTTAAAGGACGTGATGAGAGAATCCAGACTGTAAGAAAAAAGGTTGTACAGTAAAAGCTAGTTAAAAAGTATGCAGAGAGTTGGAAATCTTAATTTGCAGTTTCTAAAATTTTAGCTGTAGGGAAATCATAATCTACTGTTGATGAGTAATTAGATTCTACAACGAAGTTGAGTCAATTTGAAAAGACTCTGGTCTAATGGTCACATTTCCTGCTTGAATATCTTTCATAATAGCATCAGCACAAGCTGGGACAGAAATCTTACAGGTATGAAAGCTGCATTTGGTAAGCCAGAGGCCTTACATCCTCAGCTGAGCCAACAGAACTTGTGATACACTTTCTTCACTGTGAGAGCCACTTGTTTCATGTCTTCCAAAAACATCAGCTTGTAAAATTAGCATCCTTATTGTGAAAATTGTTACATCTGTTCAGCTGTCAAATCACTGTCTTAAAAATGAATAAGTATTTCTATGTTTCCAAATTTTAGAGTGAATAGTTTTATGAGCTATCTAACGAAACGTGGGGGGTTTAAAACTGTCTTTTGCTGAGAGAAATTGCTGCTTGTTCACTTGTTTAAACAGCCAGTTAAACATGGTTACTGTCAATGCTGTTTTCACGAACTTTGTGGAAATGAAATCTCATTGACCTTCTCCATCTCTTAGGTTTGACTCGGATACAACAGAGCTCCATAGCTGGATGACCCGCTCAGAAGCAGTGCTTCAGAGTCCTGAGTTTGCGATATATCGAAAGGAAGGCAATCTCTCAGATCTCAGAGAAAGAATCAATGTAGGAAAAAGTACTTGTATATATGTCTGTTAGTTTGTATTAGCTTGTCAAAGTGCTTTCAAAGTCCAGGTTTAAACACGTTCAAATGTTGACTGACAAGCATTGATTATCCATATGTACAAGAGAAATTTAGAAGTGCTCACTATTTCTGTGAATTCCAGACTTTGGTACCAAAGTTGCTACACAGGCTGTTTAAATATAGAGATTTTTAATTTTATTTTATTCATCCATACTCATATTTAATTATGGTATTCTAGATTCATGAAAGTCTTTAGTAAAGTTGAACCAAAGCATATATATTGCTTCTTAAATATCCACCACCACTAACAGCTTAATTTGACATTATACATGCATAAGTTGAAGGATATGAAAGTGCCATCTTTTAGTGTATCCTAAAGAAAATTTGTATCTAATTCTTTTGACAGTGATGTATAATATATATGAAAATCAGCGGTCTCTACATATTTTTTTTTTGTTGTTGTTTAAGTAATTCTTTTTACTCTGTAGTACCATGCCTGAACCAAAACCAGTTCTTTTCTACTTTTGGCAAAATGAATGATTCTGTACTGCTTAAGGAGTAGCCATGTTTGTGTATGTGTTTCACACACTCTGAATGTAGCCCTTGAAAACTAGACTATTACAAATTTTCTTCCATGTTTGATTTTTGTACATAGATGCAAAAATTCCTGTCTTTTCTGAGTAAGAGAAAGGGGAGTTATTTTTATAATTAGGTCTTACAGTATCATAGTATAGCATGTAACTTCATTGAAATATATGGTGATACATACTCCTAGAACACAAACAGATGGAACAAAGTTACTGTATTGAAGTTAGTTTACCTGCTGTTTTTTCTCACTGTCAGCTTGTCTGTCATAAAGCAGCTATGATAAGATTGAGGAACACTGAATTTCATGACTGTAAATATACATTTTAAAATTTCATGTTAAATCATAATTTTCTTGCAATAATTTTAATGTAATTGTTGATGTTGTCATAATATTACTACTGGTAAGTATCCATTAGAATTTGGTCTCCTGAATTTAGTTCATGGCACCACTTCATGTTATGTGAAATATACATAAATATATATATAAAAAAATATGCAAAATGGATCAAATATGCAGAGAAGATTTGATGGGTTCAGATGCTGTGATACTGGGGTAATGGGATCCATGTAATACATGAATAGATTTACAATTAATTTTCTAAGTGCCTCAATCTTCATTGTAGGTAAAATTAAAAAAGCAAAGAAGAATAAAAAGAAAATGCTGCTGTATCCCCTTCATATATTTCCATTTTGAGGAACATAACAATTTCAAGGATGGCAAATTAGCTTGTCTTGACTTACATATTACACTGAGTACCTGCACTGTCCTAACCAGTCCTAACCTAACTGTTCCACCTCATATTGTCAGTTTCTAAGACTTTGTGAAAGCATCAAAGGACCCAGGAGCCATGGTTCACCTTCCTTCTCCTTTGTTTTCTTTGCTTCCAAGGAGATGGTGATCTGTAAGTAAAGGGACGGGGGTAGGTGAACCACAGCCCCTCCTCTGGTCCCAGCTGGAGTTCTCAGCAGCTCTTGCCTTGCCTTTGTTGATGCTGAGGAAGAACATTGGGGCTGGGAGGCTACTACCTACCACATTTGTTCAGATCTCATTTAAGTTGGTGAAAACATACATAATAGTGGAGAAAGAGGGAGGGAGGGAAAAGAGGTGTGAAATTTGACCAGTGTGTGGGCATTTTAAGTTTGAATTCAAGACACTGCAGATAGCAGGAGATATTTCAGATATTTCTTTGACCTCCTTGGAAATGGAATAACTGGGTGGTTAAGAAACCAATTTCCAGCTTCTTTACTGAAAAAGTAGTGCAGAAAAAGGATCTGCTTTGTATCAAGAGGGGTCTGAGACAAACCAGTAACTCTGTATAGCAATAAGACAAACAAATGTGTATCCTTCATTAACATTGAAAATATTTTGAAAGACCAAAGTTGGTTTTGATTTATATAGTATCATTGCTTTTAAAATGAACATTTTATTGAGAAAAGGAAGTTACATATAGAAGCTTTTAGATGTTTTAAGGGAGAAAACATTCTGATTACATGTATTAATTTGATAGAGAAGACTCTTAAAGATGACACTTAACAAGTCTTTGTACACGCTTTTCAAAAAATTAAAAAAAACAACAGGTTTTTAAAATGCCAGGTTGGGAAGCTTGTCCTGACCTGATTTTTCCTGATCTGGTCTCTCTCTCCATCCATAAAACTAGTAGCCCGAAAGTACTGTCCAGTTCATTGATTTGAGCAGTTTCATTGTTGTTTGTTAACACTTTTTGTTTCTAAATCCCTCAAAATGTGCCTCAAATCAATGGAAAAGAAGATAGTGTGGGTTTTAATATATTTTTTAATCTCTAGTAAAGTTGTAGAAGGTGTATTAAAAAAGATGAAACACCAGAAAGGAAAACATGTGTTAGTGATAATTAAAAAAGATTGTTTTGAACTAACATATTGTAATGATGTAGTCATACCCCAGTGTTGTGCTTACATATGTGGGCATGTGACCATGTACACATGCATACAGAATACCCATCTTGCCCTTACTGACTATCATTTAGATTTTCCCCTATATGACTATATATATGTATACACATTGGTGAAGCACAGAACACCTGTACTTGTCAGACCGACCCGTTTATTGCCCATCACAGTAGGTGCTGAGTCTGAGGGCATTTTCCTAATGTCTGTCTTTTCTGCTCTTCTTTTGAGGACAGGTTACTAGTTGGATGATTTTTTTTCTTGTTGTGGCAGCTTGCTCCTACTCTTCATTTTTCTTGGATGAGGGGTCACTTCCATATGATATAGTGGGAGTGCATCTGTTGTATGAAGGAGGGATGCAGACTTCAGAAACGACAGCCTCAAGGAGAACTCTTTTGCCATCATTGATGATTCATCAAGTTCAAAAGCCTGCTCCTGTCCCAGCTCTGAGCAGACAGAGCCAAAAGCAGGCTCTATGAAATGCACTGACTGTGTTTGCTAAGCCAGCTGCTCTTCAGAAACTGGCAGGAAATTAGCCTTTGGCAGATGTATTACATAGATTGAATATATTAGACATGCACAAAAAGTCCATTCCTGTGACTGGGGAGAAGCAAAAATATTTATATCCCTTCCCTGCTACAAAAGAGAGATATTTGCCTTACCTGGCCAGAGAGACTGGGTGCCATAAGTACAGAAGTTTCATTGTGGAACAACCATGCTACTCCTAAATACTGAAGACATCCAAACACTAATGCCACAAGCATTGTTATGCTTCATCACACTGCTGTTGTTTTCTATCTATTATGTATATTTTACTAAAAACAGACACAGCAGTGACCCAAGCCTTTTTCGTTTTTCTTAAGCCATAATGAGCTTTCAATATTGCAAGTTCAAATATATGAAGGTTCAGGTGCAAAAAATTAAAACTTGCTAGCTAGATAGAAAATCCTGTTTAATAATAAGTCAGACTTGAGCCTATTCATCAATGAACAGGGAGTAAAACTTGAAAGGAGTTTTGGTTAGAAAGCACCCAGAAATTCAGGATCAAAGGTAAATTTAAAAAGAACAGATGTAAGGGAAATGTCAGATATCATAGACAATTAAAGTTGTTTTCTTGGCATTCTCAAAAGCCCCATTCTTGTTTGTTTGTTTTGTTTTAGTGACCTTTTTCAGACATGCTTTGTTGGGCCTGGGTATGTGGAAGCTGAATCGCTGTCAGAGCCGGTGATGATAATGTTGCCATCTCCTGCCCTTGGGGGTAATTGTTCAGAGTCACAGGAGGTCAGGCAGTACTGCTACCGTGCCTCCTTTCACACAGCTCTCAGAGTAGGATGTTGATTTGATATGAATAATACACCAATACCTCGGATTGTTAGTGTTTTCTAGGTTATGAAGTCATTAACTGCCAACTAAAATCTCGGGGTCAAATAATACGCTCAACGTTGAGAAAACATCCTCTTCACCTTCGGCTGGCATTTAGCTAAAGATGAGTTTTTAGCGTTATTCAATCAGTTAAAATTAGGCTGCTACACATTTGCATTGCCTGTTATAAAATAGTCCAGAAGAGAATTTATCCCTGATAGGATGAAAGCCTATTAAGGTAACTTTTTTCCTCATATTGGTGTGTATTTTTCTGGAAAATCATTTCTAGAAAGCAAAAGGAGTATTAAAAGGGAAAGTTACATATTTGTAAATATTTTGAAGTGACTTTGCAGCTGCCACAACTTTTCATCAAAAAAAAAGTATTAATTACAATGGACCGAAACTAAGAGTTTCAAAACTTCACAAACCTCTTCAAACTTATCCCAGTGCACTTGTTTCACAAATGGCTCTGAATCAAGAGCCTTGTCCCTTTTAGTAAAGGACAAAATTAACAAAACAGAGCCAAACAGATAAATAAGAGGTGTTACAGGACTCCTGCTCCATTCATTTCTAGACGCTTTACATGTGCTTATGGAAATCTTTTTTCTGAGGGGCTTAAAAATCCAAGATACGGTTTGCAGGTTTGGCAAACAATGGCAGTGTGTCCAGAGTAATTGAAGGAATGTGTGATTATCCCTGTGAAGTAACTAGGATGAATTTTCTCCTTTCTCCCCAGATCAGGTAATTTTTGTTTGTATGAGAACCAAGAGGACAGTCTTTTCTCCTCTGGCTAACATTGTGTTTTCTGTGTATGTCTTCCTGTAACCAGTGTTAGCCCTTCATTTTATAATATATGCTAATTACACAAAAAATGAATGGAGAAAAGTTAACAACAGAAAGTTTGATATGTACCAAATTTTCAGGTTTATTTTTAAGGGCCTTGCATATAGTGCTTATATTTTCTATCAAGAACTGGAAACTTTATCAGGAGAGATGTTATCATTTGACCAGATTTTTCTGGACGCAGTGTATTACTGGACACTGAAGGGTTCACTGCCACAGACTTCAATGTCATATCATTTTTATATTTTAAAAAGCTAATTTTTAGTATATTTCAGGGTTTTGTTATGATTCATTTGTGCTCACTGCAGTTGCACTCATGATAATTACACATCTGGCATTACAGACGGAGTAAAATTATTTTCAGTATATTTTAGTGTTTTTATGATTCCTTTAAGTTCTCTGTAGCTAGTCTTCTGCTAATTATACCTGGCATTATAGACAGAGTAGTATTAATCAAGATTCTATAAGAAATTTTAGAACTCTGCATATAATTAATAGACTTTAAAAAAAAAAATTGGAAAATAATTAAATTGTGCAGTGGAATGGTAGAAGATTTTATTAACCTACAAAAACTATAAATAATTAATACAGTCATCTTTAACTCATTGGGATTAAAATTCATAATCTTGTAGTGATAATTTAGGACTATATGAAAGATACGTTTATAAAATTCAAAATGTTTCCATCCTTAATTCTTCTCTAAATATCCTGTCTTTATATATTTTATTTATCAAAATTTTATTATTAGAAGTGTTTGATAGAAGCTTTGGCATATTGTTACAAAGGCTGCTGTTTAATCATTTGTATTTACACAAATAAATGGCAGCTTTAAGTAGGCTATGGAAATGCATGAGTTGAACTGAAAATCTCTCTTTCTGAGTTCCAAGTGTCTCCTCACCTAAGAAAGTCTTCCAGGGAGCTGCTGCTTATTAAACTGAAGATATTCTAAGCATCACACTTTAAAAGTTATGTTAAGAGAGCTTATTCAAAAGTGTTTATATTACTTCCTCCTAAGCATAGCAATCTATTTGAAAAATAACATTTTAAAATGTAAGTGTAAAAGATTATTCCACTAAATGCATTCTTAGACACTAAGAAACCTACTTGAGGTTTCTTTCCAGTTATGAGGAACCTTTTCACCCAAAGAATCAAGTCACACAGAATACTTATTTGCAGTGGAAATCAACAAGGTGATTAGGAACCCTAGTGGGGTCTGCCAGCCTGAGAAGCTTTAGCCAGGGTTGTGTGTTATCTTCCCATACAAGTCACGCAGGATTTGCAGTGACATATCCTTTGGTGTGTGTGTATCTGCTGTGCTAAAGTGAGGGTCTCTGATTTATGGGAGACTCTGTTCATCAGAATCTCTGGGAGGTATATAGTCTGATTTATTTTTGGTATCAAAAATGGCTGTGGGTCTATGCTGCTTCTTTGGAATTCTGATTTAGAGCTTCTAAATTACACCTAAATTAGTTTAAAATCAATGGAATGACTTCCTGACATTAATTATGAGACAACATTGAGGGGCTGTCAGATCTAAAATGATTTTACTTTCCCTCTGTATTGCTACCAACCCAAAATGAAATCAGAAACTTAGATTGCTACTATATCTTGAAACTTTAGCAGATAGCCTTTACCAGCCATTACCAACTAGCCTGAGTGCTAGCCTGAGTGTTGGTGAGAAATTTTTGAGTACAGAAAGGTGAATTGAAAATATTAGGAACAATACGTAACTAGAAGCCTGTGTTAATTCTGCAGTTGTCCTTCTTTCTTAGTAGCTCATATATGGATTTCTGCTGAGTGTGCTCATATGTATGTTAGATATCTACTTTGATATGCATTTTACAGTGGGTTTTTGCCATCAAAAGAGTAAAGTAAGCAATCAAATGGTATATGGGTTCAATACTGTAGTGTGCTATGAAACCCTGTGATTTGGTTAGCATGCTCAATTCTAGCTGTTAACCAATAGGAGCTGTGTGAGAAATGAGCAAATCTATTCCTCCACAGGGAATTTCTGTTGAACGTATATTTTTATTCTGAAATATTGGGCTTTGAATAGCTCTTAATTTGTATGTCTTTTATTTGTCTGTAAAATACTGGCGTGTATCATTTGTCAACTCTGTTGTGTTCTGATTCTCCGTTTATGTGTGTGACTTTACGACTGACTCCCTTCCTGATGGTATCTGGTACTTGCTGCTTTCGTTGCAAATTGGAAGGCTGGCAGGGCAGTATGACAGGTTAAATGGTCTCGAGAAATCAGAAGACATCCCTGAGATTAATTACTTTCTTTTTCAAAATCCCTCTGTTGAAATACTCACCTTTCCTGTCATGCTGCAGGCCATCCAGCGAGAAAAGCCTGAGAAGTACAGAAAACTGCAAGATGCCAGCAGATCAGCTGAGGCCCTGGTGGAACAGATGGTGAATGGTAATTACATGGGAGTTGATTTAGATAATCTTCTTAGGGATTTGATAAATGCACAGGTTCATATTTATCATGAGAATTATATTAGCAAATACTGTCTAAATGGAACAGTAAAGTAATATTACCTTATTTTTTTTTATTATTTCTGAGTGTTAAATCTGTTAATTAGAGAAGAGAAAAAAAAAATTACCACTTTAATACCATGAAAAGAAATGTGTGTAAAACGTGCTCACAGTAATGAACTGTATAATAACAATCTGTTCTGTGCAGAGACTTAAGTTGTAATCTTATTTTCTGAGTATGCTAAGCTTTTGAAGGTACATTAACTGATCTGAGTTAGAAAGATCTGAAGGCATTACTCTGAACAGTTCGAAAAAAGTGCTTTCTGACATCCAATATACAGTGTATGGTTTGTAATATACATTTTGCTGTCAAGTTCTGTATCATAGAAAATATAAGATTTTATTGGGTTTTGGAAGAGATTTCTGGCATTCAGCTTTTCAAAGATATTAAATGTAAAAGATTATACAACTCCTAAAAAAGAAAATTAGTTGTAAGTTTTTTATTTTTATTCTTGATTTTTTAAAAAATCTGTTGTGTCATTCTTTTGAACTTTAAATTTTTTAAGGGCAAAATAAAAACCAAAGAAAGGTAGATGGAAGTAAAATTATAAGCCGTGCTATTGTCCTTGATATTAAAGAATGTGTAACTTTGCAATAAAAAACACAGCCCAACATCTGTAATGCTGATTACCAGAAATATAGATGTTCAATGCACTGAGCTTCAGAACATATATTTTATATTCAATTTTTATAATGAAGAACCAAGAATTTAATTGCCAAAAAATAAGTACTTTGAATTAGAGGTACTAACTGGCCAAGCTAAACAAATTTGGTGGAATCCTAAGATTATCATGCTTAAGTATGAAGGTGTAATATTTTAAAAGTGACCATATTTAATGTGTGGAGCATATTTAATTATCATTACTTTAACAACTGCTGCAAGGGTTCCCTTCCAAGGCTCAATGAATAGGCTGAAGGGAGACTGGTAGCATTTGTACCCTCTGAAATCATTTGGGCATTTTTCCATGGCTGATTATGTAAAAAATTCTGCCAATTTTTTGGACATGTTTTCTGCCTGGGGGAACTGGTTGTACAGGACTTTTATGGCAGTATTTTAAACTTTTGTGCTGCCACATCAAGGTTGTTATTTGGGGTGGAATCTGTTACATTTAGGACACGTTTAGCAGTGCCCCACTCTTCCTTGTCCAAATGCAGACTCGCACCACAAGAATTCTAGCTTCGATTTGTTTGGATTATATAGTGCTTCCTGATGACTAATTTTGGTTTTAGTTGCAGAACTCACTAGCATATTTTATATTACTTTTTTGGTACTATACTACGTAACGTGTCTAGTAACAAGTAGATTAACATTCTGTCTTAGATATTCTCATGCTGTTTTAACTCAAGGTTCTATTTTTCTCTTCCAGTCCATGAGTCCATGCTTGTTCATGGATAATAGATGTTGTGATCTGGACTGTGGCTAGATGTGCATGTAAATATTTCCAATATCTCCCAAATCACACCTTTTTTCATGAAACCTGTCTTCCAGTTGGGCAGCAAGCACCGGGTAGACTAGCTAAGCCAGCGGAATTTTATCTGTTTCTTATCAACTGCTTTGAGCTCAGTATCATGCGATATATCATGGTAGCCTTGGTAGCAAGAATATTCTAGCAAGGATGACGGGTTAATTACCTGTGAGAATGAAGGTCCATTTTTGTCATGGTTTTTAGGGAAGAAACAATTCTTTTGAAGAAAGAAACAGTTCCTCTGGACCTGAAGCCTAAAATGTTTATGGTACTTTCAGCTACTCTAATGCTGCAAAGGCAATTTGAAGAATAGTGTATGAAATGGCTAAATAATTCAGTAACCACCACCAGGTGGAAGCAGTAGAGAGTAGGATTAAATAATTAACATTAGTTGAGGAGAGCTGTAAGATGATTTATAAATGGAATATCTTACTACATATTCAAAATTACACTTTGAGTGTAGAGGAAGTTAACTGCCATGTTCAGCCTTTGTGCTTTTAAATACAACAAATTTTCTATTTGTCATCCTTCCAAATCATTATCATCTAATGCAATTGCAATTAATGGGATTCTCTCTAAATTCCTATTGAACTAAAAGTTATGTAAAAAAAAA
>VXAK01022996.1:49035-80954 GCA_013399435.1 Arenaria interpres
TTTTTTTCTGGATTCATTAAAAGCAAGAAGTAAGAATATAGCATAAGAAAGTTTTGCTGAATCTCCAAAATAAGGCTCAAGACAGCAGACTGGATATGCTTACTTAACTTCCTCTTCTAATGCTGGAACTGTTTTCCCTAACATGGGGAAGAACTGGAATTAATGTGCCTTTGTGGATGTGTGAGAGATGCAGCTTAACACCTAGCGGAGGGAAGATGTACTGTGTTATCTTGAATGAAAAACTTTTTTAACTACCACAATTTACAAATCCCCAATGATGATGCTCCATTCTGTATTCTGTGTGGTACTTTTTTTAGGGAGACCAGTCAGTGATACAATTGATGATTCTCATGCATTTGCAGTGTAATCTGTAATTAAAAGACTGCACAAGGCAAACAGATTTAAGGCATAGATCAGTTGTGAAGTCAACTGATGAAAATTTTAACTGCATTGTTATTTTTTACTTATTGTGTATCAATTACATCTGGATTAATATTGATTAGACTCTTAAGATTCCAATTATGCTGTCACTAAATTCTTGGCTTCCTCTTTGCTCTTAAACAAGATTCTGAATGTAACAGATGAAGAGCATAAAAAGATTAAGACCTCTGGTGAATTATAAGAGAGAGTTCAGAATGCTGGTGAATTTAATTGTTGTATCGTGGTGGTTTTTTTCTTGCATTCATTTTTATTGTGATAGGAGGAGGAATAAGTAAAAAATAGGATTAAAATTCTGGAGATAATTGGATTGGTTTATTTAGGGTTTCATTTATTTATTCCTTAACAAAGAGGAAAATATTCTGAGGATCTGTATTGGTTCCTTAGCACAGAGGAGAATATTCTGAGGAGGTGTATTTATACAGAGCGCTATTCTTGCCTTATGTAAATACTTTCAACCATTGTCAGCAAAAGTATTTTGCACTAGAAAGAACTGTCATCTCACACAGGGTAGCTATTCTTGTGTTTGTAAGCAGTGTGTCTGGATATTGCCATGTGAAGGACTTTTCCCATCACAGGGGAAATCATTGATGCTTTTGGTGGATGATTCTTTACCCAACCACCCATCTTCTATATGGGCCATGCTCTGCCTCTCCTTGCCCATGCTTTTAAAGAAGTCTGATGATTACAATCAATGAACACTTACATCTTCTGTTTACCAGTGTTTCTAGGAAAAAAATTCTATTCTGCTTTTCTTTTCTAAATTGTGTTCTAAAATAGAATAACAAATCTGTTGATGCACGTGTGAAGCAGCTTAGCAGTTTGAGTGGACACTTGACTATTATAGTAGTTTAGCATAAAATAAATAGGGCATCAAAATGAATACTCAGAATTTTGATAGGCGGCATTAAAGTGAATAGAAATGAATTTGTTCTAATAAATCACATAATAGTTAAGTGCCACTGTTCTGTGGAAGAAATACATTATCTTGTGAGTTACCATCTCACATATGCTTATGAGTCAAAAGCTATAAAAACACAGATAGTATTACATTATTGTATCACAGAACCATAGCAAAGTGATAAATGCACTTAATAAGATATACTTCACATTAAGTGGCAATTCCAAAGTACTTGCATGTAAGGTGCTGCACAATTAAAAATATTCAGACACAATTTGTTATGCATAGTACACAAGGAAATAAAATTAGTGGATGCACTTCAGATAATGATCTGTTTCCTCTGGGTACAGTATATTTATTCAGTGATTATATGAGAAGCTTTTAGTATATGAAACATGAAAAGATTATGATCCATTATTCCTAAAATAATATTGTTTTACCAGAGGATAGGTTTTATGTTGTTTCTTCACCTGCTTGTCAACTTTTGGTATGTCTTGCTGCCATGAATGAAGCAGAATAAGGAGATTGATGGTAACATCATGAATGAAAGATGGTAGTTGCTAAAGATAATGAAGAAATTAGTGCTTACAGTGAAAGTAAGTTTCAAATTCTTTATTTCCACCAATTTAATGAGCAGATAAAGCCATTAAAATTATGCCTCATTGCAGCAACTACTCAAATAGTTATTAATTTGTCATTTTCAATGTGATTGAGGACTAGCTTTCTTCAAAATGAGAAAAAATTTGACAAATTTGCCCAAATGATTTCAAATGCAAGCAATGACCTTTTTCTTGCATTCTTCTGGGAATGGCATACCAACATCTGATTGACAACTTTGAGTTACCTAAGCAGACTGTGAATTAAGAGAGTTTTAAAAAGTGCATCCTATGGAGACTTACACGAGTCTTCCTTTCAGTAGGATATTGTGTCACCTAGTGGAGGTGCATCTCTGCAGTCTTTTACAAAACATGGCTCTGCACACTCCAATCTTGTACTGTCCACTTCAGTTACACAAAGAGCAAAAGCATTTCTTTGTTTATCTGTGCACTTGCAGAATCACATTTAGACTCAGAGCTTAGATAATAAAGAAAGAATAATTTAGATAATAAAGAAAATGGAATAATATTGGGTATTTTCACATATTTAAATGTTATGTTAAAAGGGACATATGAGTCAAAAGAAGAAAAGAGATCTGATGAATCTAGTTTTTCGTCTGAAATGCAGTCCTCTCTACATCCTTGAAGGAAATATTACAGTGAAAAGTATTATTATGTGAGGAGAATCCATGACTGTACTTCCCCTGGTAATCATAATCTTGCCTAAGGGTACTTTGGAGACTGTGGCAGCTGAAAAGAGAGGAAAGGCGGAATAAATAAAAGTGATCTTTTTATATCTACTCTGCCAAACTCATAGGCAGTGTCTTCCAGGTTCAGAGAACACAGCGGCAATGATATCTGCTGTCTGTTATGAGTATACAGCATTTTTATAACCACAGTCACAAGAAGAAAAAAGCAATTCTTGAAATATAACATAGTTAAAAGCTCGCCTTCTATATATGTGTTTGTTCTTGCTGTTGGTAAGATTCAGTATCTATGTGTCTGGCCATCTTTGATAGTTGTTTTTCAGATGTGCTATGCCATTCAGGTTTTTGCTGCCTCTTCGCGTATTGCTATATGTTCCTGAGGCATTACACTTGACGAAAATTCATTTATGCATATCATATCTCCAGATGCAAAACACATACACATACAAAGCCAGATAACTCTTGGACTTTATTAAGATGTGTCAAAATACTAGTTATGTCTTTACACTTTAAAGTTCATTTTATACCCTTGCTCATCCTTTAAACTCTGCCATCTAATTCCTGTAGCTCCAACCACCACAGTTGCTGTTACATCCCAGTAGTACTGGGCTTCCTATCTTTCCACATTTTTGCTGTACTTCATGAAATCCTGTACAATTTGTTTGGCAAGGGCAGCATCCTATAAACAGAGCATGTCCAGGGAACTGCTATCAGGTACTGCACAGTCTGTTTCCAAGTGGGCTGTTTCCAAGTGAGTCTGAATGGAGTAGCCCTGAGCTGAATCCAGAATAAGATTTGCTGGAGGACTATGGTGCTTCACAACAGACATGATCCCAGGTTATCATTTAGCGCAGTTCACCATATAGGATGCAGTACAGTCATTCCTTAGAAAATTTTTTTTATTACGAATTTCTGGTACTTTTTTTTATTTAAGGCATTTAGCTGTAATTAAGCCTCCATTGCCTATGTCCAACCTTCAAAAATTGCACATGAACTTTACTATTTTTTATCCCAGATAAAGAAATTTTCCTGTAGATTGGGAGTACAGATTGCAAGCAAGATAAACCTTATTCAAAGTGTATCAAAAATCATGGAAGTATAGCATTGAAGGCTTTTGTCTCATTTGCTTTTAATCTTCTTTTTAAGAAATAGAAAAACACCCTCCATTTCATTATTTTGATAAAAACAGAGCTTCTGTTTTATTGATTAACTAGTGTATGACTAAGTGATGATGTTATTAAAAATGTTCTTAAGCATATAGCATTACTCAAAGGATTGAGAACTTTATTAATTTTGAAATCAGTATCATTCCTATGTGTATCATTACATGTCATGCCAGTACGAAATCTTATGGGATTACATTTAAACTTCCTCTGAAAAATAAATGAAATGCTTAAATTAATATTATTTGGAACTCAACCTGAGTTCAAGTTTCAGCATAATTTTAAATGATGTTATTTTAAGACAACCTTGCTTATCTTTGATATGCATTGCCTTACTTTCTTCACAGAGTATATAGACTTCTTTTACCTTTAAATACTTCTAAATAATTGCCTTGTCTCTAATGATTAAAGTCAGTGTTATGAACTTTAATTTAAGCATGATTATTGAACAATAGAAAGAAATAGGCAAACTATATCAGAGAAGCCAAACCGTGTCTGAAAATAATCATAGGGAAGTATCACTTATGGTTTCTTGACTCTCAGTCTTTGCTTACTGTCTGCTCGTGGTCACTGTTGAACACACGGGACTGGCCTAGATGGAGGTTTGATCTGATCAGATATTTATTCCTCAGTGCTTATGATATTTCTAAAATAACATGTAATGCAAAATTTATAAGTTGGATTATCTGAAACATCAAAAGAACTGCAGAATATAGTTTCCATTCATTTTAATTGGTCTTTTTATAAAAAATACAAGTCTTGTACATTAAAATCTAATTATAGTCCACACGGTTTTCAAAATCCAGCTGTCAGGCATTTTCTTATTTCTTACACCAGTTTTAATTAGCTTTATGTATTGTATCTCTACTTTATGTTTTATTCCCATTCTTGTACTTCAATGCACTTTATAATTCATTCCCATAGCAACAAAAGTTCCCTGGCAGCAACTTAAAATATTTTTTAAGTGCTTTCTCCACTAATGTGTAACATCTGTATGTTCAGGACTGTTATTTGATGATAAATCATTAACTGGATTTATGAGCTCTCAAATAGAGAAATTGAGTTGTGAAATTATTTTACTGTTTGGTTTTTTTCTTTTCTTTTTGACTTATTTATCTTTAAGCGTCGAACTTCTCTTGTTTTCTGTCTAGAGGGTCTGAATGCTGACAATATTAGACAAGCCTCAGAGCAGCTGAAGAGCCGCTGGATTGAGTTCTGTCAGTTGCTGAGTGAAAGACTGGCATGGCTGGAGTACCAAAATAACATCATTGACTTCTACTCCCAGCTGCAGCAACTGGAGCAGACAGCAATTACTGCAGAAAACTGGCTCAAAACACAACCCACACCAGCAACAGATCCTGCTACAGTAAAAACTCAGTTGGAAAAATGCAAGGTTAGAGATTTTTCTGAAGTTTGTTATGATACTGTACTTCATAGGTGTTCCAACAATGGGTGAGATTATGACCTACATTATTTCAATATAGAAGTGGAAAATGGAATTCTTATCTTTCTAAGGTAATTATTGAAAATATTTATTCAAGGAAAGGAAAGACTGGTAAAGGAATAAGGACACAATATAGCCTAGCATATGGGTATTTAAAACTCTGCCCCAAATATGAAATTGTTATGATACTTAGAGACCTAAAGCTAGGGAACTACACCCCCAAACTCTTTTTTTTTTCTTTTTTTTCTTTTTTTTTTTTCTGTAAGAATCTGTTATTTTTGATTCTTCATTAATAAATTGTTGCTCATCTTCTTTGTCATAAAGATCTGGGCCAGAAAACTGTCTTCATGGTCAAGTCCAAAATTCTGCCATTGCAGAGCACTTTACTTATTACATACCCTGCATGTTGATGCAGGATGCGTTGCGTAGTGGAATGGAGGAATGTTCTTCTGTCATCGTATGACAGAATTACAATAGTTGTACAAAAACAGTCACACAAATTCACTTATTATTCTCCCAAAATGCTTTCATTTGTGTGATGCCTCATCGTAGAAATTTGCTTCTCTCTCTTACTGTGGAGAAGTCCGTGGGTGGGTAGTATTGCTTGACAGGAATCTCTTGATATGTAGTAATGAGTTACAGCTTTTATGACATACTTGTAGAAGTTTGACTTTATGAAATCTCTGGCTCCAGAAGCTCTCAAACTAAAAACAATTTTTGAAATCCAAATTTAGGTCTATCTAATTACTTCTATTTTCAGGCATTTCCAAGATGGCATTGTGTTTACAGGGGTTCTCTGTTTTCTTGCAGAAAACTTCTCTTACAGTAGCTCTAGTGTGAACTGTACATTTGGCTTACTTTTCTCATTTCATTTTACTTAGTAGTTGCAAGTGTCACACTGTGCGCAAGGTCTCCCAAAGGTATAATAGCACAACCCCAACTTGTAATGTGTTACTGTGGGGCTGCTAGAAATCACTACGCATCTTCACCTCTTCTTTTCTACTTCATGCTATTTAGCCTGTATATAGTCTAACAGAGATGAGTCTGGGATTATGGGACATGTGGAGTTTACATCTTTCCAGCTCCACATGCTCCATAGGCATGGAATTTTAATGTACAATCTATGTCATTTTCTTTGCGCATTACACTACTAACATGATAATGTTATGTTATAGTGACTTTAAACAATGGTAAGAGCATCGGGAGCAGAGGTATTGATTTGTGAGGAATGATTAAAAATGTTGAGTTTGTTTTCATTGCAACTGATGTAGTCGGAAGCAAAACAGTCGTGTAATGTGCGTTCAAACAGTGGTGATTTCATGGCACTAGTGATTTCATTTTTTGGACATCTTTATCTTGATATTTTTTTTTGTTCAAAAATCCAGGACGAAATCATTCGGATGTCAACTCTTCAGCCTCAAATTGAACGACTAAAGGCTCAAAGTCAAGCGCTCAAAGAGAAAGAACAAGGGCCACTGTTTGTGGATGCTGACCTTGCTGCTTTTACCAGCCATTTCAAACAAATACTTGCTGACATGCAGACGAGAGAAAAGCAGCTACAGACCAGTAAGTGTTCATGACAAGAAGTCAATTTGCCTGACTAGCATACAAAGAATAGGTGTCTATATTTTGCTTTCCTACTTTTGTATTTGCTGTTGTCATGCTAACTAGCAGTACAAAAGTAGAAAATTAGTCTTCCAGGAATTATCAGTGTGTTATATGTTTTATAGTAATAGGAAAACACAGAAAGGTATTATATTAAGAAGCAAACGTTATACTCAGTGTCGTTTTACCAGTGGGTTTCCTCTTGTTAGCATGTTTATGGACAAATTCAGTGATTTTTTTGGCAACTTAAAACTCTCTTGGTTTAGTCAGGTTATGAGACAGGGGTGTATACCTCTGTCAGTAGAGAGGAGAGACATTTTAATTGCAGGAGTGAATCTACTCTAAATTTTCACAGAATAGAAATCTAACTCCATAAAGCTCATTAAAGAGAATAGCTTCTTTAGGGTATCTAGTTTTTCATCATCTGGTGAACTTTCCTTTTTTGCAGCACAGAATATATGACTGTTAGTTATAACATAATTTACAATATTGTAATAAAATGCTTTTTTCAAAAGGGGGAAAATGCTATACCAAAGCAGAAAGTTGAGTTTATTTCTTGATAAAAGTACATAGCATTTCATTGACTGCCATACACTTTCTGTATTTGGTTATGAAATTAAAAATAAAGTATCAGCTAAGAATGCAAATTTAATTTTTCTCAACATCAAAGAGATTATTTGACCCTTAAACCAATGATAACTGTAAGTGACTGCACTGAAATTAGACATAGTGCTAGCTCCTTCTAGTGGATCTTTATATTATTCCTCCTAAATTTTTTCCTGGAAAAGTTTGACATTATTCCATTTTTAAAGATGGACTTTTTTTTTTCCAACAACAGTGCATTATTGTGGTGATGTGGTTAATTTATATATGCACAAACTGAAGAGGTGATGGTGCATAGGAAAACTGAAGGAATAAAATGTAGGTGTGCCATAGCATGTGATGAAAGAATGAGCTGTAGAAATTTAGTATCAAGAAGTATTAAGTTTATTGATGATTCTAAAGTCAGGCCAAACGATGGATAAGATTTTAAAACTTTTAATGCCACACCAGTTTATGTGCTGAAATCAGTTACTACTCTGCCAACAGGAAAACATGATTAATGCTATCTTCTTTATGATTTCTTCTGTATCCAAGTTTGTGTAATTGCTGGGTTTTGCCTCACCTAATTTTACTATAGTGAGACCTTGTGAACTAACCAGTTTGTTAGCCCTGTAAGATGAGTAGTGTTCTTTGCCTGAACTGTAACACCACCAAGCGAGGGCTTTGGTGAAGTTCTTCCTGGCTGTAGTTGTTCATTCCCACTCCCATTCTGCAGTGTTCTCCTCCAGTGTCCTGGCCAGCCACAGAAGCAGCTGTCCTGAGGTGGCAGCCTTGAAAACGCTGGGGAGAGTCTCCTAAACTGCTGGGAACAGAAGATCCAGAATCAATATTTTATGAAGCCTGATCTGTTGTAATTATTTTATGTGGCTGCTCTGCATCAGAGGCGCTTCATCTCAAATGGTTCTGTTGTCAAAATAAGACTGTTTTCTCCCATACACTACATACCTGTGGTGATATTTTAGGTGGGATTATTATGTCAATCATATTCTATCTTCAGAAATTTTATACATGGTTTTGTTCAAAGTCCTGACTTCCTTTCATAACTCTGCTGTAAACATGGACAGTCATGGTTGGGATACTGCATTAGGTCTATCCTGTTTCAGGAAATTCTTATGAATCAAAAAATGTGAAAAAAAAAAACCCTCAAAGCTGAAGCACAGAAAATTTGGATCTTTGAGTCTGATTTTCTTCTCCTTTCTTCAATGACTGTTTTTCTTCTGTTGAACAGATGGAGAAAAGGCCATATCCAGTGTCTTTATTTTAGCGTTAGTTTAACAGAAAACATTGACACTTTGCTAGAGTATTTTAGATAGTTCTATGTCTTATTTGCATAAATATTTGCGATTATTTATTTTCTATAACTGGAAGAATTTCTTAAAGACTGAATGATGTTTTGCAGATCAGTGGTCATATTTGCTCCTTTTTTTTTTTTTGATTCATCATTAGGGGTTTTTTTATGTTAAAGGAACTTTTGATTCATCATAAGGGGCTTGGGGATTTTGTGTTGGTTTTTTTTTTTTAAATGTTCATTACTCCATTATCTTTACTGATGGATAAGGGTATTTAGCTATTCTGTTCTGTTTTCCAAAGGAATATTTTCATGCCGAAAATTTTTTATCTAGTTCTAGGAGATTATGGCCCTCAAATATTTTTTGTTTTGGTGGGGGTTTTTGTGAGTGGTGGTGGTTTTGTTTTGGGTTTTTTTTAGGTTTGGGAGTGCTTACTGTGCAGCAGAGAGAAACTACTAGGTTTCTTAATCAAATATTATTAAAGATTAATTCAGATTTTCTCAATTTTTTTCTCCATTATTTGATTAACATTTATATTTACAAAACCTAATTTAAATCCCATTCTAAAACCCATGCTGTTGTTTTTCATTATTTTGCAATGCTTTTAGGAAAGAAAAACAACCTCATAAAATATGAAGAAATGTGACCTCATTTTTCTTGCTTTATAGAATATCTGTATATTCATAAGTAATTGGTCCTTTTGAAGATTGTGTATCCATCATTCCAGTTCTCTCTCCTCCCTAAGCACATTTAGAGTCATTCCTAGAATACTGGTATATAGAAAAAATAGAGGTCAGACAGTGCTTCAAACTATTCAGTAATGTACACAGGGGAGTGAAATGGACAATCATGGCAATAATTCAAATATGAATAATGTGATTTCCCAAGGAAATTCTTAGTTTTATAATTGCCCTGGTGAAGAATGATGAGTTGAACTTTATATTTACTTGTCTTGAAATTAACTGCTTCAGTGTCAGAGAGATTTCTAGGGAGCAGCCTGGTCAGCCTCCCATTCCCTCTCAGTGCAGGGAGAGCTGTCAGTCAGTGACAGGGAAGTACTCCCTGCCTCAAAGCACTTCTCAGGTGGCAGCTGATTCATTCCAGCACTCATCTTGCGCTGTAACTGGACCAAACTCCGTTAAGGTGCTTCTGTTTTTCAGTCGTGCTGCGGTGAACTCTTACCCAGCTGTGGTTTTCAGTGAGAAGCGTTCTGGTACATGTTCTCAATTTGACAAGACTGTTCTTTAGAGAGGGCTTGAGGAGTGTCATTAGATTTTTAGAAAATAACCAACAAAAAAGGGGAAAAAAAAGCTTTTGTAGCAGGTGAAATTAAGAATAGCAAGATGGAGATGGCAAAGTCGTACATATTTCAATTTTCCTCTGCTTCATAAAGTCATGCACTGGGCTTCCTTTCAAATTCTGATTCTACCTTTGTAGGATCGGTAATTCCCGAAAGTGAAGCAGTCATCGTTGTTGTCGCCATTGTTGTTGTTATTATGATTGATGAGGAAACACTCATCTGCATTGAATTAATGTTTATCCTATTTATTTCAAAAAGGACTTTAGAAAGTTTTAGCGTTCTGTATCATTTCAAGTTCCTTTATTTACACACCCCATGCTTACAGTTATTTTGCATGTACACCACTTTTCTCCCTAAACCGCTGATACAAGATCCTAAAGAGGGTTCCATTACATAGAGTTCATGCAACTCAGTCTTGGCATAATTTTATAAGACAACAAACCGCAGTAACCATAGCAGTATGATGAATATTTGGAATTTTAGTCTGTCACATGTCTGCTTTTGCTTAAACTTTGAACTGCTAACTTATTTTTGTGCTCTAAGTACCTTGATTTTGAGGGATAAAGTTTTCTTAACTTTCTTTTACTGGGCCTTTTTTTCTGAAGATACAGCTCAGATGTGTGTGAGAAAATATTATTTTATTAAGTAACATGCAAGTAATTTCACTTTTGGTTTGCATCCATTTCCTCCAGTAATTATTTTTTATTTCAATAAAGAGTGAAAGGACAAAGCAACCTGTGAAATGAATGTATATGAGATAATGTCCTCTACCCTGTAGGTCACTTTATCCTTTTCCTCTGTGGTAAAAATGAAAATTTATAAGGATGGGAAATAAAAACAACTAAAAAAATTTGTATCTTTTAAAGGTATTTGCTGTTACATTAGATCTTGCAGAACTGGAGAAGGGCTTCCCTTCTGTTTCTTTTAAGAGGTTAATAAATAAGAGAATTGGAAGTGTTAAAGCACTCACAGAACATTATGTATTATACAAAATTCCTTATGATTCCACTTGCGAGTTTCTGGTGAAAGATGTGGGAATAGGGAATCACAGTTTTTATGAAGTCATCAGTATAAAGACTTTGAAGAATAGCTTCAAGTACTTGTATTACAAAATAAGCAAAACAAAATTGTGAGAATATCAGCATGGTTGTAAACAGTGCAGTTACCGCTGAGGAAATTTTTATGGGAAATACATGCTGTTCAATCTAGTTCATTCATTTCAGGGAGTAAGTCTTTATTGAAATGATCCCATAGATTATATTTATTGCCTTTCTTCTTCTTCTTTCACAATGATATGGTGAACAGTGGGATTTTTCCTGACTGTAGGAGATACAATTGCAGCATATCAGTGTGATTTGATAGTTGTTGAGATAATTGTATTCTCATTTCATTTCTGAATTGGGAAAAAAATTTTGACTGGAAAATCTGGTCATAGAAAAGGAAGCTGGGAATAAAGCAACAAAAAAAAAATTACTTATTTGGAATGCTATTTTCACATGTTTAAATATTTCTACTTATTAAAAACATGTCCTAGCCAAATATCTATCTGCACATTGTAGTTCCAAATTTAAGCAGTTTCTCTAAAATAAACATGCAAGTGTAAATGTGTTTGCCTGTCAGTTCTCAAGGGTTACAATGTTAGTCACACCAAAATGCATTTCCTACAAGTGTAATAGATTAATACAGCAACATTTTCCTATTATGGGATTGGAACTGTATTCTGATATTTCACAGTAACATGTTTGTATTTTCCCTCTGTGATATTTTGTTACAGTTCTTTCATGGGCCTAGCTCAGCTATAGCTTGGGTTGCGGACATGCTATATCTTTCTGACTAATAATTTGATTTTTCACATAGTATGGAGGAGTCCAAGTTAATGCACTGTGCTTATCATGTGGCCTTTAATCCACAAACATTAGTATCACAAAGCAAATTATAGGATAAAAAGAATAGGTCTGCGTGTGTGTTTATGTTATGAGGGTGGGGAATGTAAAGATTCATACTGCCCACGGAAAGACTGTACATGTGTTAAATTATTTAGACAGCTAAAATTAGGTAATGTGAATCCCACTGTAGGAGTTTGACTGAATTCTCACCACTGGCATCATGAGCCGCAAAACTAACATAGGCTCTTCTTAAGTGTCATCCAAGAAGATGTTAATATGCTTCCTTGTAGATGAAAAGGGTGATACATTGTTTTAAAAAAACCAACCCAAAAACAACACTCACCCTCAAAAACCAACCCAATAAACAACTAGTCCCAAAAACTCTATCATCAAAAGGCATTGAAAAGTAGTTTTTCACTACTAGTAATCTGGAAAAGTGAAATTGGAAAATTATTGCTTCACTCAAAAGTGCTTTTTAAATGGAATATTTAATAACCAAATTGGAAAGCTGCTAGCTTGATTAGATCAACATCTGTGACCCCACTTGAACTCTTATTTAATCCTTCAAATAGTAGAGAACATAATCCATTAAAATTGAACAAAACATTTTAAAATTATTATTATTATTATTACTGGAAAACTTTCAGGATAAGAGTTTCATACAGTTTGGTGGAGTTTGCTGTAACAGCAAATCTTGTGTTTTTACCTATTCCAAGGTACTCTTCACTACTACTGAAAATAGCTAGTATTTGATATAGCTGCTTGGAGTCATACATTAGTCCTAAGATTTGTGTTTCACTTAAAGGAGAAAATTATTTAACAAAGTCAAACATTGCATCACTGAACCCTGTTTCATATTTCTCAATAACACTACAAATTAAGAGTTGTATACTCCTTTAACATATCCAAGCTGTTAAAACTATATCTCCATTCGTTTGGAGTGATGTGTTTAAATGCATATTCTATTCTAAAGTAGGAATTGTTTGGATTAAATGAGTCAAAGACAGTACAAATCTCAGTAAGGAAATAAAAAGATTTAAAATGGTATTTCATAAGATGAAAAATGTTTGTTCTCTGTGTTTCCAAGAACGTATTACTATTGCTTTCTGCGTAAAGAAAATGCATCACGAGGGAAGAAATTCTTGTCTTTTCTAGTACAAAGTCCTATCTTCTGTAAATCCCCAGGTGTGTGTGATAAATCAGGTCCAGCAAGATTTTTATGAGGCAAGTATGCCATGCAGTGTGCATACTCCACAAGAGAGTTAAAATTGCCCTGATTTCAGTATGTTGTTATGATGGCTAACTGAAAATCTAAGGTTTTTTCAAGTAGCATTCCCGTTGATCAACTTAAAAATTAGGTTAATTTCTGAAGTACATTCTTCCAAGCATTGCTGTATGAGAATGTAAGCAGGCTTGCATTTAAAAATTTTAACTGTGTTGTTTGTCAAAATTGCTTTTTGGATAGCTATATAATTTCTAAGTAAAATTCTTTCTGAAACACCAGAGACATACAGGAGATAGAAATAGGTGTAACATTTTTTTTTGAGCTGTTATATACTTCATTATTATGTGGTACAAGTTGGAAATGTTTCATTTCCAACCAGCCATGCATTTGTCTGTACTTTTCTCAATGAATATAGAAGCAACTGTTGTTGAGGGCAGAGGGAGTATCTCTACTCATGTGTGTGCCAGATGCTGTCTATTTACAGCAGCTGTAATTTTGGCACAATAAGCACAGTGCAATAAAATTCAGCTTTAATGCAGAAGAAAGATTAATTTTCTAAGCTTTTAACAGATGTCTTAAACAGAAATTTTACTTGAACAGAAACATTAAACACACAAGCATGGGCCATAAAAGGGAATACTATTTCTTACTGCATTTCTGAAATTAGGTTTTAGGTTAAGTACAATGACTTATCTGTTGATCTCTAAAGACACATATTTAAACTAGTTGTCTTGGCCATAAAAGTTGTCATGTGACCTATAGCAAGAAAGTCAAATGACATACAAATGATAAAATGACAGAGGTATCATAAGCATTAGAATGAGTGTATTCACTCTTCAAAAGTTTTCTGCTTCCACAATTCTTGGATAAAGCTGATCCTGAAATATTGGGCCTGTTGAAATCTGTTGCAAAAGAGCCATTGATTCCAGTAAGGCTCAGTCTTTTAAGAAACATCTTCTGTTAACAAACCAAATGATGAAGCACAAAATTATTTTATTTCTTTCCTTTTTCTTCCCCATTGAATGTAGTTTTTGACAGTTTGCCTCCTGCGCACTACAAAGAAACAATGAGCACTATACTTTTGTGGATCCAGCAGTCAGAAACTAAGCTCTCCATGCCTCAGGTTGCGGTTGCTGAATACGAAATCATGGAGCAAAGACTCAGGGAGCTCAAGGTGAGTGGTCAGGCTGTTGGAACGAATTTCTCAAATGAATAGTCTAGAGGAACAGAATGCAAAGTTGTCTTTAGCCTGCTGAAGCCTACACTAAGATCTTGAGTAATTTGTACCCATCTGGGTTTTAGTGAAGGGCTTCAAGAGATGGTGGATACTTACTTATATCCATTCCTAAAGTTAAAGGATTGAAAGTGTTCTTTTCCATTGACACCAATTTTATAAGTCATTGAATGTGTTAAGGAAAAGCCTTTGTTTGTCCCCTTGATAATATAGAATATTCCTTTGAGAAGGCTGGTAGTTAAGTATAGATTTAGCTTATTTAATTTTTCCAGTGCTGACATAGAAATGACTGTGATTTGCAAAATGCAGCACAGGCTTTGTCAAATTTCCTGTTGGATTTACAAGCAGACACAAAAGTGGAATATGTTTTGCCAGTGGCTACAAACCTTCCCTGCATTTCAATGATTGATATTGTTCTACTGTTTGGTGGATAATGAATATGTCGTTTGATGCAACTAGTAATGAATATGCAGAAATAAATGTAGAATATAGAAATGCCATGACTTAACTCCAGCTGTCAGACAAGCATCAGGCAGCCACTCGCTCACTCTCCCCCAGTGGGATGGGGGAAAGAATCAGAAGAGTAAAAGTGAGAAAACTCGTGGGTTGAAATAAAGACAGTTTAACAGGTAAAGCAAAAGCCGCACATGCAAGCAAAGCAAAGTAAGGAATTCATTCACCGCTTCCCATCAGCAGGCAGGGGTTCAGCCATCTCCAGGAAAGCAGGGCTCCATCACGCGTAATGGTTACTTGGGAAGACAGATGCCCTAACTCTGAACATCTCCTCCCTTCCTTATTTTTCTCTGACTTTATACACTGAGCATAATGTCATATGGTGTGGGATATCCCTTTGGTCAGCCGGGATCAGCTGTCCCAGCTGTATCCCCTCCAAACTTTTTGTGCACTCCCAGCCTGCTTGCTGGCAGGGCAGCGTGAGGAGACGGAAAGGCTTTGACTGCCTAGCAACAACCAAAACCATCAGAGTGCTACCACACTATTCTCATCCCAAATCCAAAATATAGCACTACATCAGCTGCGAGCAGGAAAGTCAACTCCATCCCAGCTGAAAGCGTGACAAGGGAAAAAAACATAGGTGCAGCAAATTTGGGCTAAGAATTGCAGAAGTTTTGAGAAGAAGTTATCAAAAACTTTAAATCATAGAAGCAGTTCTAAATTTATTCTTTTTCTCCATGCATAGTCTGATTCTTTTGAAAGTGTAATCATCAGGGCCATAGTAAATTCCTATCTCAAATTAATGAAGTGTATGTGGATCACGTCTGTTAACAAGTATAAACACCTCTGGTTATATTCTCAGTTCAACTAAAAAAAATATACTTTCTAGTTTTTGTGAGAAAAGCAATTCCAAATTGCTCAGTAGAATATGTCATTGGATGTTTTAGTCAAGGTGACCTACTTTCTTAGTTTTCAGTCCTTTCTTCAGCAGTCTCACCTATGTTTGTGAAACAAAGAGAATTGCCCAAGACATAATTCGGGATTCTATTTGCTTCTCATTAATAGGCTCTACAAAGTTCTCTGCAAGAGCAGCAAAAAGGCCTGAACTATCTCAGCACAACTGTGGAAGACATGTCCAGGAAAGCCCCTGCAGAAGTCAGCCAAAGATACCGGACAGAGATTGAAGTAGTCCTTGGCCGCTGGAAGAAATTATCAGCGCAGCTGGTGGAACATTGCCAGAAACTCGAGGAGCTTATGACCAAACTCCAGCGATTCCAGGTTAACCAAACTTTTTCAGCCTCAACTGCTATGTGGTGGCTTGTGGCTGTGGGACTAGCACAGAACACATGTATAACCTCAAGCAAGTAACACCAAAGTGAAATATCAAAACAGTACATAAAATGTACTAGAATGTTCGCTTGATTTTGGTGGGTCCAAGATTTTACTTTGAATTCTGATTTTGTGGCTATTTCTGCCTATATTGTGTCAATAGTAAAACTTAACTTTGATTTCAGTGGAATTACTACTAATATTCCTCTACCTACTTTTTCAATGTAGCTGAAGTATTTTTTCAGGCAGCTGAAGTAGCTGTAACCATGTTGACTTTAATGAATTCACTTACATGATTAACGTATATTTGTAATATGGTAGTATCTTGGCAGCAGTGGCCAGAAAGCAGAATTATATATGACTTACACAACTGTGTGAATTTCAGGTATTTAGAAAAGTGTTATCAGTGTTAGAACCTTACATTGTTTCTGTCATTGTGTGGATCTCCTGTTTATACTTATTTATAAATATCATGTGTATCAGCATTACAGCGGATGTCTATGACTTAGATGTTATAAGATTTAAAATAAGTCTGTTCTTAACATATTCCTCTTCCATTTCTATATAATTTTAAGGGACAGGTTTCAGAGGAATTCAGATCAATTAATGTAAAAAATGGAGAAAGTATTTTTAATTTTTTGTATGTTTTTCTCTCCTCACCCCATGCAAATGAACACTTGCATACTCATGGAGAATATCGCAAAGAAAATTCTGAAGGTTGAGGTCCTGCAGCCGTACTCAAAGCTGTGTTGTCCCAGTGTGTTTGTTCTCGGTGTTGTCTCTCTGTATTTCTTCTATTTACAACATCAAATATTTCTGTCCTTGTCTTTGGTTTACTGGTAGTAGAATGTGATATATGATTAGCTCCATATTGTGAATTATAATACAATAGTTTACAACACAATGTGAATGATAATTGTTATTTTCAGCTTAATTCAATAGAGTTGTATGGTCAGGGATACATTTTCTGTCAAAGTGTTCTTACACTTCTGCTTTTGTAGAGGGATAAAAAAGATTTAAGAGAAGAAAAAAGTACTCATTATTTTGTTACTCTTCATCAGTTTTTAGATAAGCAAAATGGACTGAAAAAAGGAGGAAACATTTTATCAGTGACATTAATAATTTAGCTACTGAAATGCCACAGTACTCTAAATTGTAACTTTGGCTCCATGGCTACATCTCTGATGATTGAAGCTGGCCATGAAATGAAGTTTAATGGTACAGTGGGATAACCTTGGCCAGCAGCCAGATGCCCACTCGCCTCCTGTCCTCAGCAGGACAGCAGGGGAAAATAGGATGGAAAAACTTTTGGATTGAGATAAAGATGGGGAGATTTCTTACCAGTTACCATCATGAGCAAAAGACAGAACTTGGGGAAAATTAAAATAGATTCAGGTAGTGAGAAACAAAGACAAAAATTAAAACAACACCTCTTCCCCTTCTTCTTTTTCCTGGTCTGCACTCCATTGCTTTAATCCTGTATCCTCTCCTGCCAAAGGGAGCAAGGGGTGGATATTGGAATTCTTACAGCTCTCATTGAGAGCTGTAAGAATTCCAATATCAGCTCCTCTCTGCTGCTCCTTCCTCCTTACTCTTTTTCCCTGCTCCACTGTGGTTCTCCCATGGGCTGCAGTCCTTCAGGAAATATCTGCTTCTGTGTGGGACTCCATGAGCTACAGCTTCCTTTAGGGCACATCAACTGCTCCAGTGTGGGTTCCTCCACAGGCTGCAGAGTGGATATCTGCTCCACTATGGACCTCCATGGGCTGCAGAGAGACAACCTGCGTCCCCCATGGTGTTCATCACGGGCTGCAGGGGAATCTCTGCTTCTTCACTTACCTTAGTGTCTGCAGGGCTGTTTCTCACTGACTTTTTCTCTCCTCCTCTGCCTATTGGGCATTTTTCCCCTTTAGATGTATTATCACTAGGCATCACTAGATGACCACAGCGTCCTGTGTCTGTTGGAGGCACCTGGAACCAGCTGTGTCCAGCGCAGGGCAGCACCGGGCCTCTCCTCACAGAGGCCGTCCTTGCTACCAAAACCTTGCCACATAAACCCAATATAAGTAGGAAAACTGGAAAGTGGTTTTATCAATAGTATAATGAACTATATGCAATTGCACAAAACAGAGCAATATACTTCACTTGACAAATTCAAACTTTTGTTCTTCCCCTCTCTCTCCCCAAATTCTGTGGATAGAGGTTTAGAGTTTCCCACTTTTCTCTCAAAAGGAGAGAGTCCTGAACATCATGACCATGCTCTGTAGAGCATGTAGTTTTAAAGCTATGTGAGCTATTGTGGCGTACAACTCTTGGACTTCATATTTATTGCTGTAGTCACTGTAGTACACAGTTAATACAAAAGTCATTGTCTTTTCAACTCCTAAAGTCCCCCGTCTTCCAGATGATTGATTTAGCTGTTGCAATTTATGCAATGTGTCAGCATGGGATACGGTGAAACCAGTGTCAATAAATAAAATGCATTTACAGTCTGATTCAAAATGTGAGTCAGACATTTGATCTTCATTGGTAGCTCGAGACTGACCTCTTTTTAAGTAAATCCCATCAGATCTATATTTTGCAGCATTAATGAACTATACTTACAGTATTCCTGTAAAGGTATTAAAGTTTCATCATGAAGTATGATTCTGAACTATTTTTACTGACTGATAATGGAATGCACAGTAGCCATTTAAACAGTGTTTTGGTAATTGCCATTCTGAAGTATCCTGGTAATTCCTGTATGATCATTTTTATTAATTCAGTTCATTTTCTGTAGTAGCCTGTTATATCAATATATCAAGGACATTAGGAAAATGTTCCCTTTGGTTATCCATCTCATAATAGTTGTTAAGGCATTTTTATACACATTTTAGGGCACAGTCTGTGTTCTAATTAAATATCGTTTTTTGTGCTTTAATTCACCTTTGCATTCAGCATATAATATCAATATATATTTCATTGTTCATGAAAACAGTTTGATGAACAAATGCTTTATAATTTGCCTTTCAAATTTTGGCCATTTATAGTTTTTATTTTAACGTGCATCTAACTGTATACCTAAGGTTGCATTTTACGGTAACATTTTAAATCTCATTTTACCTTTCAAGGTATTAGATTATCCATGTAGTGTTGCTGGGACTGGTAGTGTTCCCTCTTTTCAAGCATTTGATGTTCAGCTCTTTTTATTAATTGCAAGGGCTAATTAGAGACTAGGGAAAGCAAATTGCTGATTACAAATAGTCTAGTGCTAGAAACAGTAACTGTGAATCAGTCTCTGAAGTAACTCATTGAGTCATTATATGATTTTAGTTTCTGAAGTGACTCTGTTTCACTTACAATTTTTTTTTTTTTCATTCTGAGTAATAAAGGAGTTTTTCTGTGTTGTGTTCTGGTAGAGAAACAGGCAAAGGAGCCTGAAACTTAACTGAAGCGTGGGAGGATTTGATAGGTGAACCTAAATTGATTGCCAGGTATGAGCAGTCTGAAGCCATACAAAGAACCCATGAACACGCATGCAGTGTGTTCAAATGATGTCTTTAAGGCATAAGCTTGAGAGCCAGAAAGCTGCCTGCCTGTAGACACATTAAACTTGGGCAGAAATGGTCAGAGTGGAGGCTAAAAAGTCCCAGATAAAATTGGTTTTGCTTGTTTGCTGTGTTTTTATTTTACAGACAGTTCAATAATCTTGAAATTACATTGCAATGGGTTTTAGTCATAGTGCCAGGATGAATTACACTATTGCCAGTCAGGTTCTGTGTGATGCAATAAAATGTCTTTTTAATAAACAGAATGACACTAGAACACTGAAGAAGTGGATGGCTGAAGTGGATGTTTTTCTGAAGGAAGAGTGGCCTGCCCTTGGTGATTCAGAAGCATTGGAAAAGCAACTTGAGCAGTGTACAGTGAGTATTACCTGCCTGCTTGGCAATTATTCAATTCTCTGTAAGCCTAGGTTATGCAGAAGTTACGCATATTATTACTGTTCCTAAAATAAATGTATGTTGTAAGGGGGTTGTGTTCTGCAATTTATTTCAACCTGCTGCATTTCCTGGGTTTGAAGGAAAATGCTCTTAAAAAATGGGAAACTTTAATAAAGAGAGAAGGCATACAGTGACTGTATCATTATGTATTTATAGCAGGAGCAAAACATAAAAGAGGGTACTTGCAGCAAATAATAAGGTAGTAGCCTTTTAAGGTAAATGTTTGTTTACTTTAAGTTTACAAACACTGATTTTGTATTTGTTACAAACTCTATAGTCTGTCCCAGAAGATCTTTTTCTGTATCTATTATTCACACATGATTTATAAGCTTTTCTTACTGTACTGAAAGAACTTGCAGGTATTGTGAGTTATGTCCTTTTCTTTTTTTTTTTCACAAAACTTACAAGTTCCAGTATTTTGTCCCAGCAGAGTTTTAAAGCATCGTGAAGTATTGATACTTCCATCACAGGGTTTACAAATTCTTCTGCCTATCCCAACAGAGTGTGTAAGTGCAGTAAATCTTGTGACCCATGATAGTCCCTGTCTATATGTTCAGTGGAATTTAAAAGTTCTGTAAATGTTCGGGCAGGATGTGTAAATATTATGAAACATACATATTGATCTTAAGGAACTATGAGTTCCTCAGCCTTCCTCTCTTACTCCTTATTTAAATAAAAATGATTATAAATTATATAGGACAACTCTTATCTCTACAGAGTAGTAAGTTACATGTAACTCCTTTAAACTCTGTCACCTGAATTTATGAAAAGTTTGCAAAAATATTAGCCATTACTGTCAAATATATAATAAAGGTACCAAAATCTTCATCATCTTTTATGTGTTTACACTTCCAGCCTTTTCTACTGCATAGGAAGCCCAGGTAACATCTGCAGCACTGAAGAAGGCCTTAGGAAACAAAATTGGAGGTGGCAATTTAGAACTACCTCAGGGCTTGAATAATATTCAGCCACAAATACCATTCTAATAACTAGACATAACCAGAGAATATCACCATTCAGATCATTTTAAGGAAGTTATCAGGTGAATTACCAACCCAAGGATAATGCTGACTTAGTTAATAAGATGGATTCACAATTTTCCACCATTATGATGGGGTGCTCTTGTGCAAATGTCAATAAAAGTTCTAGTCATTGTAGTAAATATAATACATATAATGCAAAACTATACATGTGTATATGTATACTATATACATAACATTTAAAACTTTATATTTTGCAAATGAACTTTATCTGATACCAAATAGCTTACCACGTTACAGCTGCTCATTCTTTTTTTTATTTATTTTCATGGTTAAGTCTGTAAATTGTGCTCATTTGACTTGAGATCTGGACCAAAGATATGTCAGAATCTCATGTAGACACATTTTGATAGGGATGTTATGTCTGAATATTTGTGTGAATGCTTCTTGCCTAATCTTCTGCTATTCCTTTAGGCTTTAGTAAACGATATCCAGACAATCCAGCCCAGTTTGAACAGTGTTAATGAGGTTGGGAAGAAAATGAAGAGTGAAGCAGAGCCAGAATTTGCTTCCAGAATAGAGACAGAACTAAAGGAACTCAATGTTCAATGGGAACACATTTGCCAACAGGTATCAAGTCTCCCTCTGTGACTGGTTCATTTTAAAGTAATAATTAGATTTCTCTTTGGCAGAATTTGCTCTTCTATGTATATCCAGTAGAAACGAAACTAAATTTAGACCTATTTGGTTCACGTTATTTAAACTTCTATACCTGAATTTTTATTTAGTGTGTAGCAATACATGTAAAGTATATATCTTTATATTATCATACAATATCTTATTATTGTTCTAACAAAGCTATATAGGACTATCTTAGATCTTAACAGCAATATAATTTATTGCTCCTGCAAAGCTAGTTTTCTGAGAGTGGTATATAGAGATTTGCCAAAAAATCAAGTTCTGTAATTAGTCTGTTCATTTCATTTTGCGTTGTCGTACTTGTGTGTAATTACTGTAGATGAAATATGATGCTAAAGCAGTGAAAAGTTCGGAATTCAATAACTTGGAAGTAAGAGTGTGTGTACATATGCATGTGTGTAAATTACAGTCTCCAGTGGTCACATGAATTTGAGACAATGGGGCATAACAGGAGAGGACAATTCTATTTTAATTAAAGACATTCTTAATAAATAATTTTGCAGATTAAGGAAGCCAAAAGTCACTATTATTTCATTGATGGTATTTGGATTCTCATTCTTTATGGCAGTTCAAAGGAAACATCTTCCACGTTGTATTATTTTTGCTTTTTTTTCTACTAGTTCGTTCTGTTGTCTACTTTTTCTAACATATATTTGTTCAACAGTCAAACCATTACCATTCAAGGTGGTCTTATATTTTCTAAAATTATTATTCTTCACTTTACATGTGGAAAATAGCCTCCATGTGTTTTTCTGATAAACATAGATATCAAAAAAGTTGATCTTTGAAATCTCTAAGACATTTTATTAATCCATATACCTGTAGTCTTTCCCCTTCTACTAATGTGGAGTTTTTAATTGCTTATTTTTGTAATATTAGTAAGTTGGATATATTTGCACTTCTCTGACAGAAATTTCAAGTAATGCCTCATGAGTTTAGAAGTCTGTTTAGAAATCTGACTTCCCTGAAAATCTCCCTGTAATAGTTCCGTTCAATACACAGCACAAATTATTGGCTCTCAGTGAGCATTTCTAACACAACTTCTTCAGTAATACTATTAAAACACGAGTAGGAAATATAAAAATCCGTTTGGTCTGTAGGTATCTCTTGAAAGGATTTGGAAAATCAGCTTGAGTTAATATATATGCAGTTAACAGGACTGTGAGAGATAACAATTGGCATTCAGATACTCTTCCAGATGATGGGAGACTACCATCTCTTCTGGTGCTGTGACAGAGGATGAGGCAATTTTGAAGGGCCACTTTTATACTATACCACATTTTTATTGTTACTCTTTTGCTCTATAAAACCACATATGTGTTGAACATATACATTTAACAGCCAGCCCTCAGGGATGGGTAACAAAACCAGTAACAGTCAGAAAAACCAAATACTAAGACACAATTCATCCTTATGATACCAAAAATAACAACTACTGAAGTGACAGCACAGTGCAGGATATCTGAGTGATCAACTCTACATACCCAGCTTTGAAAAATGGCACCAGTGCAACTAGATGTTTTAGTTGCAAACTTCTTTATACCGCTGAAAAGTGTCTCAGCCAATGGCTCAATCAGTTGTGGACGATTTTGGTAAGTTGATGCACAATTCATAGAATCACATAGAACCATTGAATGGTTTGGGTTGGAAAGGAACACAGAGATCATCTAGTTCTATACATGAGCTATATAACCTAAGTTATGTGACCCCTCTATAGTGATTGGCAAAGGATTTAACAAAAGTATTTTTCCCTTTAAGATAAGTAACTTCTTCCAGTGCAAGGTTCTTTTTTTACTTACCTCTCTCTTTAGGATATACAGCTTTCTGAAAGATTCAATAATGACTCCATCTGTGAGAAAAAAAAAAATAATGCATTTTGGTTTACTCTCTAGCAAGTTGCATACAAACTGGTTAGAAGGTTTTCTGACTTTAGAGTTCAAAAGCCTCTGGTTTTATCCTTGGGTGCACTTTCAAGATCTCCCATTGTTGTTCTATTTACATCTTTTAGAAGATAGCCCCTGGGTGATGTTTTTTTAAGATTAGTTTTCTGATGACCTCAGCATATGAGGTATAGTCTTGTAGGATCGTTGAAAACTCATTCTACACAGCGATGACTCACTAAAAAAAGGATGTATACACATGTAATACTTTCTTGATTACCTATTAGTAGTATCTATGTAATTACTTGTTAACATCTGCGTAATTACAGCACTATTATTAGTACAGGATTTAATTTGGTTCTTTTCAGGCTACAGTATTGTCAAGTTTGTACAGTAGCCTTACTTCAATTACCATGTAATGTTTTCTTTCTTAAAGGCCTATGCTAAGAAAGCAGCGTTAAAGGGTGGTTTGGATAAGACCATGAGTCTCAGAAAAGATTTGTCAGAGATGCATGAATGGATAACACAGGCTGAGGAAGAATATCTGGAAAGAGATTTTGAGTATAAAACACCTGATGAATTACAGAGAGCTGTTGAGGAACTGAAGGTAAAAGATTAAATAATTCCTTGAGCTGTGTTTCAAGTTATTTTTGAAGCTTTTGTTGTAAGGAAAGTTTATTCTTTTATTTATAAAGGTGCTTTTTGAGATCTCCTTGTTAGCCTTAAAATTAAAGAAATAGACAGCTTGAAGTAATTTCTATTTGGACTATGTTGGAAGATATTTAATCTTTCACAATACTGCTTTGCTTTTTTTTCCACTTTGCTTTATTGATTACTTGATTTTGATACAGCTTCAACATTCTTTCACTTAAGGAATAATTCTTAAGAATCAGGTGTTAGCAGCAGTTAACTGATAGAGTGAAATCAGTTTTATGTCTTTATGTACTAGAGAGAGAGAAAGAAAAAGATTTAGTACTTCAGGATTCATGTTGGTATGTACCAAGTGTGCATGGCAGTATAGGAACAGTGTCAGAGAGAATTCTAACAGTCATTAGAAATCAGTTTTTTTCTTAAAGCAGGACTACAACTTCTTTTTTTTTTTTTTTTTCAGAGAGCAAAGGAGGAAGCTATGCAGAAAGAAGTGAAAGTGAAGCTTATTACTGATTCTGTGAATAATTTTATAGCAAAGGCTCCACCTGCAGCTCATGAGGCTTTGAAAAAGGAACTTGATGTTCTAATTACCAGCTACCAGCGACTCTGCAGTAGACTGAATGGAAAGTGCAAGACTTTGGAGGTTGGATATCTTGTCAGTCATTGTATTTATAGCCCTTCTAACTGCAGAAGTAAGGTAGACAGCAAAGATCTATTATCATATGGGATCATGAGTAGCCCAAGGCTGTCCTTGCTTTATGAGCCATATACCACATACCACATAGTATGAGCCATATACCTAAATCTTGTTGAGAATTGCGTATGCTGGAGTGTTAAATTAAAAGAGAAGCCTCAGACATGGCACTTAGGTGGGAGACAGCAATGGCTGCTCAGGCTTCTTATCCCTCTTGAGATTAAACCAAGCATCTGACTTCTATAGCAAGCCTGTGACATTGTCTTCACCAGCTCCTCTACGCTTTTTTCTTCCATGGCTAAATATTTTGTTTAAACGGCCCTGAAGCTGGACAGGTGGTGTTATCTCAGCATGGGAACAGTGTTTGATCTTCTGGCAAGCTGAGTACGTCTCATGCATTTTGAGGTGACCCTGACATTTTGGCCAACTCCATTACAGATTCTTGCCATAGGACTGTTTCCATATTATACAGTGGTCACAATGAATTAGGTATGATTTTTTGCTGTGAACTAATTTGTAATAGCTAACTTCATGCAGGACAATTATATACTTGGGTAAAATTCATCTCTAAATTTCACTGTGGAAAATTAGGTGTGTAGTCTAAGATTGTAATCTCTATTTCCCCTGATCATTGATGTTGGTTTTGTGTGATAATCACCCTCTATAACCTCCTCCTAGACCAGACGCATTTGATATGACCAAAGTCAGGTGAGATGAATCACAGTCTGGGAAACTTGATCTACAAACAGCAACAGCCTAATGCATCTCAATAACATTAACACCTACTAAGAAAAAAGGAGGATGAAAAGATGATTTATGGACATTTAGATGTTTTGCTTGTGTATAAAGTGCCATTTTTATCTGCTTATTTAAGTATCTTCAGGCACTGTAAAAATAAAATATTAGACAATAATTAAATTCCAGGAGGATAAGAACATAATTTCATTTTACATTATGTTTAGTACTCTTGCGCTTAAGTGATCTATAAATTGCACTAAGTGTTGTTTAGGATTAATTTCTGTAAAGATTTCAGTCAGAATTCTAGAAATATGTGGTTTTAGACCTTATGAATCTGCACTTTAAGTAATTAATATACAGAATATATAAGCNGGATAATTCATGAGACAGAAGATTTCATGTTATCATCTGTGGTTTTACTCTGTTTAATTAAAATGTTTTCATTGTGTATTATATTTATTTGGAACATATAAATACTGGGGAAAATAACAACTTGTATTGTTTTGGGGATGAAGCATGCAATGTTTGCAATGTTTTAATAAGTCTAAGTTAGCTTTAAGATTTTCAATCTCAATGAACATTTTTTTTGACTTCATCAGGAGGTATGGGCATGTTGGCGTGAATTACTGTCATATTTGGATTCAGAAAATAAATGGTTGAATGAGATTGAACTGAAACTCAAGGCAACTGAAAATACCCAGGGAGGTGCGGAAGAGATTTCTGAGTCTCTCGATGTAAGTGCTGACTTAAATGTCAAATCACATTTATTGATTTATTGTAAGTCACATGACATTCAAAACAAACTATGAATCAACATTACACATGAGCAAGATGCAGGATATTTGTAAAGTCCTATGTTCTCACTTGATTCAACAAATGATGTCTTGAATTCAAGTCCACGTAAGTGAAACAGGGTAAATAAATGTGTTATGCCTGATGTCATAGACAATCTTGAGTGATAATAAAATACATGTTTTTAAAAATCATGGCCTCATTTAAGGCAGTCAAAAAATTTTTGAAGACTTCAGAGAGTGCAAGCTACTGCAATTCTGTTTATTATTACTAAATTTTTATTCATGGAACCTTTCAAATTTATAGAAATTAAGTTAGTACTCTTAGTTGATCAAAGTACAAAACATTACATTGATAATGTATTTCTACTGTTGAACTTCATCCATTCAGATACTCAAGCAAAATTTTTATTTTGGAGTACACAGATGCTCCCACTGAACTCAATGGGCATAGTCCATGTTTTTAACATAAAGCACCCAGTTTATTGCTTTGCAAAAATCTTTTTTTGCTTTTGGTAATAAGTAATACAGAACATTTGTTGTCAAGACATGGAACATAGATATTTTTATCTTTTCTCTCTACTTTTATTATGTATGAAATATGAAGTTTCTTACATTTTTAAGGGGAATTCTGATTGCCCTATAGAATCTTATTTGCAGAAAGGAAAACAAACTACTTTTTTGACCTTGTTTCAGTCTTTGGAACGTTTAATGAGACATCCAGAAGATAATCGCAATCAGATTCGGGAATTGGCTCAGACTTTAACTGATGGTGGAATCTTGGATGAATTGATCAATGAGAAACTGGAGAAATTCAATACTCGATGGGAAGAACTTCAGCAGCAGGTATATTTTATAATTGACCTGTCCTCCCATTAAACAGCTTACAGTCTGGGACTACTATAAAAAAAAAAAAAGTTATTTTGTTTGTATAGTTTATAAACAGTAAACTAACAAAGACTTATTTTAGAAGTAGATGATTTGCATAGGTGTGGTAGATTAACTCCACTAGGTAGCAAAGCATGATATAGCTGCTCACTCACTCACCACATCTCCTCCTGCGATGGGAGAGAGAATTGGAAAGACAAAAGCAAGAAAACTCATGGACTGAAATAAAAGCAATTTAATAAGTGAAAGAAAAAAGGGGAAAAAGAAAGTGATGCAAAAACAGCTACTCGCCCACGGGAGAGTGATGTCCAGCCAGTCCCTGAGCAACAGCAATTTTGGAAAAATTCGCCCCCAACCCTCTTTTATTGCTGAGCATGACTCTGTGTGGTATAGAATATCTCTTTGGTCAAATCATGTCAGCTGTCCTGTCTGTGTTACTTCCCAGCCTCTTGTCCACCCCCAGCCTACTCACTGGAAGGGGCAGAGTGAGAAAGTAAAGGCCTTGGCACTGTGTAACCACTGCTCAGCAAGAGCTAAATCATCCCTGTATTATCAACTCTGTTTTGGTCACCAGTCTAAAACGCACCACCATATGGGCTGCTGTGAAGGAAATGAACTCCATCCCAGCCAAAACAAGTACAATAGGCAACCCTAAAATTCCAAAATGGAAGTCATCATCCAGTGGATGTAATATTCTGTTTTCAAAATTAAATATAAGAGTAACTTTCTCTTACATAAATATTCTTTAGTAAACAATAAATAAGTCTTTGTATCAATGAAAGATTTTATAAAGAAACTTCAATATATAAACATGTTTTGCACAAGGAGATTCAAATCTGGCAACAGGCTAGATTAACAATCTTTGCCATAGACTCCATGAAGAAAATTTTACTAATTCTTTGACAGATCCCACTAGTGGAACAGTAAACTTTTTTGCTTGTAAATCAATTAAAACCTGTGATACTTGGGCATGAGTGTTTGCTTCTAATGCTAGCTGTTTATTTAACATATATTTGTGTGTACTAATACTAATTGTGTGTACATTTATAATGGCAAGGTCAAACAGAATTCAACAGAATCTTAAGATGACCAAAGGATATGTAAAGAAATAGCTCAATTACTACTAGTTTACTAGTAACAAAGATGGGGACAAATTCTAAATAAATACAGAACAACCTTACAGGACAGACTAACAAGGCAGTTAAATTACAGAAGTATTCAGTGCAAATTCATGGAAGGGGATACTCATGGAGGACTTCTGACTTCATATAAGAAATTGTAACTTTTGATCTGACTGTCACTGTTCAGAAGGAAGATCTTGGACTTATGAAGAGAAATATCAGGAATATGTCAGCTCAGTACTTGGTAAAGATCAGAAAGGAATTATTAGAGAAAAACCTAGTTAAGGACACAGAGACCCTCTGTATGAACCAGAACATGATCAAAAATAAGCTACAAGGATAGTAAAAGGTTACTTGTTTTTTCAAAGATATAAACGATGCATCCATAAAAATTTTTCAAAAGCAGCTGTGTTAGAATGATGACAATCTACCATGACAATGGTAACTTCTTTTTTTTTTTCAGGGTACTTGAAATGTACTTGTTCTTGAAAACAGTGGAAGTAAAAACACTACAATAAAAATTAAGGAAGAGTCCTCAGCTGTTCTGAGCTGAAATTTGACAGATGGAGGGGAAAGAGCCTAGTTCCTTCTATTAACTACCTGGTGGTAGTTCTGGTGCAGTGCAGGAATTCACATAGTCCTATATTGATGGGCAGTGTCCTAACAGAAAATTAAACATAGCCTATATTAAAAAAAAGCATACCTACTTTTTTTTTACTTTTTTTTTNGCATTCCCTGGAATTCTGCTTCTTGGTATCTGTTGGTTTTTTACTGACTTGGAGGAGAAAACTGGGAATATACAGAGGGCTTCCAGTGTGTGAAAAAGGACTTTCAAATAGTCTTGCTGAATGATGGATTAATACTAGTCAGTCTTCACAGTAATAAGCATTAAATCAAAATTTGTGCTAGCTGCAGGGGTTAAATGTGGAAATTACAACATGAAGATGTGTGAAATTCTGGAGACAATTTGGATAAGCAAAATATATTAGAAATGTATTCATAGCAATGCAATGTAATTTAAACATAGACAAAAAGCGGGCAGTGAGGGAGAAACCCTCTGCTCGTCTGTGAAAGCTTGATCTGATGTTTAGTAGTCAAATACTAATGGTGAGGTCTGTATACAAATGTAAGAGCTGTAAAGAAACTATTTGAATTGCAAATGACTCGGTCACACCACTTCTTGACTGCATGTTTTCTACAGAAAATATGTTTTCTTAATTTTTCCACTGAATTCTCACACTTTTTTTCATAGATTTCCAGCACCGAATTTTCTGTTTGTGTAGCCCTGTTGAAATCCAAACAGCATGCACTCTCCTTGCAGAAAATTACGTTACAGACACATAACACTATTCAGCTTGTGTTCAAGGTCACTTCTACTTCAGACAGACTAATAGGATATCCTAATGTGGTGAAGTTATTTATTTTTATTTGAATAATTGTGCAGGTAATTACCAAGGCAATAAGCTCATGTTGGCAGAAACTGATATGTGAAATATTTATTCATTACTAATAGAGCAACCAAACCAAACTGCTGCCATATGAGTGATGCTGCAAGACAATTCAGAATTGCTACTGAGACAGAGATTCATTTTTAAAGCCAGATAATGGCTTTATGTTTGTATGCCTTATCTTCTTTAGTTAACAAAGACTGAGTGTGTTTGGTTTGCTTTTGAACATCTGGGGCTAATCGATAAGCAAAATATACCCTATTTTTACTTTTCAAGGACTGATTCACTTATGACTCAATATATTGGATCTAAAAAACACTGTTGCCTGAAGAACTTCAAGCTAATATTGCAAGTGACTATAATCACCTATAATGCTGAAAGTGATTTACATCCTGTCCAGAAAACTTAAAATATGTCAGCTAGATATTCTTGAGATTTTGCTTGCAAAAAACTGTATAAAACACTCTTTTTCAGATGGCCTTTATACTAGATTCAATTTTTATTCTTGGGGACTGTGTCTTAATTTCTTTTAGGACTCCCCTTAAGATTACCCTTTGTTTTTTTCGAAGAGCACACATGCATCCTTTGACACAATTTTTCTGTTTTGTTCTCCTCTAAAGAGGGGAAGGAATTTTTCAGGCCCCATCTCCTTGTTATTGCGTTGAACGGTGCTAAGAGGGCTGTTTTTACAAGTTCTGAGGCACTATGTGTCTGCAGTGATAACCTGAAGAGAAAAAGAAAACCTCCTTGGTATAGTTTGCAGTTTTGGAATACAGTTGATCAAAGATGAATATCCCTTTATGGCTAAAAGGTTAAATATTTGTAGCCATTTGCTTTAAAAACACACTGTGAAATATTGCTAGACTTTTTAGAAGAATTACTTTTAGCTTGGAGGATATTAAAAATTCCTGGGCCCAAAATGAATACTTTGAATGTTAGAAAAGGTTTTTCTAGTTTAAATCTAAACACTAATCCACTCTGATTCCAAACAAACAAACAAAAAAAAGCATAGATTAACACATTAACAATTTGATGCAACACGTGATGCAGCCATTATAACACCAAGAATCAGGTTAAATTTTAAAGTAATTTTAACAAGTTAAGAAGGAATTTTAAGGTTAAAATTTTCTGGCTTTTAACTTTTTAACTTTACCCTGCAGTAACATTTCTCAATAATTAGAGACTATAACTTAGCCAAAAAAAAAGAGCTAATATAATTCTGCTTTCTTAATAAGCCCTTTTCCATTATAATCTAATTAATGAATTTGCTTCTAAATTTTAAATAAATATACCCTGTAGCAAAAGTACTGTAATTTTTGAAAGGTTTTTTTCTATTTATCTCCTGTAGCACAACTACTGACTACAACAGTTGTTGCCTCGACAACAAAACTCTACTTGGTTTTAACCATAAAACTCTAACCAACATCTTAGTAACTGCGTGTGTGACTGATGTCGTTAAATACATGAAATATTATTTAGGGAAAAAGTGACAATGTCTTTAAATGTAGCTTTATAACATTCAACAAGAACAAACTATAGTCATAAGCAGCTCTTTGAACACCTCCAGCTTTCCTGATATTTGATCGTCTCTCGATGCAGCCTTTCCCTTACTATGGCATTTTATATGGATAATATGCAATGTTACCATTTCCTGCATTTACCACTGATCTTTGTTAAATTGTAAACAGATTTATGCAGTACCCCATATCATGAAAATTAAATGTTATACCTAATCATAAAAATAACTAAAAATCTATAAAAACCTGTAGAGATTTTAATAAAAAAATCAGCCCGTAAATATTTTTTCTTTTATCTTTCATTCTGGTAGTGCCTAACAGCAGATTTTGTTGTTTGTTTTTATTTTCCTTGACAG
>VXAK01022998.1:0-12915 GCA_013399435.1 Arenaria interpres
AACCAAACCAAAAAAAACCACCACCAAACCCAGAAAACTTCTTTCCAGAGCATAATTTACTGATAATCAGCACTGGGAATTGAATTATTTAAACTTAAAAGAGCTATAAATTTAATGTTTCTGAGGGTCTTCCTATAAGTTTATGTTTTCAATTACAAACCCAACGTTTGACAGATGTTTACAGCACCTGCATTCATTAAGAATGCCACATTAGTGAAAACCGCACTCTAAGAAAATATTAATTTGCAAAAGATAAAAATTAACAGAATGACAGAAGGATATCAGAACTCATTCCCCAGTTATAAATGCCAGGGTCGTTACAGCNCCCCAGTTATAAATGCCAGGGTCGTTACAGCAATTTGAGAAACTATCCATGTACACATTTCTATTACAACTTACATCACTGGCCTATTCCAGGACACAATCCTGCAGAAGTTATGCTTGTGTGCATCATTAAGCATGGGACATATCTCACTGAACTCAATAAATAAAAGACATGAATATATAGTATTCATTCATATATAGTATTCATATAGTATCTTATTCTAAATTAGTATTAAAAAAATAAAAGGGCAAAAATCATGAAGATGAAACGGAAGTGACTGACCATTGCCTTTCCCCATCCACATTCTGCATTACAATTTAAAAGTAATGGTACACTACATTCTTAATTCCAGGCAACACATATCACTCCTTTAACAGGTCAAAAAAGACTCATGGCTTTCAAGTATCACAGCTTCTGTTCATGTTATTTCTCCTCTGTAATATTTTGGGAAGAAAGCTGCTTAAAAATTTGCACTTTTGGTGTCCCAATGAGTATGAGCTATGCATTTTTTTAAGTGTCTATCATAGTTCTGCAGTTTGGGGTGTACCTGCAAGTAGCCTCATATGTTAATTATTTCTTTGTAAGCGGAACTCTAATCTTCCAAGAACAACAAATCTTTTAATAATTACTTTCTCATTTTGCTTGCTTCTTTCTCCATATGACTTGTTAAGCACATGTTCAGAATACTTTCATTGATTTTCTTTAGATTTTGCATTTTTTCAGATCAGTACAAAGGCTTAAAAGATCATTTGAGGTGCACAGTAATAAATATACTGTGCATGCTAGTATTTCTAACTAATCTTAGTCTTCTACAATGCCTTCCTACTGAAAAAAAAAACCAACACCATCAATATGTACACTTTTTATTTTGCCTGATTATAGTTGTTATTTGGTCATAGACATATAATAGCAGTATTCTCAATTTAAATGATGAGTAATTTTGCTTTGGGGTTTTTTTTGTTAATAGAAATTGGTTCAAAAATGATTTTGAGAGCAATGAAACATCCTAATTAAATGCACTGAAACTAGTAAACAACAATCATCCAATTTTCACTAGTTAACATTCATTTCCTAAAAAGGATATGGGTTAGACTCATCTGCATTCTAAAAGAATGAATGATGGAGACTTTAAAAGCCTATATCATCATACCTTGTTTCTTCTAATTCTCCAGAAGACTATACTCTGAGTTCATACACCTTCAGGATATTTAAATTGTATGAACCTTCAAGCATATGATTCTTTATTTTTTTTTTTACTAACTCTACAGGATCCCTTATGTAAATTACACAGGTTTAACTGTCTTGAAGATTCTGGGCCTTAATCCTACTATGACTTCATTTAAGCATCAAAAATGGTATGTAAGATTTAGGCACTTCTGCCAGATGAAGATTCTACCTGGACTACCTGGAGACACTGAAGACACTACCTGGTGTGCAAAGCATTTGACACTGTCCCTCATGACATCCTGGTCTCTAAATTGAAATACATTGATTTGATGGATGGGCCACTCAGTGGATCAGGAGCTGGCTGGCTGGCCGCACTGAAAGGGCTGCAGTCAATGGCTCCATGTCCAAGTGGTGACCAGTGAAGAGTGGTGTTCCTCAGGGGTCTGTACTGGGACCAGTGTTTTTTAACATCTTTGTTGGTGACATGGACAGTGGGATTGAGTGCACCCTCAGCAAGTTTGCCAATGACACCAAACTGTGTGGTGCACTCGACATGCTGCAGGGAAGGGATGCCATCGAGAGGGACCTGGACAGGCTTAAGAGGTGGACTTCATGAAGTTCAACCAGACCAAGTGCATAGTCCTGCATCTGGGTCACAGCAATCTCAGGCACAAATACAGACTGGGCAGAAAATAGATGGAGAGCAGTCCTGAAAACAAGGATTTGGGGATGTTAGTTGAAGAGAAGCACAATATGAGCTGGCAGTGTGCTTGCAGCGCAGAAAGCCAACCACATCCTGGGCTATAGCAAAAGCATCATAGTCAGCAAGTCGAGTGAGGTGCTCAAGACCAGGCTGAATGGGGCTTTGAGCAACCTGGTCTAATGGGAGGTGTCCCTGCCCATGGCAGGGGGTTGGAACTCGAAGATCTTTAAAGTCCTTTCTAAATGAAACCATTCTATGATTCTATGATGAAAGGTTCCAACTAACTTCCATAGGTACTTATAGGCTTTTAAATAACATTGTATTGAATGCTGGATAATTAATTCCCTGACAATCTGATTAATATTCTTGGTTATTCAGATCTATAGCAATAAGTTCAAAAACATGCTTCTTTACCAAAAAAATAAAACCTCAAACTTGTCAACTGATTTTCAAAAAACAGTGGACTTCAGGGATTTGGTTTTTTTAGATCAATAGCACTGTAATACTTTTGCAGGTAATCTTTAAGTGGCTTCTAACACAAAGAGAACAACAACATTTGATCAATATTAATGAGCAGTGGAATTCAATGGTATGCTTTCTGGGCATTTTTATCCATGTTCATATAAAATAATGTCAACAAGATTAATTGTGCACTAAAAGTAATAGATCTATTCACTTTGCTGCTCTTTTGAGTCCTTCTTTTTGCAGTTCCAGGGGTATTAGCCAACATAATAAGTATAGTTCAAAATACATCATCCTGTTATTCAATTGAAATCCCATGCTGTTTTTGAAAAAATATTGCAAGTTAACTGAAATCACAGCAGGTTTTAAATTTTTTAGATGCTCTTAGTGAAATCTGAGATTTTATAGATGGACGAATCAAACAAATGCATCCTCAGTAGAGTTGCAAAGGAGCTGAAGGCAGAACCATGTTGTCTGTTTTCTTCTTTGACAAGTACATTCAACTAAAACTTCATAAAAATAAAATCATGTATAATACAATATTGTAGCAGTAATTATATATTTGAGATAATTATTTTGTTTATAGCAAGAAAAGTCAGGAAAGCAAGGAAAGCATCATTTCACCAATAAGACTGTGGTTTTTGATAGTGATAATATATACAAAAAATGAATTAACCTATTTAGGAAAACTCTTACTTTTTTTTGCATTGTAGGATATTCAAACTCTTTTTAAGTAATAAAAGGAAATGTCCACATACTTTTCAACATTTTTCCCCTGACAGTTTAGAGTAAATGTATTTTTTAAAATATCTAGTCTTATTTCAAACTTCTTTTATTTGCATTGTCTTCCATTTTTGAGAAAAACAAAACAAAACAAACCAAACCAAAAAAAGAAACAAACAGATCCTAGAAACATTGACAATTATAAAACACATTTAAATATATGCATGTGAATATCATTACCTAAACTGCTCTCATTTCAATTATTTAGTTTCACTGCAGACTGTCTGTATCTACATGAGCAAGAAGTAATTGGGAAGGGATCTGAAGAGAAAGAGGGCTGATGCTGAAGACCTGATGCACACACAGTGTCCTTCCTGAGAAGGGGGTGATAGAGTTATTCTGGGCTAACTCTAGTCTCTGTCAAGGCTTTTCATCTGCTTAGGCTTGTACTTGTATGTGTGAGGTATGACACAAATTACTGTCTCTTCTAAGTGTCCAGGATGCATTAGAATTTAAGTAAAAAAAAAATAATATTATGTTTCCATTATGTTGCTGATGAAGGACTGCAGCCTTCCCACTCCTCACCCAACTGAGGAGAGAAAAAGCCATACACGAGCTTGTCTGGAGTGCAAACTTCATCAGGGAGAGACAGAGAAAAGGTGAAAGGGCAGGCCGTGCAGATGGTCAGTGACAGAATGAATGCACGCAAGATTTTGTACAATGCACTGAGGTGCGTTATCAAGAAGTCTACAGATGCTTTGCCACATATTTTTCTGATGAATCTCTACCTAGGACTTCAAAATGTGACAAAGACCAAATTTGAAGTACAATGGCCAACAATGGAGTTGTGTAGTGTTAGCTAAGCAAAACCCAGGAAATCAGAAAGTAGTTGAAATAGCATCCTTAACAGGAAGAAAAACCCTTTCCCTTACTGGTCCTTAATTCAGTGACAGTTATCATGGCATAAGTCATTTCTTATGCTTCCAACAAAGAGCATAAGCATTTTTGGCCAAATATAAAATCTGCTCCTGCTTTGGTGGGAGAGACATTAAAAAATACCATGTGGTTGCAGGTGATGTAGTTAAGCAAGAGCTCTACATCAGTCACATCTTCCTCAAAGTCTGATTAATCATACTCAAAAGTGTGCTTGCTGCTCTGTTAGAATAGAAAGACGAGCAAAAACTGAAAGCCCATCATTTCTTACTAAGAGAAGATTAAATGAGGAATATGAAAAATGTAAAGAGAAAAAAAAAATAATAAATACTCCAATATATTGGAGTGACACACTCCAAATAATAACATTTAAAAAAAGTAAAATTAAAGGCAGTGCAATACAAATGTTAATACTTTTCGTAGTATTTATCTATCCATCTTCTCTTCATGTAGAAATAATGCAACTTCAATGAAAAAAAAAAAAAAACTAGATCAGACATTGACCTTGATATACATCAAGATGAAGATACTGTTAGCTATAAAGCTAATTGCTTCAACTGTTTTGTGGAATATTACTGAAGTAAGACTAATAGACAATGTTACTCTGATGATATACTAAGCTCCAAACCCCATCAAAACAACTATTGGAGTTATCATCAAACTAATAAAAGGTAACAAATAATTTCACATTCCATTGTAAAAGAAAAATACTCGCTAGCTGCTTGCCTTCATACTCCTAGCTTTTCTTACGTCGCTTTTGGCTCTACATGAATGTCAGCCAAACAGGTGGCTTTTTTTCTCCTCTGGTAAGTTGAAATCTTCATCAGAGATTTCTTACACATTTTTAACATCAGTAATTTGAAGCAGTAGTAGGAGTAGTAGTTCTGATAATACATAATACTTTAGGTGCTTCCTCTGCCAAAGCAAAGTCTTCAAAGTAAGCTATGACAGAGCTTACTTAGCAAGAACTCATATATTTTGAAACTAGTATGTGAAAAGAAGCCAGTGGCACATATGACTCCTTTCGTCTTTATGGCAAGAGAAGAATTAATCTCCTTGCTGCTGGAGCTAGCAGAATGGCACAAGCTTCCCATGATGAAGAAGCTGGGGATTATCACACTGAATTAGGCTCAGTGTCCAGATAACCCAACACCCTCTCCCTGCTACTCATCAGTTCCAGCAACCTGAGAAGAAAACTGAAGAACCCTGCAGTGGGAATAATTAGAAATCTGAATTAGATACCTTGAAATATTTGAGATGAGCTTAACCTCTGAATCTTTATATTTGACATTCTTTTCTAACTAGCATGTACGTTTTCTCCATACAGTTAAAAATATGTTTATACCATCTATATATGCACAAAGGAGAGATCACTTCTTTTTCAGAAGTATATTGAACCTTTTCTTTCCTCATCATCCTTTTTACAGAATCACAGAATCTTCCAGGTTGGAAGGGACCTTAAAGATCATCTTGTCCAACCGTCAACCTAACTGACAAAAATAGACGCCCACACAACATACAAGGAGCAGCACCATCACTAAACCATACCTCCCAGCACTACATCAACCCGTCTTTTGAACACCTCCAGGGATGGGGCCTCAACCACCTCCCTGGGCAGCCCATTCCAATAATTTAAAATGTAATTAAGAAGATTTTTGAAAGATGTGCCCCTTCAAATGTGATCTTACAGATTTTGAAGTTCGGAAGACACAAATCCAAAATATAACATGGTTCTATTCAAGAGACACCATCTTCCACAGACACACACAAATGACCATTTAAATCCAGTACGAATGTCCCTGCAGATTCTGACAGAAAACTGCTCTATTGCACAAAAAGGACAGGAATCTAACAAAAACTTTTGAGGGTCTCTGATTTTCCTTATGTTTACTACTTTGCCTATTAATTTAATAGGATTGTGCAAGGCTTACCTGACACTGAGGTGGGTTCTAGATGCCCCCTGCTGAGTGTTTATCACGGAATCATGGAATTGTCAGAGTTGGAAGGGACCTCTAGAGATCATGTGGTCCAACTTCCCTTCTTAAGCAGGAACGCCTAGAGCACATTACTCAGGACTGCATCCAGGCAGGTCTTGAAGATCTCCAGAGAAGGGGACTCCACAACCTCCCCGGGCAGCCTGTTCCAGTGCTCCGTCACCCTCACCATAAAGAAGTTTTTTCTCATATTTGAATGGAACTTCTATGTTCCAGCTTGAGCCCGTTGCCCCTTGTCCTATCGCTGGAAACCACTGAAAAGAGTCCAGCTCCAACATTCTTCAACTCACCCTTTAGATCCTTATAAACATAAATAAGGTCTCCCCTCAGCCTTCGCTTGTCCAGGCTAAAGAGTCCCAGTTCCTTGAGCCTTTCCTGGTAAGGGAGGTGCTCCAATCCTTTAATCATCTTCGTTGCCCTATGCTGGACTGTCTCCAGTAGTTCCCTGTCCCTCTTACGTCCTTTTATGTGGGAACCATGATACTTCAGAGACCATTTTAACAACTTGACAGAAAAGATCCTGCATCTGCTGAGTTCGGGAAATCATTAAATCATACCAAAATACATACTTATGTCTTAGCCTGTCCAGAGGTTCAAGCAACCAAGTATGACATATCCATTCCAGTAATGCAGTGTAGGGAGTTAGATCTCACTAGTACACATACTTTGAGCCTTTGGACCACCTTTGTGGTTAAGACTAATCTTCTGCTCAAGTATTTTTTACTTATTTATGTTGCATTTAGAAGAAAACTCTTGAGGTAGCTGGGCCCAAAGAACAGCACGTTTGTTCACCATTTGAAGCTACATCTACATCTCGGCTCCTGATGCTTTACACAATTTTGAAGGGCAGTTGAAGACAGCATTCCCAGAAGATCTGCTATTGACCTTCTGCCAGAAGGGACTGTAGTGATGGAAATGGTTTCTTCTAGTCAACATGCTCTTTCTGCCCTAAGTATGAAGCATCTTCAGTAATCAATAAATACACTGTAGTCAGTATTTGCTCTTTCTTACTCATAGATGTTACTTTTTGCCCTTAAAAAGTCACTCTTGGTTCAAAAATTACATAAACAGCTAAACGTTTTAGGGCCCAATTCCCATTATACTGGTGCATTATGACATTGCTCAAAGAAAATAAAGGAGTCTCTCAATTTAACTAAAACCTATGGAAATGAAACTTGATATATTTTGAACTACCTCATTCTTCAAGTCTTTGGAAGTATAATAAGAAATTCTTGGTTGCCCAGCATGGTTGAATATTTCAAAACAAGGAGAGAAAAACCCCACAAACAACAAACCACAATAGCTCTTATAGATCAATATATTTCATTTGATTTCCTCTTGACATTTGCCACTGTTTATTCTATTTTGCTGTCAGGGTACAAATGAACTTTGTATCAACAAATATTTATTATACCTACAGCTTGCTAGTTGTTTGGTTATTTTAACCTGAAAAGAATTGGCATTGCAGAAAACCACTCAAAGTTTATGTAGAATATTGATAATATTAATTGATTGCTATATGTTATTCCAGTTAATGCATGAAAGTAGTAAAAATAATTAGCAATTACACACACCTTCATCTCACTAATATTCTCAAAATATCAGCTTTTTTTAAAAAAAATATCCGTTCAGCTTGGCTTACAAGTGAATTAGTACTGTCTTAGATTCTATCTAACTATATTTTCATTATGAACTAATGGCACTGATCCAGACTTAATTGCACTGTGATTAAATATTTATCTTGTTTTTAATGCAGCAAATGGAGCGTGCTGATTATAATGATCAAGGTGTCTCCATCTGGATGCAGGAAAAGCTAAGGTTTTCCCCCCTTGAGTGCAAAATGCTTTAGGTCATCTCTGCACATTTTCCGCTAATTCTATTCTGTGGATTTCTGTTATAGAGACGAAATTTGAACTTGTTGTCCAGCCATCTCCCAACCCTTTTTTAACTAAAAAACTAAAACATTTTCTGACAAGATGCTATTTAAACTTGATGGCTATGCAGTGACTTCCCTCAATAGATAGCCTTAAGCTTCTCACCTCACCCTTCCATCAGCTAAGAATGACAGATTATACCCAAATTTGAGGTGTGGTCAGTGTAGTAAACAATGTAGTGATACCACAGAGACTGAGTCCTAAAAATGCTCCAAAGCTGGAGAAACTGTTCAGTGCACTACAAGACATTTTCCTCAGGTTCTCTCTCATTATTTCTCTTCATACCCCTCAGCTTGCAAGCTTGAGAACTTTTCCTGGTTTCAATGTTGGTTTTCAGCTCTTTATACCCTTTGTCACTTACATATATGTTTCTGAATAAAGTCCACAGTATTCTTCTCCCATCAGTTATCTCATAAACCTACTGTAGCAAATTAATGTGAGACCTATTCTGCATTTCTGCATGACCTTTCACAGGAGGATTTTATCTTCCCAAAGAATACCTGCTTTGTTTACTGAAAATCCAGGCTCAGGGCCTTTTACTTCTTGTCATCTAACTTTGCACTCAGGCAGAAACATCATTATGCTTTTTCCTAGATTATACTGCTTCTGTCACTGACTTCACTCTGAGGGTGGCAGAGCCCTGGAAGAGGCTGCCCGGAGAGGTGGTGGAGTCTCTGTCTCTGGGAATGTTCAAAACCTGCCTGAACACGTTCTTGTGCAACCTGCTCTGGGTGAACCTGCTTTGGCAGGGGGGTTGGACTAGATGATCTCCAGAGGTCCCTTCTAACCGCATATCACTCTATGAGTCTGTGATTCTCCCACTTTTACTGACCCAAGTGTGGGGGCTTGGTTGCTACACCATTTTTTGTGATTTACTTTGTATCATCGTTCAATCCAGATTGATTTTCAAAAAAAATTAAAAATATTTTCCTAATCTATTTTTCAGTTGATTCTGGTTCACATTAAACTGAAAAAGCTCTGCAAACACAGAGAATCTTGTATTTTGTAAAAATTTTGCTGGAGGACTGCAAAGACTTGAAGAATTTTGCCTGTTAAAATATTGAGAGAATTATTATACATTCGGATGTTCAAAGGATTCAGTTCAAAAATGCAGTTCTGACAAAACTAATGTCTACAGGTCCTTTATTAATAAAAACTCTCAAAATCCATTATCTATATAGTTGAGAGAAACCCATCTCTGTATTTACTGCATTGGTCTGTTGCTAAATAAAATATACCCAACAATAAGGAAACTACACATAGTTTGGTACATAACACTGGACCTCACTGCCAGCTGGGACTTCTGTGAAACAAAGCTATTTTTATCATTGTAATTCTTGTCATCGTATACGAAGATGTCGGTTTGCATTGTTTCACTGCACTTTAAACTGCCAGTGACCAGGACCTCTCATCCTTTTTTCACTGTGTTTCACTAGTAACTGGAAAATGGAAAAAACCTGAAAAGATTATGTGAACCTTAATTATAACAGCAAATAGATTAAAACCCAGTTAGTCCTCTTGCTGAGCATTCCAGTGGGAACTAAAAAGGCAACAGCCTAAACTTATGCTATTCATATTTGTATGAGTTGGGTCCTAATTACTAGTGTCGCATTAATGACACAGAAAGAGCAGAAGAGAATCTCAGAGGGTGGTTATCCTTAGGACATGAAATATTATTAAAAAGTGATGAAAGAGAATTTCTAAATGTGAAATATATATAGTCCAAAAAAGCATAAAGTTGTCCACAGCAGAAACCAAGGGAAATAGACAAGACTTACACTTCAGTCATTTATTTCCCCTAGGATGTAGGACAGAGGAAATATATCCTTTCTTCTCTGCATTTTTTTTCCAGCTGTCATCAAACCCTTCCAATTTCATGTACCCTACCATAAATCCTTTTGAATATCAGATCCTGTCACAATTCCCCAACTCTTACTCCGTTCTTAGCTAGATCATTGTTTCTTTTCTCCTCATACCCCATTCCTGCTTCATGTTGGTCTCCTGCTAACTCAGAAAACCACACACTGCATAACCATCCCAATTTAAAATCACAACCCATATTTGCAATTATATGCCTTCAGTTTTCAAATTACACACTAGAATCACTGAATGTCTACTTCCTTTCCACCAGCTACATCCACAGCCCAAATACAAATTAATTGCTTTTGATCAATGTCATTCACATGCAGTTAGTACAGGGATGAAAATATCGACCTATTTTGGTGGATAACGGTAACAATTCCTTCACAGCAATACTGGAGATCAGTCTTTCCTGATAAAAAATGCTTTAACTTAAAATTCCTTTTTGTGTTATGGCACAGGATGCAGGTGTCATTACTGCAGTTCTGTTAAGAGTTCTCTGCACAGGCAAATTTTGCCTTCAGCAAAGCCTTGTGCAGGGGCTGGGGCATAAGCTGCAGGACTCCTGAACCCACAAATATATTCCTTTGGGAATGGTATGGCAGACTTCCTCTGGAGCCACACACCCTTTTCTGGTGTCCACCCTCAGCTGCAGCTTGGGTACCTCATCAGGCACACCCAGCTTTCCACTGATTTGCAAGACCCACAAGATCTGTGCACCGGCACAATGATGCCATATTCATCTGAGTGACTTCAAATGATGAGGACATGAACAAGACATAATTCGCCTCCTCTCTCTCACCTCAGTACAGATGACCTGAGCGCATGTTAATAATCCCTTCCCAATCTAGTCTAGTCAGTAGCTGGGTATGGATCCTGAAAGGGAATCCATAATATTACTCATCTGTTGGTGGAATGGAGTCAGGCACAGAGAAGGTCATCTGGTTGGAAAGTGTGGATGCTGCAGTTGGGTTCTGAATGTCAGAGTATAAGACCAATATACGCCATGAAAGTGAAACCACTTCTTTACTAATGTAGTGTGCACTTTCAGTGACGATATCACTAGCTACGTGACTTAAACAGTTTGAAGCAAATTCTTCATTTGGAATTTCTTAAGGGGCTGCAACACATTGCCTGTATTCTGCTACCCAACATTGAGATAGAAACATGACTTGATGACAAATACACTACATTACACCTTCTGGTCCTGCCACCGCACAAGGGAGGCTAAAGCAAAACACTGACCTGACAGGAACATTGATTTGTATTTTTGTTTCAAAAAATGCTCAGTATTACTGATTTGCAGAGAAAATTATTAGAATGTTTTTCTCTTCTAGGAGGCAGGATTAAAGAAAGAAAATTGAGAAATTCCAGGTTGATATGGAAAGATTAAGAATCAGATATTGAAAGATTGTCACCCTGTTCCTTAGTGTATATTAATAAATAAATCCTCTTGTGCAGTTTTAACAAGACGAAGTACTGTAGAAAGCTTGAAACTAATGAAATTCATGAATAACTGTACCAAAATTTGTAATATTGCTGTGGAGTGCTAATTCATGCTTTGCAAGTAAATGTTAAAATACAATACTGTAGGCAAATTGAATATATAAATCTATATCTAAACTTTTTTTGTTCTTGGGCTATTGCTTCTTCACTGTAGTTAGTTTTTTCAAAAAAATTTCATGAATTTTAACTCTTTTCTCAGCTTATTTGACACAATTCAAATAACTTCTAAAGTAAATAAATGTACAATTCATTTTAACATTTTTTAGTAATAGCTAGACATTCTTGGGAGCATGTTACATTTTCATAATTGTTATTTTTATCAAAACAGCTGTCATACAACCATGCAACCATACAAACCCCACGGCAGACAGTGGAAACTGTGTCTTGAATATGCAATGAACACACACTTCTGGACTAGACTGGGAAAACTTAGGCTCTTTTACTTGTCTCTACTGATAATGATAATTTTCATTCAGCAGTTTATTTCTTTACAGTACTGTGGATCTTATGTAAATATTTTTGCCACACTTTTGAGGTCACATAGTATTTACTCCTAAGGAGTACTGCTGAAGTCAACAGTTTTATACAAGTGCAGAAAAAGAGAAAAAAATTGTTGTTTCAAAAATATTTTGAAACACTATAATTTTGTAGATAAGACGACATAATACAGCAAAAGATAGCTGAATACTATGTCAGGCTTTCTTTAAGTCTAATAGTGGACATTCATGCTCTGAGGTAAAACACTGATTATCTAAAAGACTTACAGTCAGAAAATTGAAAAGCATTTTAATTGCAGTAGTAAGGGCTTCAAAATAATATACAATAAAAAAGAATCTATTCAATTTCTAAGATAAAAGAAAAAATGAAGGTCTTGACTGGCAAACAGTCATTAGCATATGTAATATGAGAATTAACAATCAAAATTTACGATGAGAATTAGTAGATGTGAATGAAGTGACATATAATTCTCATTGCAAGACATGGTCTAAGAAGTTGCTGCATATATGCAGAAATACCCACGTCTCTGTCTGAGTGAACCCATTTAAGCTTTTGCTTGCTATTCCCATGCCCCCAAAGCAATTTATGTTCTCTTTTATGATTTCACCTGTAATGTCACTTCAATGATACATTTCAAAGAGGACTGTTTGTTTATTTTTGATCAGTGTTAATGGCAGGTAACCATAAAAATACCAAATCTTCCTTCAACATTTTTTTTTCCAGTTCAAGCTAGGAGATTCTTAAAGGTCTCAACACCTCAGTAATTCAGCTACTCAGACAGTCCAGCTAGCTGATCCCTTACTGAAAAAT
>VXAK01022999.1:16322-31221 GCA_013399435.1 Arenaria interpres
GACAGGGAACTACTGGAGAGAGTCCAGCATAGGGCAACGAAGATGATTAAGGGATTGGAGCACCTCCCTCATGAGGAAAGGCTGAGAGAGCTGGGAATCTTTATCCTGGAGAAGAGAAGGCTGAGGGGAGACCTTATTAATGCTTACAAGTATCTAAAGGGTGGGTTCAAGGAGGATGGAGCCAGAGTCTTTTCAGTGGTTCCCAGTGACAGGACGAGGGGCAATGGGCACATGCTGTAACATAGGAAGTTCCACTCAAATATGAGGAAGAACTTCTTTACAGTGAGGGTGACAGAGCACTGGAACAGGCTGTCCAAGAAGGGTGTGGAGTCCCCTTCTCTGGAGATTTTCAAGACCCACCTGGCTGCAGTCCTGATTAATGTGTTCTAGGCAATGCTGCTTTAGCAGGGGAGTTGGACTAGATGATCTCTCGAAGGTCCCTTCCAACTCCAACAGTTCTGTGATTCCGTGATTCCTTTTCTCTTTCATCACAAAAAATGCCCAAACCCAAAACATGATACATGCTGATTTTGCACTTGTGGCTGCTGGTTAAGATGGACAAAGCATCCTGCATCATCGAGGATTTGTGACCACCAATCTCATTTACAGCCTCTGCTCCTCCTTCTTATTGCACACTGAGTGAACAACAAATTGGAGACCACACACTACTCCTTTGGGAGCAGCAGTGGCAACTGATTGTGTATGGGTTTCACTCTGCTATGCCATGACCATACTGTCCCTCTGCATGGGCGTCTGCACTTCTGGCCAGCCGTTGCTGCTTTCTTCTGGTATTTAATTTGGTCTAAGTGGGTTATATGTTGTTGTAATAAACAGATAACAGATGCAATAAGGGCAGAAATTATTAAGATTTGAAGTATCAGATTTTGTATTTGAAAGACTGTTAGAGAATTCAAAATGGTGAAAATGTTAGCAAAGATTTCCTCTTTGTATCCCTTGTAGTAATTGTGGGGGAGAAGTCTACTTAGTTGTTATCTCTGATAAAGCTAGCCCTTGCTAAAGGCAGATTCTTAGGATTTAACTCCAAACATCTTAATTTAAAATTGAAGCAAATGCTTAAGCAGCTGGTTGAAGGTTAATCTTGTTACAGTACTTACCTGAGTGTGTATATACACATTTGGTGCTCTCCAATGTTGCTATCAAGCTACGTTTCTGAGAGCTACTTCCCCCTTAAATCCTTAAATAAGCTGAAAGGTACACTTCCAGAAAAAGCTGTTGATTATTGTGCTCAAGCAAGTGATGCAGACGAGCTCCGACTTAACAGAGATGTCAAAAGAGAAAGAAGATATCATGATTACATAATAAACAAACTGTTTGTGTATTACAGTATATAGAACATGAAACAGATGCCTGGTACACAGGGCTTCTGCCATTCTTTTTCATTTTGGTCTTGGTAGTTTCTGTAGCTCCCTAGCAGTGGCATTCGACGTAGGTAGGAGTGGCACACTGCCCTGTATGGAGCTAAAACACCGAGTGAACCACATTTTTATGTATCGCTACCAACTTGTGACAGTGCCAAGCAACGAAGACATCCCTGGCGTTAATACACTGAAATAGAACTACAATAAATATGAAAAGATAAATCCATGGATGAGACTGTACTGCTAGGCTGCAGCTCTCAGGTCAGAGGAATCACCCAGTGACAATATTTTTTAAACAATAGTCACTCTGATATTTCCCATCTTTCACACAGCGTCTATCTTTAGCCAAACAAAATTAATTTCAAATAAAATGCCAATATCTGAGTTAAAATAATGTGCACCAAGCTCTAAATTTTAAAACTAAGTCTGTCCAAATTTTGCAAAGGTAACCAACGTATTTATACAGCAGGCTAGGGAAATGTTTACATTAAAGGAGTATATCACACCACTTGGAAGTGAAAAAAACAGTTTTCTCAAAAAAGAAAAAAGGTAGAAAAAAATCATCAAGCCATTTTAAATGGAAACAAGATGGAAATTTAGATGAAGTTGGTGACTGTGTGGAGATTATAATGGCAAATTACAGGATCAAATATCTTCTATTTATGCAGAGAGGTTTGCTCTACATATCTGCAAATGGAGGTGAATGGGACACATTCACAGTAAGTCAAAATTACACCAATTAATGCTCTTTAATTGTCAGAGGTGATTAGTGCCTTTTTCATTAATTCTGATTTGGTGTCTGTTGTTTGGGTTTTGTCTTTTCTTTCATTTCCCTCTGAAACCTCTGCTAACTTTTCAACAGCAATCATACTTAAACCAAGAGGGATGTGGAGATCTTTATTGCTCTACTAGATGGTACTAATATGCATATATAATAATAAAAAAAAATAGTAGAAAATCAGGGGAGATTTTTGGCTTCTTTAGCACCCAATATCAATACAGAAAAATTTGATTAATCTCTTTGTATTTACTAAATATGCAAATAAGAGAATAAATAGTTTAATAATTGGAATCATAGATATAAAAGACATTTTAATGGCATCCCTGAACCACCCTAAAAGGCAATAGGCTAGGGCTTGGTTTTCATTTCAAGATGATTAAATTTATGCAAAATATTAATTTTTTACTATTTGGTTTGTTTTATGTGGGGTTCGTCAGTAACATAGTTAAAGTTATCCTTTGGCCATTTACATGGAAAATTAATACGATCTGATAGATAACCTCAGAGAGGAGAGAATTCAGATTTGGGCTAATTATGCCAAATATCATGAAAGTAAGGTATATAGATTTAACATTTCTGTATGAAAGTGGAAAAGAAAGAGGTGTTTTCCTTAAAACAAAGTAGAACAAAATCCATTGTAGATTGGAGACCTAACCCATCTACATTGACAGCAAAACTTCTGTCAGCTTTCAGAATAAGGTAAAATGAGGAATCTGTCTTCTTCTTTTCAGTTTTTTTTCTCAGGTAGACATTTATTTAACTTGAATACTAGTTCAAGCTGTGTTGCAATGGGCACAAACTTGAGCATAGGAAGTTCCATCTGAACATGAGAAGGAATTTCTTTACTTTGGGCAGCCTGCTCCGGTGTTCTGCCACCCTCAGAGAGCTGGGGGAGTCTCCATCTCTGGAGATATTCCAAACCTGCCTAGACATGCTCCTGTGCAATCTGCTTTGGCAAGGGGTTTGGACTGGATGATCTTCAGAGGTTCCTTCCAATCCCTATCATTCTGTGATCTTACATTGGGAAAATAATTTGTGTACTTGTCTGGGTCATGTCTTTCACAGTGTTTTAGAATGTTTTTCTGTTACTCTACACTGCGTTTCTGTTCAAGTTACCGTTTTCTGACTCATCCTGTTCAGGTGATATCACCTAGAAGAGCACTGGCTTTGGGTGTTTCTCTCCATTAGACAAACACTGCTGAAAATGCAGATTGTAGCTGTCAGGTAAATTAGGTCTTAGAAGGTCTAGTACTCCAGAGAGCTTTGCATCCAGATAATAGACACTTGAGGGACAGAAAACACAGTCTCCACAGAAGTATCTTTTAAAGATACTTTAAAATTATTGTTTTAACTTACAAATTAAATTGTAAAAAAAAAAATAAAATCTTACAAGTTTAATTGTATTTGCAAATTCTTCAGGCACTGACACTCTGACACCTCTACATAAACACCTATGGAGGCTGGAAACAGGAAGAGGTACATCTCACTGGAAAGCTGGTTCACCTAGTAATAGTCATGATCTGGTCCCTACTACTTTTATTTTTGTCTCTCTTTCTGTGTCTTTGTGCTGTTTCTGGACCCTTCTGGACCCTAAAAGCAAGTCAGGTGTACCTGAAAAGTTCTCTTTTTTTCTCAGATATAAACACACAAGTTTGGAAGAATATAAACTTCTGCTTCAATAGTGGGCCTTTGTCAATATTTCATGGAGTGTTTTGGGGGTGTGGGTTGTTTTCTTTTTCCTTTTCCTTAAGGATTGGTAGTGTTAGAAATCAATACAGAAGATTTTCTTCTTTTTTGAATGATAGGTAGGCTCTTATTTTTGAAAGTTTTTCAGTTGAGATGTGATAGGAGTCAGTAGATGACTAATAATTCAGGATATTTGTTTGCTTAGCACATCTGGGTTCAGGAGCTTTCCCCTCACATCCATTATAGACTGCATTTCTACTAATCCCCAGACTGACCTGCAACAATAGAAAACAAACTTAGCCTTCCAGACTTCCCAAAATTGCTTTTGTATGTAAGGGCCCGAAGGGATTATCTGCAATGCTGCAAAGAATCCCACCGATACTTATTATATTTCACTGAGTTCAGATCAAGTTAATTTCTTATTTTTAGAGTTTCTATGTATCTACCCTAACAAAAGAGAGGTTTAAATTCTTGATTTTAAATTTGAAAAATGTTTCATATATAAAAAAATAAGGTCTTTCACAGTGAGATTTTCCCTTGGCTGGAATAAGGCCCAAACTGTCTGCCACAGTGGTGGTGGGGCAGAAGGTGTTTTCTTATCCTTCCTGTATTCATGGTGAAAACTCTTTCTTTCCCTCTCATATCTCATTCCACAGAAGTCTTGCTGGTTTTACTACTGGGCAAACCGAATATACTGATGGTTGAGCCCACTAAGTGGCTGAGCCCACTTTCCGCCTTTTCTAGGAGTTCACCTTTGTTCTCCTCTGAGCATCACTTAGCAAGCTCCTTGTAGTTTAAAGACCTTTTCTGCTGTTGACAGTGTTTTCAAGACTGTTCCAACACTTTATAAATCATGAGAGAGATTCACCAGATTTGCATCTTATTAAATTGACACTCTCTATCTTGTCATTTGTTCTTTGTGGAGCTCATGTGTGACATAGTGATCATAAAAGTGCCTTCTCTGTCATTTGCATGAGTTTTCTAAAACTTCGTACTCCTCTTTTCCTACCCGTCCTTGTCAGGAAGTCGTGAAGTTATTATTTATAATCCCAGCCTCAAGGTACTATCTGATATTAACATGAACTGTTAGCAAAACTTCAAACAGAATTTTCGCTTTAACGTGAAAAAAAAAAAGCATGTAACATGCAGAATGCACCTACCCAAAGTATCTTCTACAAAGATGCTCAGCCCTGCATTTCCAGCTTTATTGTTAGAGATGAAGTTAATGTAGTCTGTCACTGACTTGAACGTTTTTTCATTTAATTAATTAAATTCATAATTAGATAGTTTAATTTCACTGCATTGTTAACATTTCTGAACTGCAAATATAGAGTATATCACTTTATGTTTCTATACAGAAAAGATGCTAACCAACAGGTCCAACAGGTGAGTCAGTTTCCACCTGTGATGTTTATTTGCCATCTGTAATAACTCCTGATACTCTGTTTTGGTTTGGTTGATTTTGTTTGGGTTTGTTTGTTTGTTTTTTGAGGGTAGGGAGGAAATTTAATAGAAATTAAATACAATTTCAGTTCATGAATTAGTTACTATATTTTCAAGTCCCTAAAATTTGGAAAAAATAAGCTGCAGATACTAGAAGATACGTGTCTGGGTAAGAAATGTCAAATACTACTTTTTTAAAAATAGCAGCTAGGATATTTTGGTTCTTTTAAATAGTTCATTTTTAATCCTTGCTTTCAGGCATAGCCATCAAAGCTGATAAAGCCTTCCATTTATTGATGCTACCAAAACTAGTGCAAGCATTGACAAAGTGAGGCCCTTAGTCATGCAAACACCAGGCACAATTAAATTTCAATGGCAGTGAGTCTTATTACTGAAAGGTTCATTTTCCGACTGTTTTTTAGCTCACTGCTGGAAGGTCGGAATGACTGAATTAAAACTCCTTGTAATTTTGAAATGATGCATGTTTTCTCTCCTACCTGGTCATAGAATACTCACTAGAGACTGAGATGCTTCAAGAATATTAGCAGATAAACATTGAAAATTGATGTATCACACAGCAAATCTGTAATAACCACTGTACTTGAATACTATAGGGAATCACAGTTGCAGGCAAGGTCATACTTTCTTTTATTATAAAACCATCAACTTACTAGTGTTAATTTACTTTTGTGTTACAGTGGGTTAGAAAGGCATAGTCTCCAAAGAGAAAGGGGTTCCTGTTAGCAATTGTTAATGGCTTTGTCCCACTGGGGACACTGGCTCACACAGCAGGTGTCTTTTTGGTATTTGCTTCTTGTAGGAATTGGCCAAATGTTATGGTGAAGGTCTATCTCATGTAAGATTATTAAATCTATACATTCTTCTTGATGTATCAAAAAGTGTTCAGGGATAGATTTCTAATAACTCGAATCTGTGTGCAAATGAGATGGAAAATTTTAGAATGGAGTTTCAGTGATTCTCAGTCTGCAGCCTGCTAGAAACATGAAGTCTGCCTGTGGTGGATGCAGTGTTCCGCCGGGAATGATTTTGTGGCCCTGGTGGTACATATGTGTGACCAGAATTAGGGATAGATTAACGCACTTTTCAAGGCATTTACTTTTTGCAAATATCTAGAGTGGTGGCATTTGCTGTCCTGGAGATACCTCCTTAGTGCAGCTCTGCAGTTACGGGTAAGCACTATCTACTTCCTGTCAAATTCTCTCTGTGCAATTTTTTGGTAGAGTCTGATATAAATATTGAGGTGAGGGAAGTGTAAGACAGTAGGACTCTTGCCTGCTATATAACATGCAGCTGGACAGCTTTTAGGGGAAGTCGTATTAAAAAAAGGATTGTGCGTTTGTCCTTCAAAACAAGCAGGCATATATCTCCTGCTGTACACACAGGTGCAGGAGATTATGTAAAGATGCAAAGGTATACCTGGGAAAAGACTTTTGCGTCCCTGCTCCTGAAGACATACTTTCGTTTGACACAAGAAATGGATAAATTATTCAAGAATAATTAATCTTCTAGAGATATTTCCCATGTACTGCAACCAGTGGTATTGAATTTTTTAACCACTCTAATTGTGAATTTATGATAGTCAAAAAGAACCTGATGTGAGCAAATTCACCCTGTGTATTTGGATATTGCATGAGAGATAAAAACTCTTCAGTGACTTCAGAGAAATTATGTCAGGTTTGTACAATGTTTTGGATTTCAGAGATAAAACCATTCTGTAAAATTATACTAATACAGATTCATTGACGCCTATCACAGTAAATTAAGGCATTAATTAGCATTAACCACTCTTTTCCTTAAGGACACAGTAGACTAAATTACATTATCAGTCTATTAAACTTACTGTTCTCTCTACAGTGTACACCTTGAAATGACATCACTGAGACTAAGATTAGAGCATGCAATGAACAAAACCTCATGAACTTTTGCCTAGGTGCTGTGGATGGAGGATGTTGAGTGTAATTTTTTTATGTCTTTTTGGTTTGATTTGTTTTCTCCTCTAGTTTCACATAAAACCAGTTTGTATCAGCTGAAATGTACTGTTAATCAGATGGCTTTGAAGTTACATTGCACATACGAAGTAGTAAAGAATTGGGTACTTCTTCTGAATGAATAATTCACTTTACAATATATGCTCAGGGATTAAGTACCAGGGTTGGGTTTTTTTGTTTTGTTTTGTTTTTTGTTTTTTTGGTTGATTGGTTGGTTGTTGGTTTGTTTTCTTTTTTTGGTGGGCATTATGTGGGTTTATCTCTCACCATTGCCTATTTCTATAGTGTAAAGCAAAATTAAATAATTGGTTTGGGTTAAAGACCTGAGGAAATATGAGGCATAGCAAAAATGATTCTGTGAAAATTAACTGCATGGTATTTGTGCTCTTCAGCTTGTCAGGATGAATTGACACGAAAAAGAGCCACAACTAAAATGTGTAACTGAACGAATGTAATCACTTAAACTCAGATGCAAAATACTCCATGCTTCCATAGCCAAGTAGAAGCAAAGTGCTTGTTTAATTTTAAATGACCTACCACACTAGGGTTCAGTGGGCTTCTTGGTTATGTCTATCACATTGTCCTTCCTACAGAGTCCAAGGGCAGGGTTATAATGTGCCCGTTTCAGATAAAAGTTATCTAAACAAGCAGTGCACAAACAAATTCTATCTTCTGTAGTCTGCACCAGCCACTTGCTAAACTGTTACTGAAAAACGATAATAAACCCATTCACATGCAAGCCAAAGAAATAAAGGGAGTTCAGTTACATTACCACATCTGTTTCTTTAACGTATACCATGCAGCTTATAATGTTGACTGACAAAATCGATTTTGCAACCAGAAATTATGTCATCTGTATCCTGTTATAAAGAAATTATTACCTACATGCTTCTGAGTCCATAGCCCGTATTTGCCTACTCAGATATAAACTGTGAAAAACTGAGGCATTTGTCAGTGTTAGAGATTTATAGAAACCAACAGAAACTTATAATGGCAGCATCTTACAAGCAAGTCTTGTCAAGACAGGCTATTTTAGTACAATCTATTTTATCCACTATCTCTTAACCACCTCAGCTTCATCAAACTGATGGAAAATAAGATTTACCTATCCTTGTTCTGGTATATTCTCCAAATCTATTTTAGCTCCACTATCACTTTTGCAGTTAAAATAGGTAAGTCTTGATTGAATCTTGTGGTTACCATTTTTATTGATTTTAATTTTTTAATATACAGTCTTTTAAGCTGAATGGAGGAGAAAACTGGTTAATTTTAGTGTGTAATCTGGCTTAATAACAGTATTTTATTCCTAGCAGAGGTATTAGACTGAAAATCAGCTTAGAGTTCGTAATTAAAGTAAAAGGGTACCAGTTACTTCTGCCTTTTGTAATATTTTCCTCTTGGAGTCTGTTAATATGAAAAGTGGAGGAAAAAAGCTTATTTTTAGTATGTCATAAGGTTTGTTGTTTAATGCAGTTATATGTCATGACCAGGAGACACTAGGATTCTTTTTCTTGCTGTAGCTTTTAATATGTAAGCAACCAATGAGAGCTTCCCTGGACTAAAACCACAAAAAGCCCTTTGCCTTCAGTGTGGGTTACTCTTTTGACATTGTAGCTTTAAATCTTGCCAAATACATATGAAAGGATAAGCTACCTGCTTGTTGATTTCACAGAATCACAGAATGATATGGGGCTGGAAGGGACCTCTGGAGATCTAGTCCAACCTCCCTGCCAAAGCAGGTCCACCTAGAGCAGGTTGCACAGGAACATGTCCAGGTGGGTTTTGAATGTCTGTAGAGACGGAGACTCCATCACCTCTCTGGGCAGCCTGTTCCAGTGTTCTGCCACCCTCACTGTAGTTTTATGCCATAGAAACATGGTAAACTACATTGTTTACCTTGTAAACAATGAATTTACTAGACTGAATTTACTAGGCTCGTGAGTGAGATTCTGGTTCAAATCACAGCCTCGCCAGGGTTTTTGATTGTTTGTTCCTAATTATGTGGATGGCAAGTCAAACCAGATTCACATCCCCTTCTGACACTTAAAGGCTTAAACCATCCACAGATTGCTCTTGTAGCTGTCAGAGCTATGGATAAGCAAACCATGTTGGCTACTGGGTAAATGTTAAAAAAGTAGCCTAGTGGAGTCCCACCAGATAGCTTGTCCTCGAAAGACATTTGTGAGAAGTGTGTTCCAAAGAGGAGAGATAAAGATGTTAAATAGGAATTGACAGGAGGAAAAAAGGGCAGCAGACATCTCTAAGGTGTGATGGAGAAATTTGCTGAGAATACCCTTGGAGGTAATGTTTAAAATAATTGATTTACTGGTAGAGTAAGCATCCTGCTACTGGATTTGCAGCAGAAGAGTGAAGGTCATAAATCATATTAAGTGGGGCTTACAAGAAAAATCATTGGACAAAATAGTACAAAATCAATAAAAGCAATTAAGTCTGCAAACAAACAATATAGCAATGAGGGAGAGAAAGCACGCAGCAGAAATACTGGTCCTTGTTAAAGGAAACCGCATATAATGGAGTTTCAGAGGGAAGACTGGCCCTGCTTGGCCTCTTTGTGATAAATGTTGAAACCGCTTTAGATCACATCCTTTCCAGCCAGTGGTTATACTGTAAAGGTGGTAAGCTTTTCTAAGTAATGGTAATGCTGGCAGAAATTGGACTCTGTTAAGAGGGAATATACTTCTCCTAAATTGTATGTATAGACAACTAAGACACACTGTTAGCAAAGCCATTCTGTCATGGCCCTAATACAGCACCAGCACAGGTATAACAAAGCCTCTGTGTACCAATTCTCTCTATCTAGTTCACTATATTATGCTTTTGTTTTGATGAGGGATTGCAGAATCAGGTCACTATAGCTGCCCTGGATTTTTCGCTACAGAGAGCAAACTTTGGAAGCCTGCAGGTTCTCAAGAAGCTCTGGGACTACTTGTGGCACTGCTGGCTCAATGTCAGGCACAAAGCTCTTGGAGTCACACTCCAAGGTGGTGATGCAGCAGCTGGAGGCGGAAGGGAGGTCAACAAGGACTGGGAAGGCTTCTGGAGACGTAGAGCCAGTGGGCAGTACTTTAAAATCGTTGACTCTCTAACATTTACCTTCCCCATAGTACCTTGCATGCTTTAATCCTCTGGGGCTTGCGCTTATTTTTTTCCAATTTTTCTGTACTAAGACACAATTGCTTAATCAATACAATATAATAACATTATAGAAATGCATTCCTTTGCAATAAAGACAATTTTCCCCATGAATATTTTTATCCAATAGCACCATTTAAGAAATGAAAAGTAAATTAAAATTATATTGAGTCTGAAATATAAGGTGAGGGATATGTATAACATGTAAAAGCAAGGAATAAAAAATGTTTTGTTAAAAGTAAGAGGGATTCCATTACTATAAAATAGAAGGAGAACTTTTCTTGACAGTATTTAACATGTTCAATGTTAGATGATTCTGCATGTACCCTGCTAGTAATTATTGCCATGACTAAAGCATTCAGTTAAACTTCATACGGAATTTCCAACGGTGCATGTGGAAAATAGTCCCCCAAATTAGCAAATCCCAGGAAAATGCGGATATCCCATGTCCTTGTATTATGAAAATTCCAGGTGTTGGTTGTTTCTTGCATGGACACAAGGCCTTTTGAAAATGGAACTAGAGGTTACAGTACCTCAAAAGGAGAACCTAGGATCTCCTCTGTTTAAATTCAGGGCTCACAACTGCACTGGCATAGGCCCAACATAGCAATCTGGTGTTCAACAGCTGGTTTTCATAGCTAGGAACGTAGTCTTGAAAGAAGTCTTTTGAACTCTGTGGAAGTACAAAGCATCCAGTATTTGTTAGCTAACATCTGAAAGTTTTGCAAAATTTTCTAGAAAAGAAAGGATTTACTGCAAAATGTGACCAATGCATGCAAAACCTGACATGATTAAAACAAGAATTTCTTACTTCCAGTTGAGCGGAATCTTTACTTCACAGCAGCACTTAAAAATGCTATGCTTCTCATTTAATAGTTAAAACCATTTCCTCCCTGGGTTTTTCTGCCATTTTAAATATAATCATAAACCTAATGTCTTCAACCAAGAGAACTGACAATAACTTTTCATTGTATTGGCTAGATTAAGACTATTGGCCAGATTATAAAGAAAACATTAATAAAAAAAATAAACCATGTCAGATGGACACTGACTTTTCCTGAGAAGCAGCTAAGACAGCTGAATATATGCAGGAAACCAGGTGGGTCACTGTTTACAGGAGAAAGATGAAAACATCTTGCTTTGTGAAGGCTTCTGTATGAAAACACATTTGAGCTTGAAGTTGGACACCAGATCCAAAGTGTATCAACACAAAGATTTAGGAAGTGGTAAAGGTTTTATGGTGTTTTTGAAGGTGAAATTTCTCTCTTTTGTCCTGATGGACTGCCATTTTATATTCCCCTAACCTTTCTCCAAAGCACTGGTTGAGCAATTTCACAGGCAACATTATTAAGGTCCATTATTAAATGACTTAGAAAGGGATAATATTTCAGCTTTAAAAAGTGACAAAGTTAGTAAAGGCCCAGGGTGTTAATGGTTCTTTGACTGGCTTTTTGTGTTGATTAGGTCTTTAATGGGACACTGCATTTGAAAAATGACACAACTTGTCTGTAGCAGGCAAAAAGGTTATTTGCTGAGGCTTCTGGATATAATCAAGATTTTGTGACTCCATTTGACTTGTGGTTTCTCAGATAAATGCTCGGGTAACTCTATGGCAAAGACTGTCCCTAAATTTATAAGAAGTCATAAAGCAGAATGCTTATTCTGCTTCCAGGCTCATGATATTACCTGCTATTTGGAAATCAACAGCAGAAAGCAGAGGTAGCAAAACACTGTTACATTACAAAAATGAAGAGAATTGCACGTGTGGGTTTGTTTAATTTAAAAAAAAATATCCCCTAGGACCTCCAAGGACAATCTCAATTAAAGGTAACTTGCTATGAAAAGGACTAGGTCAGGTACAACAGGGTATTATCATCCTTTTCGATGTGTTCAATATGTTTAGGGCTTCAGAATTTTATGTACATTCAGCAAAAAGTACACTAGGAACAGATCAAAACAATTGTTTTTGTCAAAAAAAAAATTTGAAATATTCTTAGGAAAAAAAAATCTTAAGTTTAAATATATGAATTTCTTTGGAAAGAAAAATACCTTAACTGCAAAAATACCGTATTTTAGAAATGTATGTGTATTCTTTGTAGGCAAGACTGTCTATACATGTAAAAGTGAGTAAAAAAAGATAGTTCCCATTTCTAACCAAAGATTGACTGGACCAGTTAGTGTTGCAGAACAGGCACCAACAGTTTGATATTCACTGGCAAGTTTTATTCTTCCCAAGAGGAACTGTTCAGTGTGGGATCTTTGTCAACGTATTTCTTTTCCATCAAGCCCACTCCAGTGGGATTAGTCTCTTAGTACTGTCAGTCCCAGAGAAAACTTTGCAGAAAATCTTCATCGACACAATTTACCTGAGAAGACACTGCAGTTGGAAATCACTTAGGTGAGGGAAAAGCAAAGTTCTAAGCTGCTTCTTGTTCTTAATCATTGTGTCCCACCTGCAGGATACTTGTCATGGTGATCTTGAGATTAGCAGCACATTGAGAAAATGCTAAAAAAATAATAATGGTACACATCCTTCTGTTGAAAGCCTTCTGTCTTAGGAGCTGGCAATCAGCTCAGTGCACTTGGTGCAAGACCCTATCATCTCTCTGATGAAACTTCAATGAAGTTTCTAGGGTCTTGCTGGATTCGATGTAGCATAATTCATGGAGTGAAAAATTACATCTTCTGGTGATGTGTGAAATGGATTTTGCCCTGGTTCCCCCTGGCCAAGTGACCCTGTCAGTAGAGCCTGTCAGCTCCAGGGTTGTCCCTGTTGAAAGCTCCAGCACTTAAATCTGAATGGACACAAGGTCTGACATGTAGTTCTGCCTCTGGAGAGGAGCTGTTACTGCATAATATAGAGAAATCACAACAGGCACGTGGTGCCTGCTCATGAGACTAACAGAGGAACTCCAGTTCAATCTATCTCACACATTACCAAATTGTCCAGCTTTGTGTGTGTAAATATCCAACAGTGAGTCCTTTGGTGTAACACCTACTATTAGTATTAGTTGTTACAGTGTAGAAATTTAAATTAAATATACTGTTATTTTGCCATATTTTCTTCTCCCTCCCAAGACTTACTTGATCTAATTTTTACCCCAAGACTATTTATATAAAAACCTTGTTAAACTGAAAACTGCTAGCAGAGAAATGTAGCAGATGACTTGCTGATTTCAACAGTGCTGTCATGATTATGATGAGTATTTCTCCTTTGAGATTAAATAGCCACATTGGAATTTTAAAAACATAAATGAAGGTGAGGCTCTGTTTTGATTTTTAGCATGAAGTGTACTTTATTCTGAAGTCTTCTGACATTCATGTTTCATGCGACCTTCCAATGTGATAAACAGTTCAATTAACTACTTTCCTGAAAGTCATTCAACACAAGAACAGAGCACTCATCTCTATCCCATCTCATTTCCATAATCCTTTTTAACACCTAATGCATAATAGAAGAAAAAAAAAAATTCAAACAATTTATCTAGTCATATAGCATTCACCCCTGCCTTCCTTCTTCTTGATCTCATCTTGCTGTTTTGCAGGGATGCTTTATCCTCTATCCTCTATGACTGCATTACGCTTTAATTATTTGAGTGGGAACTTAACAGAGATATGAATAATCCAACAAAAATATAGTTCCATTCCTACAGCTACTTCCTTTGTTGTCAGGGTTCTAAGTGGTGTTCTTGCTGATATTAGAAGGAATTTAAGGAAGCAGTAATCCCAAGGTAAAACCTCTCTGTCTCTATAAACACCAATTTACTACAGCTTTTAAAGGGAAAACCTATCTGCTTCCTTATTAAATACATTACATGACACCAAAGGAGACACTTAATATTTACTTTAATATCAAAACCTTCCGGGAAATAAGGCCAGAGGAATATTGGGCAAGTCCATCCTCCAAGGTAAAGCTTGCCTTTAAACATCATAGTATTTTATTCATAATCATCTTAATCTTAAAGATGTTAAAAATAACTCCACAAAATAGTTTGAAGCATACATTCAAGGAAGAATCTTCTAATGTACTTAATAAAATTTAAAAGTCATGAAGAGCAAGAAAGTTGTTTGTGTTTTAATATGAAACAAAACTTGATTACAAATAGTTGAGATTTATGCTAACAAGCAGAGGCTTCTACTTAGAATCATAGAATATCCTGAGTTGGAAGGAACCCATGAGGATCATTGAGTCCAACTTCCGACTCCACACAGGTTAACATAAAAGTTAAACCTTATATCTAAGGGCACTGTCGAAAGGCAACGTTGAACATAGACAGGCTTGGGGCCGAGACCACTTCCAGTAGAGAGGAGATTGTTCCAGTATTGAACACCGTCTCAGTAAAGAACTTTTTCCAATTANCCACCGTCTCAGTAAAGAACTTTTTCCAATTATCCAATCCAAACTTCACATAATGCAACTGTAAGCATTTCCCTTGTGTCCTATCACT
>VXAK01023000.1:845-53960 GCA_013399435.1 Arenaria interpres
AACCAAAACCCCAACCAAACCACCAAAAACCAAAGAAAAGACCTCAACCCACACTTACAGAAATGACAGTGACCCAATGAGGGTCACTGCAAAGAGACAGAGGCAGTAGAAAAGCACGTGCTTTAAGGCTTTAATGAATAGGCTTTGGTCTCTGTCGACATGGACTCGTTTGACCTTTGCATAACTAAAAGGAAATAAAATTTTTACAGGGTTAACATTGCATGTAAAATAGTCTGTCATTTCTGCCCAGCTGTATTATACCTGAAACTAAAGCCACAGTTTATAGAGAAGTCAGAGTTAATAGGGATGAGCTATTTGACTGTTGCTGTAGGAGTTTATTTCATTCGCTTTTCTGACATAATGCACATGTAGACCCACCTAGTTAATAGCAGAGGTGAGCGTTTGTGTGTGTGTAGTTCTTTACTGATAATTGGAGTACAAGGGCTACTAATTACAGTGAACTTGGTGGCACATACCAAGTAACAGAAACACAGCATGGACCTAATGACTTCTCCCGTTCAACTGTGCAATTTTTAATCCACTATCCAACTGCAGATATAGGGAAGGAACTAGACTGCATTTTAAGATTTGATGGAGATTCCATAAAGGAAGCCCCCAAAGCAACGAAACAGACAAATCTACATTCGTTCAGTTTCCTCTTTTGCAGCATATTCTCATTAAGTTCTTAACAACAGCTCTTCATTTTAAAACACTGTCTACAAGTAAGCATATTTATTTAGATAAAAAATAATCAAGAAATTAGAAAATGGGCTTTAAAAGGCTTTAAAAGGAAGGAATTGTTTTAGAGTTATGGATGTATTCGTTGTAGCCAAGGCACATCTATGTATTGGCTTGGGCTAATTTAACACAGTTGCTATATGTGCATAAATGAAATAACAGTTAATGATGATACAGCTTTCTTCTTCTGCATGTGGGCTATTTATCTCAGTGTGAGTGAGCCTAGCTTTATTGCTATGCATTCATTTTGTATTTTGAGCAGCACATACTAAATATATTTATGCACCCTTTGGCTTATTTTTAGGTAGAAAATAATTAAAAAATAAATGTGTGAAGCATCTTTCAGCTGATTGTAAGCAGAATTCCTCAGCATACAATGCTCACAAATAGGAAACTTAACCAAAGAAAATGCCTTTTGCTCTGGAGGTTTTTAAGTCCACCTGCTGCAAAACAAGCACATCTAGGCTCCAAAATTCACTCTGTTAATCCTCTGTAGCTTCGTAATATATTTTTTCCACTGGCAAGTGACTGGTACCACCTTTATTTCAAACTAACAGAAGCAAAGATGTCAAGGTCATGCTTTTCCAGTCTGCTGAAGCAATCTAATACTGTGACTATCTAGGCCAGCTGCCAGCAGAACTGGACTTTAAATATCTTATAAGAGCATCACTGCATATCTAGTTTAATTCTGCCCTGCAATTTAAAAGTCTAATGCAGCCAAGTACATGAAAGAATTTCTCATTCAATCAGCCTCACCTTGTTCATATACAGAAAAGCATCACATTGCTTTAAAGAGATACAGGAAATAAGGCCAATGACAAAGGGCTTTTATGCCTTTTGAAAAGGGGAAAATGGAGCAGTAATGGATCTTGAATGGCGTGGTGGATATATTACAGAGCTGAAATAATAAGCAAGAAAGAAAGAGTCTTCTGGGAAGGAGTCTCCCTGTCTGAAGAACGAGACCTGACCTGCAAATGGCAAGTGAGCATTTTACATTGTTTACGTCTGAAGATGATACAGAGGAAACAACAAACAAAAAAGCAAAATCTATTTAGGTATTTTATTGCTTTAAACACTACCAGCAATGGCAATATGCCTGTCAATAGACTGACCTTGATATACCTGCTGGCTACCAAAGTAATTTCAGGACATTCCACAGCTCAGCTAAAGAGCTTTTCAAAAGTACAGCAAAATAAGTGGACAGAGAACAAGAATACCCTCATGTAGTCCATTACCATCTTCTTTCAGCTTGATTGCTCTCACAGCTTATATTAATCACATTGCCTACAGTCATTGTGAAATGAGCAATTAGGTTATGAAAATAAACATTCAAGTGATGGCTTAGCTCAATTAGTCTTTAGTTTTCCCAGACACACTACCACTTAGGGTCACAAATTAATTGTCTGTTGCTTTCCTCCCAGGAGCTCACCTCAGCTAAAGAATTTCATGGCACTAAAATATGTATCCAAGAGACTGTAAGAGCCTCTGTGGCCATATATAACTTAAAGGAAATAAAAAAAAATAAAAAAAACCCCAAAACTAAACCACCAGCTGTACAGACTAAAACTAATTCCCATTCGAAAAAATACCAATGTTAAAACTGACAGAAGATCCACATCTTTGACTATTTCAGCAAAAGAACCCGAATTCTGTGCTATAGCATTGTAAGCATTCACAATGTTTTTCCTATAAGCAATAGGTACTAAAGAGCAGCACCTGCTGTGTCACTACACATCTTAAATAAAAGGCTGTAAGACCAAAAAAGCAGTGGAGGCTATTGCCATTGTAGGCTGAGTGTTTAATGGATAAAGAAAGTCTTTACATGTTGCTTAAAGAACACTGTGGTTTGCACCAACTGGAAGGTTATTTCATACATAGAGCATAGGGCCATGTAAATGCAGTCAGAAAGCGTGGACAAATGAAACCAAGATGATACAGAAATGGGGATGAGAAATATCAATGGCAAGGGTAGTACAAGGAAGTACAGGTGTGACTGTGCATTTAAGTGGTAAAAGAGTTGGAGAACTTTTTTCCAAGGTTTGAATTTGAAAAAGAATAAGCATGAAGTACCAGTGAGCAAGTACAAGAAATAGGGATAAAGAATAAGGACTGTAGCAAATGCAGATCACTAAGACTACAAATGAAACATTCCCCCAGAAACTGTCATTCCAGAACATATTTGACACATCTTGACAGCAGTGTATGGAGAAGATCCAGTTTATTGTCAGCTAAGAGCACTATATTCTCTCTACAAATCTCTGTGTGTGTGTGACAGAGACAGACAGAGAATGCCCAACACTGCAGACAACTGGCAAAGAATCCAAGCTAACATTAATCCACTCTCACAGTAGATTAATTTATCTTTGTTTAAGCTTAATGAGGTTACCTAACACAATCAGCAGATGATGGAACATAGCAACTACAGATTTCTAGAACCATGTCCATCCAGCAGCACAGAAACACCATCGCTGAATTCTCAGTCAACACACAGACTGTTCTGCAAAACCACATGAGCAACATTATGGAAATATAAATGTCACAGGTAGAGATATATTGTACAAATTTGCTAGGTCAGCAGTAACAGGGATTTTAAAGATCTCAGTTAAACAAACGAATGTTCCTGGAGGGAGAATAGTGTTAATTCACAGGGTTTCTATTGACATAAAAATGAGACCTTTCTGGGCGTAGCCAGAGAGCCTCTCTAACAATGGTGTTCTGCTATTGATCATCTCCCTTCTCAAATGCATGCTTTGAATTGAGTTCATTCCAAATTAACATTTGGGATCTCGAGGAAGGGAAAATTAAGCCAGTAAAGTTCAAGTATAGTAAAACAATATTAAAAATATGAAGATCAGTTCAGCAGCGGAAACTCAGCTCTGATGGTACTCAGGAGAACGCATGCATCTGTATTAATGGTTGAAGTTAAAATGCTTTAAACAATTACTAGCATTTGTTTGCATGAAACATTGATATTATTATCCAAAACAGGCTGTAACACAATTCCTCATAAAGCTTCTTAGCTGACATCAAAGATTGAAAGCTCAGAAGTACTACTTTTCAAGGAGCAAAGTACTGTTTCTACATTTCAAGATCCACAAAGAGGAGAGTTCCACTTGATTCAGACAGACTTGTCAATGTTTAGCTTTATGGAATATTGCCTCTCTGCTGTGAATTTTAAGAATACTGTCTGTTACTGAACTCCTCTCCTGTTGTCATCCCCCAATGGAAAAACTGCCATTAGAAGATTTTATGGAAATAGTGCTTCCCAATCACTTTGTTTGTACGATCTGACTATGTAATTGTGATATAGAAAGAAATAAGAGAAAGCTACAGAGCAAAGCCAAAGGTCTTAGGCATTAATTGATGCCAGGAATGGTATTCCTCACAGCTACACTTGTTTGTACCGTATAGTCAATCCTGAATTCCATGATAGTACTAAGATCTCCATCTAGAATAATGCCATCAACATGCATGGGAGTTTCCTAGAAAATACCTTTTCTGGAGGTTTCCCTCTACACAGAACCTGAATACAAGAGCAGTCCTCCTCATTGCCAAGATGTAACTCGACTCCAAGCCACTGAGGACCTCATTAGACATCTTTTGCAACCAACACTAGCCTTCCCAAAGTAGGCCCCAAGTGCTGACCTTTTGAGAGTTCTGATGGGGAAATCCTCATCAATAAAGGATGGAAACCTCCTATCTGTTCACCAAAGAATATCTCATCAATGTAGTAATTGGAAACTCTCGAATCTCAGGCTTTTTTATTAATTAAATTACAAATTAATTGCAACTTCACTACCTTATGATTGAAATTTCTCTACAGCATCGGTGGTGGTAAAGAAAGAATTTCAATATGTGAAGTTTCCAGTGCAATGGTTGAACACTATTTAGCTATCTGTAAGTTGACTAGTTAGCTGGAACCTTAATTTTCAAGCTTCAGATGTACATACCAGCAAGCTAATCCCAACTACCTATCTGCCTCATTTTCCATTAATCTCAAGTTAACTCTTTTCATTCTCCACCATTTTTGCAGGCTATTTTTCTCCCTAATCTAAAGCAAAACCCAAAGAAATCCAGCTAAAACAATCCACACCACTTGTTAAATTGTGAATGTTTTGCTTATCAAACCTCCACAGTCACACTGAAATCTTGCAGATGTTCCAATCATACTGAAACTAGAAATCCAGCATACTCCTTTTTAATTGAAATCAGTCTATTAAAAGAAGTTGCACTCAGAGATTAAAAAGCCTATCTGGAAACATAGGTGGCATCAGTGGTGCATACTGTCTCCTAAGCTATTCAATTTATTTATCAGGAGCCAAGTCATTTGATTTCAGCAATACAAATTTCACACTGCGTGAGAAAAGCAGTTTTAGAATTACAACTGGTTTAGAGGAATGCAAAGATTATAGAAAACTCACATATGGAGGTTTACAAAGGATTAGAATTTTTCACTGGGATTAGCATGATTTCTCCCACAGGTTTGTTTCCTGGAAATGTTGCTATAATATAGAGTAGCTGCATATCAAATCATAGTCTCAATCCAACCTTCAGGCATCATAATCTGAACATCTGTATTTTTACATAGAAACCTCAGAGTGGTGGAGAAAAAAAACAAGTGACATTTGGCAGAATTTGACGTAGAAATTAATTCAGAGCATATAATCTACTCATAATTTTCTCAAGGACCATGAATGTCCCCGACATTAATAGGGTTAACTGAATCTGACCTTACAAAATAATTTTGTCAGAGGAGAATGTATAGCTTTGGCTGCTGTTTAGTACAAGTTCAATGCTAATGCACAGTTCTAATAGAGAACATCCTTAACATTACGGTCACGGGCACAGAAAATTTTAAAAGTCACATGGTTTTCATGACTCTTCTGAAGACACTTTAAAAGACACTTTTACTGGGACAACCCTTTAAAATAACTCAGGGTCAGTTTGAACCCATATTTCTGATCTGTAATCACATACAATCACATCTGGTAGTGGTGTTCAAGCACGTTTCTTTGCCTAAAGGCCCTTCATCTACAATGGTTTTCAGACACAAAACCCCAACTTCGAAAAAGGTTGTAGAAGAGGTAAGATCAAGGAAACCCGTATTTTGACAAATGGTTCTGTGAAGGTTTTGTAATATAAACACTGCTATTTTTGGTGGCAGGAAGTATATATGTGCTTAATTATTTTTTTCTCAAATTACATAATTACATAGCTTTTAAGTTTTGTGGGGATTAGTATAGATTAACAGAGGAAGAGAAAAAGATTGCAGTGCTCAGTGCCTTGGCTTTCATGTGTTTCAATGGCTGTGTATGAACTGAGCATTGTATCACAAACAAAAGTACAGCAGAATGTAACGATGCGTCAGTTCATGCATCATTTGCCTCTCTGGGCTCTGTTTTTTCTCATAGTAAGGCTCCTTTTCAGCCAGCAAAGGAGGTGGGCAGAGCTCGTGTGTGTGACGGAAACACCACCACCTTCAAAATCCCAAGCTTTGTTTTATGAAATGCAAAACAAGATACACCCGATTGTACCAGAGCAAAAGCATATAGAAAAAAATCTCAGTGTTTGCTATTGTGGGGAATCTCTTTCCCTACTTACTGGGCACCACTTATCTTTATCATGATGGTACCAAACTGAGTGGCGAAGTGGACCCTTTGGAAGGGAGAGCCACCCTGCAGGAAGACCTGGATAGGCTGGAAGAGTGGGCTAACAAGAATCTTAAGAAGTTCAACAAGGACAAGTGCAAGGTCTTTCACCTGGGAAAACATAATCCAAGAATGCAGCACAGACTGGGGTGTGCCTGGCTGGGGAACAGCTCTGTGGAAGGGGACTTGGGGGGCTGGGTGGACAACAAGCTCAATATGAGTGAACAGTGTGCTTCTGTGGCAAAGAAAGGCAACAGGATGCTGGGTTGCATCTACAAGGGCATCACCAGCAGAGGTAAAGAAGTCATTATCCCACTCTACTCAGCACTTGTCAGGCCACACCTGGAATACTGCGTTCAGTTTGGTCCCTGCTATGCAAAAACCCCATGAACAGGGTGGAGAAGGTACAGAGAAAGGCCACAAAGATGATCAAAGGACTGGGAAGCCTGCTGTGTGAGAAAATGCTGAGTGAACTGGGTTTTTCAGCGTTGAGGGAAGACCCTATCACCATGTTCAAGTTTTTAAAGGGTGGCTGCAAAGAAGATTGAGACTCCCTTTTTACAAGGAGTCACATGGAAAAGACAAGGGTAATGGGTACAAGTTAATCCTGGGAACATTCCGACTGGACTCTAGAGGAAAATGTTTCACAATGAGAACAATCAGCCATTGGAATAATCTCCCCAGGGAAGCCGTGGGTTCCCCAATATTGGACACTTTTAAGATTCACCTGGACAGGGTGCTGGGCCATCAGGACACATCTACACTGTGCTTTTGCCAAGAAAGTGTGGACCAGATGATCCTTGTGATCCCTTCCAACCTGGTACTCTATGATTCGATCAAGGGTGGCAGGGATGCTGGACACCTAGGATGCTTCTCTAGAGTGAAAGTACTAATGCCGATTTAAAGAATAGTACTTATCTACAGGATGGCAGGTACTGTTGAGTTCAAGTCATGAAGTGGAAGCTCCAGAAAAATCCACCAAAACAGAAGAGAGTAACTGTCTTGTCTGAAAAGAGTGGTAATAGAAATTTCTCAAGTCATCTGTGAACTTATAAATATACACGCATATTTCTCTACTGTATGAGAAACTGAAAAAAAAAGAGCTGAAACAATTCAGGGTGATTAACTTGAACAAACTCTCCAGCACAGTATTTTTAGCAGTAAGCCAGCAGCCAGCTCTGCTCTCTCCAAATTCCCCAAACTGGAGATTCAGTCAAACCAAAATCTCAGATTTAAATGACCTGACCTCTGAAGCAGTTTACCTTTTTCTTTCAAATCCACTGCTTCCATGAGGCTGTATCCGAATGAATAAAATAAACAGGATCTATGGGGAAACAGAAACATTCTAGCTCTTTGATTAGCATTAAGCATATGGGCATTACTCACAAGAGAGCCTCACAATTACAGCTACAGAAAGCCAGTTAGTCTGACAATTTCTCCCAAACATAGTTATATAAATGATCACCCAAAAAGTCATTCTGCAGGGTTGATTAATGCATGTGTATTGCAAACATGCACTGCCATTTCAAGAAACTGCTAATTACAGGCATAACATTAGATCTGTTCAAAGGGAGGAAAGTACAATGTAATTGCTCTCGTTCAAGAAGTATTTATTTACTTGTCACCAAGCTTGCATTGTTGTTGTATTACCTTAGGCAAACAACACAAAACTACTGGCTATTTTATTACAACTTTTTCACTTTTCCTTTCCCATATGCCACAATAAAAAAAAAAATACTAAAGAAATGCTTCAATTGTCAGTTCGCGGTAGTACAGTTTTGCCAGTGTAATGCCAGTTGAGGGCAAAAGGATGCAGTTGTAATGAAACAAGTACATTACCACGAAAGGCTTACTTGACAAACAAAAAAGTAAAGATGGCCTCACGTGCATAAACCCAAATAAGTTCAATTTACTTAAGGTTTTGTGGCTTTTAAAAGTGGAAAACAACCAATTTCATCAGATGCAACTATGGTCAGATACACATTGGTCATCTCTGAGAGGGTATCTTTACATCAAAAGCATGTGTCAGCTCAAAAGCATGTGTCTTTAGTTAATGGGGCAATTTATAGCAGGAGAGGAGTGTATTCTTCATGTGGAACAAAATTAAAGAGGAAGAGAGGAAAAAAAGTTCTGTTTTCTCTTAAACCTGCATTTCTCCCAGCTTCTCTCTGCCATTGTCCCATTCCCAGTTTAAGGGCACCAGTTTTCTGCTCTTCCTTTATGCAGATGGGCTGTCTCATCCAACACATACTGCCTGCCATCGGCTACACAAGAAGGCTAGATTACTTTCACTGCCATACAGCTGCCCCTCTGTCCCAGTGCCTGGCCCAAGCAGCCCTAGCTGGCAGGACTAGCACTTGTATTCAAAAAAACCCCAGCAGCCCCACACAAAAGGACACATCCTCAGAGAATTCAGCAAATTCTGACAAGCCTCTGCTGAGTGTATGAAAAATGGTGTTTTTCAGCTTTGTCATCGGTCCAACTGCGGGCATAGCCATGATAGAAGATTAGCCTCCTGCCAAATTTTTAGTCTCTGTTTCAAAACACTAGGAATTCTTAAATAAGTGGTTGTAAGAAATTATACAGCACAACAACATATTTCACCCTATGTTATTTAAGCAATACGGTTGAATTGGTTTTATTTACATTAAGCTAGAAATTTAAGCTGAGGAATATGCCTAACAGAAGTTGTCAACCGATGTGCTGAAAGTCTACAACACAACTAAACCCATTGTCTCATAAGGGGAATTACTTAGGAGCCACAAGTACCAGGAAATTCTACCAGATTTGCTTATAAATATTTTGTGTTAGGAAGCAGAGTAGGAATGTAGGAATGTCAGTCACTCACAACCAACTATATATATTGTAGGTGACAGAAATAATCCATATTTTGTCAAAGCTGATCCTTTGGTTTTAGCGAACAGCATTAGCACATTCAACAAGACACCAAGGTCCCGTATCCCAGACCAGAATAGTTAAATGTATAATCTCTCAGCAACAAATAATGTCAAGAGGCTGCTTTAAATTTAATCATTTTCTTACAGTTTTAAAAAATTTAATCACAAAACTAGATCTGTATTAATGATCTATATTAATTATTCCCTTTTATATTAAAAATAATATTTTTCTTTGCGAAGAGGTACAATGTTCTAGCTTAAATTAGATTTTCCTAGAAAAAAAATTATAAGGGTTCAATACTGTATTTTCATAATAAGTAGGACCACAGGGTATCATTCTATATTTACAGCTGTCTGTTGGTGGATAAGAGATCAAGTAAAAATAAAAAGTAAGCAGAAATATACCTTTCTCTTACTGTTCATTCTCTGAAATCCCGGGCTATAAAAATATAAAACAGTATTTATTTATTTCCCTTCCCAAATTTTAAACTTCTGAATCATTAACCTCTTCCCTGTTCTGCAGCCCCCTCAACATATATCTGCTAGTTGTGTTAATAAGAGTTAGAAGTCAGTTCTGCAAGGAGTCAGGCCCGTTATCTCCAGCAGCCTTAGGTGCAGGCATTTCTGCTGGCAGGTTATTCCAGTCCACCACAGCATTGTGCACACTGGAATCCAGAGTAGGTTCAGGTTACTGTGACAGGATATATGATTCAATGGGACACTCATTTGAGCTAATAAGTCTATTCTGGTTCTGCATATGTTAATTTAAATAACTAAGTCCCCAGAGTCTTAAAGCCTGCTATCCTTTACCACTTAAGTAACTTTACCGATTCTGTGAGTAATTCCGTTCTCTTTTTAAAACTCCAGTTATTACCAGGCATCCGTCTGTCATCCTTTTCCTGGACTCTTTTTGTCCACCTCGTAGTAACAGGCAACATTTCCCCCCAAACCTGTGGAGTTCTTGGTTAGACAGTGTTTTTAAGAAAATAATACACCACGGCAATTTTGCCGTATCTTTTCCCAGAATGTATGTTCACTGTTGGATGACGCTTTGCAGGAACTGATCTAAAGCGACATGATCTCCAGACAAGGTGGTCTTAACGCTCATAATTTACAGAACAAGTAGCACTCAGGAGTCTATAAAAAGAAGTCTATGTAACCAAAGTGGACCAGATGCTAGAGTACCTCATCAGTTGATTCTTTAAGATTCTTTTCACCATTCCCTGGGTTTATCCCCACACAAGTGTCAAGATCATTACTTTAAAGCCTAGTGCGGAGGCTAGAAATGCACAATAGAGAAATTCCTTCTAGATATAGCCCAGATTCAAGTTGGCCAGCAGCAGGACTTATCTTCCCCACAAGAGTGACTGACTAAGCACGAGAGAAAAAGATGAATTGTTCTTTCTACAGTGTGCATAGCTTTTGGCCGACATTCCTATTTATGACTCAGTTTTCTAATCTAGGGAAGCACAATTTAATCCACAAAGGCCAAACAGCCTCTGGGTGGCAATCACATGCCACCTTCTACGGGAACGGATGACCTAAAAGGCAAGTTTCCTGTTCCATGGTTCATTGTTTGCGCATGACAGTTCTTTCAATGCCAAGACTTGGATGCAAATCGTTTGAGATCCAAGTCAATGAAGTATTAAACTAGGTTACTGAAACATTTTAAAAAACAACTTCGTACAAATATGAAGCAGACTTTGAGTGTTCTGGATTGAATTTTCTAAGTATAAATGCCTTGACTGGTTTTGAGTTTGTCTCAAAAGCTGATACCAGAAACAAATTGGTATAAATTTGATTATAAACAGATATTTGTTTCTTTTTCGTAAGATGCTCTATGAAGCCAAACATGCTTGTCATGTCCTGCCAGGTCACATGGAATAGCAGCACCCACCTTATATATCCTGAACACTTGCTAGCATAACCTACACATTTCAATAAGCTAGCTATCTCCATTTAATTGCACACAATATCTGGATTTCTGCTTACTGCAGTAGTAAAGGTAAATCTAAGTACTTCTGCTTGCAGAATTTTTCACTGAGGAAAACTATATTGGGCTCACAAGGGCCATTTAGTGGCATTCACACATTTGCAGGAAGACCACTTGATGAGACCCACTGGTTACTGGATGTCCTACCATACACAGGGTACTTTGCTGACAACGTCCCTTGAAGTGCTTTGTCCATAAATTTCTACAATTGCCCTGTATTTAGGTCAGCATAAGTAAATAAAATCATGAGAGATTTCCAAACTGTTTATGGTGGTATTGCTGACAAATCCCTCCCACTGGCAAATAAGGACAAGGAGACAGGTCAGCTACTGACTGCACGATGTCTTCAAGGAGCTGGCATCACATTTTTATGTATTGCACACAAAACCTGAAGCAAATTGCATTGCAGTCTTAACTGCTGGGTAATGTTAATGAGGTTATTCCAGATGGGAAAGTTGCACCCAACAGGTGCTTAGTGCTATAGCACCACTGTCCCAATAGCCACTTCCATTTCTGAAAAGCATGCTTGTCTTCTCTTGCAAATAGCCCCATTTAAGCATAAATGACTGGCATAGTAACCCCAGCACCAAACTAGTAGGGGAGAGGAGAATAAGCTTTGACTTGTCCTGATTGAACTAAGCCAAGTTTAATAAGACTCATAACAGAAATGACTGCCATGAATTCAAATATATGTAAACTGATATTCCCTCTTGTGGCTGACAGTAGTACAGCTGGACTTTTCCTTTTTTTCTAGGGTGCACCATAATATTCTGGAATTGTATAGGAACACGTTCTCTGTTCCCATTTTGCTACATTTCACAATTTTCGCTTTCTCTCCTGCTGCTACCCATTGTGGTAAGTGGGACTTATCTGGCAAGAGTGAAAAACAAAAGAGAAAGGAGGTTTGCTTACTTGTTACTTTCTAATAGAGTAAATAATATTGTTAGCAAAAGTCAGCAGGTTTTTATGTGTGCTTTCCCTAAAATCCAGGTGTTTTATCCTTTATAGTCTTTGACACAGCAACAAAAGCTCCACCAGAAAAATAAGACATCTTTAGCTACCGTCTTTCTCATTGTGTGCCATAAGCTTTCAATAAATGAGGTGGATGGACTTTTTACTTTTCAGAAAACAGATTAATAATAATCTTTATGGCAAAGCTTCAAGAGCTGCAGTAGCACAAAGGAGTCCCTTCACTGGACACTGCAATGCCAATGCACTAATGACTTTTGAGACAAAAGAGTACAGCAACAATATAGGACAGATCAAATAATACATATCCAAGTTCTTAAAGCAAAGATTAATTGCACTGTAGCAGTTGTATCAATTTGGTCACGGAAATTAGCCTAGCAACTGCTTATTTTTACAGACAGGCAAGAGTACTTTTTAAAGGTTTCTTATGAGATGGTGGTCTCAATAAGCAATTCCATTGGATTCCATATACGTAAGTTTATATATAAATACACAGATGCATAAAAATGTGTGATACTAAGAAGTATTAAGAAGTATCTGATTTTAAATCAGAACATGAATGAAAACTAGAGAAATGGGAACTCAAATTTTTCCAATGTGAATGTTGGGTGTCCCTCCAACTTAGCAGTCAATCCGAATAATCAAGCTGAGTGAGTGGGCTTAAGGATGGATCTTAGGCAACTTCTCTACAAACGTCATTGCAGATTCTGGTCCTTAGAGTCGGTATAATGCAGCCTTGTGTGGATAAACTTCATGCACAACTTAGCCTGAAGCTGCTTTGTATTTTCCTTAGTGTAAGTGCAAAGAACTAAATTATCAAAAGCATGGTGTCACTGAACACACAAACTTAAAAGCCAGACTTCCTAGAAAAAAAGGATGATACAACAGTCAAGGTATTCCCTTAGCTTCCAGGGGCCAAGGATCGTACCTGCTCTTCTGCAGACTTAGGAAATCACCTTTTTTTATGCCTTTGGACACTGTCTGTAGACTGCAAAATCCTCAGTGATAAGGTGACAAATACACTTGAAGACTGAGGTGTTCGGGTAATTGGGGCACCTGAACAGATCTTTAGAAAAATCATATACTCCACTGCCTGGTGCAGTAGGAGAATGAACAGGGGACTCCACAGTTTGACCCACGGCAAGGTATTTTTTGTTTACTTTAGACATTCTATACTTGTAAACTTTAAGATCAATTTAATCATACAAGGAACTTTCCCACCTTCCATGTCTATGTTAAAATAACCATATATATTGAAGTGCAATCCTCCATAATGTCAAGACTACATTGAACTGCTGGAGAGCTGAAAGGCAACAAAACAAAATCTCAGAAGAACATTTGTTTTGCACAAGTAATTTGTTCGGCATCATATTAATATATTGAAAGCTCTTCTCAGCAACATAAAGCTCTGCATTTTGGAGACCACATGATACTGCAAGAAAATGCCAGGAGAAAATTCTAAGAGTTATCATAAATAAAGCACTTGTCATATTACCCATAAGTGCAGAGGTCTTTCTACTTTGCTATGCTCCAGTAATGGGCATAATGGTTTTATTTGCATAAAACCCAGATCCTATTATACTGTAGCTGCTTCTTCTCAGAGTTCTTAAAATTACACCCGCTTCCTGAACTATCATGTTTGGGGCTGCTTAAAAAAAAAATCTACACAAACATTTGTTATGTTTTTATGAAGTGAATTATTTGCATAATGCATTTCGACTGGGAACAAAAAATATTTAGAGTAAAAGACATTTCTGCCTGCAGATTTGAACTCATTGGAGTGTCTAACCAAGAATAGAAATGCATTTCTGCTGCTGTTTAACAGACACTACCAACAGGCCCTACAGATACCATGGTTCCCTAAATGATGGATAATGTAAAATATGTCATGTTCATAAGGTTATGCTCAGAAAAGTGATTGTTTGGCAAAAAAATATCTTTTTTTTTTCCTGAGGGAGATTTTCATGTGGCCTTATTATTAGGAGAAGAAACAAAATGATCCTTGTTATTTCCTTAATTCATCTACTCACAGTGCACTCCAGCCAAGTAGCACTGTGAAACCCAGCTGAGCAATAGCAGGCGCTGAGGCTGCTGCAATATCCTCCATAAGGCCCACACTACTACACTTTAAGAATAGGAAGTATGTTATTTACTGTCATATCCCAAAGCACGCATTATGTTTGTATAGCATAAAGCATTAGAACCTATATATCATACTTCAACTTAAGATACTTTGAGAAGTCCCACCTCACCTTGTCTCAAGAGATACATCTGATAAAGTAGTCCATGCAATCACTGTCACCCTTTTAAACGCTCGAATATGTTTGCAGCAATTTTTCCCAAACATAGTCCCTTCTTAGACTTTTCTAGAATGGTTGAAGAGTTGAAACTACAATTAACTATATTCATTTTGAACTGTGTACCTCCTCAGCTCATAGAATAATCCTTCACAGAGCAAGAAAATAACTGAGAGTCTGCTGATAACTCCTGCACAACTGCCATCCTAGACTAGCAGAGGAGGTATTTGGCCAGAGGTTTCTCATTCCCTTGTGGATCTACTGCTGCAGAAAGGGAAAAAAACCCCAACACTGGAGCCACTATAATTTGGTGAAATGTTAGGTTTCACTATCTCAGTCTGACGGGGTAAAGTGGAAGAAGATGAAAGCATATTGATGGATGCAAAGAATTCAGGTATTAGGGTGGAAATCCTCTTCTGCATAGCACAGAATTCAGCTGGTCAGCAGCTTGCTCAGCCAAGAGCCTGTCCCACAGCATACAAATTTTTTTCATTTTTATAAAAAATTTTAGAAATCAGTAGACATACCATGCTTTTTATATCATGCTATTGAACTTCATGAACATTTATTGTTGACTGTCACAGCCAGAGCTAAAGCTAAATCTGCGCCGTGAAAGCACTGAAGCAAGCCCAAAATACAGCTGAACAGTGGCAGAGATACAAGCACACCACAGCTTGCATTGACTAGAGGTAACAGAATAAATGGCTGTATTTCAAAGCCAGTGCAGTTTACTGATTGGTCTTAAAATCTCAAGGCTCTTTCAGAGCCTGTGTGAAGTTATTTCAACAAGTTTAGGGCTCTTTTCCAAGTAAGATATTCAAATCACAAAAAGGCTAAGAACTGCTATCGCAGTAGGCACTGACATCTTGTCAACGGCTTTGACCAGTCAGAACAGGATCAGAGAACGAATTGCTTTCCCACCCCTGCAGACGGACTGTCACAGGGTGAGGGAGAGACTGGCCTAGAGAAGCATTTCTTCTGAATGTGGATTGAGGGTCAGAGTCACTATTACAGCTGAGACAGCAGGGATACACAGGACAAAACAGAGGAAAACAATCAGAATTATTTTCCTCTCCTCACAAAAAACCCCTCCCAACAATGTCAGCTTGCTGGCTCTGGTACTTTGTTACCCAAAAGCCAAAACATAATTGTGAGGCACGGGCAGCAGTGTGGTAGAGGTATGCACCACTTTATGCGTAAGCAGCTGTATTCCTAACAGGGTCTCCCCCCAGGAATTCAGTAGAAGTCGTTATCTCATGCAACTGTGGTGGCACCTTCTGCATCATGATAAAAACAAGACCAAAAACCCATCCCTGAGCATCCATACTCACTCTTATCTCCTGCTGATTGCTGAGCTGACTGCCCTCCCTTCCCTCTACCTTCCTCCCCAGTTGCATTAAATGGTGGCAGATTTGCAGTTCAATTTCCAATCCTCTTTTCATACATTGTAAAATCCTAAGGATAGAATATTCTGTCAGCCTTAACACTTTTATTATTTGTTATTATTATTTAAATGGTACAGTTTTGTTATAACCAAGCAGGGAGCATTGGTCCAGCCCCACAAGCCTCACAGACTCATATCCCAATCCCACTGTTTAGAAGCAGAAAGACAGCCCTAGATCTCACAAAGCAGGGAGACTACATAGTTCAGTTTGCAGGACTGAAACACTCAGACACAAAAAGTTTTAACACGTACAAGCACAGCACTGTGCTTTAAGCTTTTATAAAAAATCATACTTTCACAACACTTTCATGATTAATAGCCCAATTCCTAAATCTCACCAAAACTCATAGAGGCTTATGAAATACAAACAACTTACAAATCAAATGAAAAAATTAGGTGTTATGAAAAGCAGCTATCTATATATTTTCTTAATTATCAAAGCCATTTTAAATTAACACACTGCTGTTCAGGCTTCCAAGATACTTAAGAGTAAGTTGCTACTCATTTCCAGATTCTGCATTAAAATTCTTGGGATTTTAGTCTACATTTTCACTTTTCTTTGAAGTGCACAGTATCAGAATTATATCACGTACTTGTAGGCTGTGAAACACCTTTTAGCACAGTTTTGCTTTATGTATTTCCTATGTGATAATGGAGATAGGCTTTGCTACTTTAACGAGTCTTTCACTTTTAACGACTGAGAATGTTAAAGTTAAGTACTGCCAGCTTACTGTTTTCTGTTGAGCTCTTCAGCTTTGGATTTTTCCTCTTTAAATTTTTAAAACTTGGATGTGAAAACATTTTATAAAATGCTTGGCTCAATACCACTGAAATGTAATCACAGAGATTAAAATAATTAAATGCAAAGTCATTTCCTTTGTCATTTTAAGAAAAAGGTTGAAGTTTTATGCAAACTCACTCCAACATACGTGCCCTTGAAAAAATGTCATGTGTTAACCTTGATTTTCATTATGCCTGTCAGGTTTATATAATGTCTGCATGGGACTGAGGTTTTTTTAGTTTGGTAACAATGTTACTTCTCATTCAAATTGTGATCCTAATATATGTTTAATCCGCAAATCCAGTTCTTCAGCCTAGCAAACATCATTACTGTCTGAGATTGGGTTCAAACTAGCATATAATCAGGCACGTGTTCAGCTCAGAAACAGCAACACGCAGCAGAAAATAGCAGGGAACAACTTCTTAAAATGTCTTTCAGCGGTTGTAATAGCAAGTGCTTCTCATCTATGCCTGGGCAGACAAATTCAGGCAGGAAAACCCAACTGGTCACAGCTAGGAAAGTTTGCATGAAAGATGCTGAACACTGAAAGCTTAACTGTGAGATGGAAAAGAGTAAGTCTCACTGAATGCAGGAGGCTAACACAGGAATATGGTAGCAGTCTTGTTAATGGGAAGGATCTGGCTACATTAGCAACAAATGCTTGGTGATATTCCACAAGAGTCATTTGAATGGCAGCCTGTCCTCCTCTTCATCTGGCTAAAGCTTTTTCTCTAGGATAATTTCTGACCTTCTTTCCATTTTCACTTTGGAGTCAGGCTGGGCAAAACCCTGTCTTGAAAACGGTGCAAGATAGCACTTTCCAAAATATACTGGTAGTACTGAAAACCAGTGCTGTGCAAATCAATTGCAGACCTTTAGTATGAAAGTAGGAATCACCTCTTAGCAAGAGGCATGAATAAATTTCTAGCTAAATACTACTGCATCTTGCTTGCATGGGCATCTAGAAAACCAAAGAAAACACATTTCCATTTTTCTTATATATAGGCAGAAGTTTTTATGACCCTTAAAAATGCCTCAGAACAAAAAGCTTCTCCTTCATTGGTACCTGAATCTCCAAATAAATCTACAGTACCCACAGCCAGCTGCCGTGAATGCCAGATTTATCTAACTTGTAGGGCTAAAAGTACTGCAGGGCACAGCAAGAAAATGATGCTTGTTTCAGTCTGAGGAAATCCTGGAAATAGGAAGGTGTCCAAATGGTAGAAAGAATGGTTTGTAGTCTAAGCAAGCATAGGAAAGTACCTTGAATAATTTAAGTCAAATGTATTTAAGGATAAAAACAAAAGCCAACAGCTCACAGTGATCAGAGGTCTTGTTTGCCAGGGAGTACAGATATCAATGAAAAGAACTCAAGATACAAACCCTTTCTAGCTCTGTTGTGGAGGTGCCAGCTGACCACTTCAGTGAGGCAGAACACAGAAAGCTTATGGTCATGCTTTTAGGCGCTCTCTAATGAAGAGAGATGGGAACATATTTGATGTGAGCGAGGCAAGCATGGAAACTAGATGCTGCATGAAATAAAGTGAAATAAAACATTTCTCTTGTCAGTCAGAAACGTCCATTTTAGTTTGCAAAAATGCTTTCCCCAATGAAAGGCTGTCTCATAATATGATCTCTTGTTTAGGGTATTGTGTTACTGACATGCAAGAGAAGAGACAAGTAAGAATATACACCATGTGTTGTGATAACCATGTTGCCTATGATTTTTTTTGTCAAATAAATAGCCTTCAACATCCACAGTGAGATTCTGTTTACAGTTGTGAAAAATTTTGCTCTACATTTTTAGGTCTAAAGATCTCCTTTCGTTTAGGCCTAGAAATCTTTCTTTCCTGTTCCAAAATGGGAAGATACTGAATTCCCATCTGCTAAATTAGAAACCCTAGTCACAGCTGAGTACTGAGAAATATTTAATACTGTATCCTGCAGGGTACTGTACATTCATCTCAACCTCATCACATAGACAGAAAGTGTTTTGCGTACCAAAAACTGTATGTTTGCATAAATTGATGCCAGGAAAAGCTGTGGGGCACCATTCGGGAGCATTGTAACCATCCAAGAAGGAATGTAATTACGGAGCAGCAACACAAGCCTGATTTACACTCCATACTTTCCTACAATATATAGATCACATCATAAATAATAAAAAATGTCCAAAGACAATTCAAAATACTGGACAATAGTGTGGAAGATGGAAAAAGGGTTCTGGCTCCGAGTCATTGCTCATTAGCGCTGTGAACTTAAACCAGTTCTGCAGGAGACTCAATACTCCACTGCTGCATGGAAGTGGTTAGGGAGCAGTAGCAGAGACACAGGACTTCACCCTGAGAAGACCCATAAATCTCAAAAGATGTACTAGTAGTATGAGAAGCAAATGAATCCTCCCTTTTGAACCATCAAATGCCTTGCCCTTATTGAAATGGTTTTTGCACGTTACAAAGTATCACAACTTGCCCTACCGAAGACTAAGATTTGTCTGAGTTTTGAATTAATTAGTTGTGCTGATACAAAAATGTATTTTAGAAATAAACAAAAGATATTGTCCCAAAGAAAGCCACAAAATTTACTGCTGAACAATAGAGATGGAGATGTGGCAGATGGGCTCAAGTTCATTGTAAATCTAAAGCAATGGCTGCTAAGGATAAGACGTTCGTTAACTCTGATGACATTGACCATTGCTGTGGAAGTTCCAGACAGAGCAAGTCATTTGTATTGAATTATTTTTCTATTCATAGTTGACCTGCAGCAGTTTAAAATATTCTAAAATTTCATAATTTAATTATTTGCAGAACCATTCCTACAAATAACCTTTCATGATGGGATCATTGATCAACCCATCATCTTGAGTATATAAAGCAAAAATCAAGGCTTGTCATTTAACTTAGATTATGCATTGTATTATTTTTAAAATTTATAATTTAAATGTATAATTTATTTAATCTTCTGATTAAATACTCATCTGTATAAATGCATAATATGATTTTGGCAAATATTCTCCTTGTACATACACCTCATGCTCTGTACAGATGTTTTTCATACACTAAAATATGCATAGAAAGTAAACAAAAGAATGGTCTTAACTATAAATGTAAAGCTTTTTGGTTTTTTTTTTAAATATTCTTTTATTCCAATGACTGTGCATTAAAAAACTTTCTGAGTTATTTGCTTAGATTTATACTTTGCCAGAGAAGGCCAATGCCACATCATGACAGCACAGCAGCTCTGTCATGATAGGGTGGTATATTCTGTACCATATCACAAAAGCCCATCCTTCTAGGTGGAGCCATACTGCTTTATCCGGGACATACTATGTAGCTTTATAGTGACCGTTATAGGTGACAACTGCATGAGAAAGTGTCGAAGCCAATAACTATTCAAAAGATATAGTCAAACAAGGTTTGTTTCTAGTAAGAAGTCAAACTAGATAGTATTTGATCCTATCAGATACCTGTCAGAGAACTAGATGTTCTGATTATTAGCATGAGATGATTGTGCCATTCAACATAGTCACTGTGCAAATACACAGATCCAATTTCCCTTTTTTTTTTTTACTTCCCATAGTGACAAACAAAATGGGCATCTATAAATGCCCTTTAAAAATTTCCAGACTTGTACTATACCTAGCAAAAAGAATTACATGCCTAAATACTGTTCCCTACATTGTGTGATAGTTTACTTTGCCCTGAAAATTTCCTTATCACATCATAGCTGCATCTGCTAGACATTCACCCTTATATCATGTGCAAAGAGACTGTCAGCTTCCCATCACTATGGATATAGATACATAGATAGAAAGACTGTAATCCTCCATAATGAAAATTGCATTTGATTTTTCCAATAGATCTAGGAGAATCTTTGTGTCAGTGTTGTGACTGAAAGCCATGCCAATGTAAGTCGGGCAATCCCACCACAGATTTGATTCTGTTCTTACCCAAATCAACAGAATTAGCTTTAAAATATCTCAGGTCACATACTTATTAGGACAAGAAAAAAATTGCAAATATAGCTAAGCAGAACCAGCCCTCCAGGCTATTGTCACACCACTCGTCAAAGAGATGCTGTTGTTGCACATTATTTGGGGAATATGGGATGCATCATTTTTTGGACCAGCAAAGAAACCCTCTGGAACCTTTCTTCTTACACCTGTGTCACACAGGGGCCTTTGCTCACCTGCGGCAGCTCATTCTACCATGTGTCTCACTAAAGCTGGTACTCAGTCCCTGTAGATACTAAAGACACACTTCCATATAAATTAGGATGTCAGGTAAACGCCTAGAAGCATACAGTGCTCTCAGAAATCAGCAAGGGTTTAAGATGATGTTGGTATACAAATTAAAATATAGACAGACTTTTTAAAAACAATCCCCTCTATCCCTTACACCTCAGATTTTAGGTGATTTTTCTTCCTTGCTCAGTGCTAAGCCTATCTGCTTATATATGCAATCTTTTTTTCATCCGTTTAAGAGATCCTCTGTTCCTGCTGCAATCATTTCCATGGCAACTAATTTTCAAGTCACAAATAGAAAGCAATGCAGGTTCAAGAGGTGAAAATCAGAGGCAGAGTAAGATAAACTTTTAATAAGCTAGAATAGTATCTCCAAGCACTAGCAAAACTGGGAAAAAAGAAAGCAACAAATGTCATCAGTTTCGATCAAGCATTTGTTATATCATCAATGAAATTTGCTGTACTAAGTTTTTTGTCAGCTAAAGTGTGCTATGAGTAGTGTGACTACAATGTAAGATGTAAACTTGGTATTGTCTGAATGTGAAACATTTGGGCACAAACAGGGTAGCAAGGAGGGCAGCTTTCATGCAAGGGTTCAGAAGTGGACATGGTCCCAGCAGAGAGCTGAGCCTGACCATCTGGTCAGTCCTGCTGTGATGACTAGACAAGGTGGTGATAGTGCTTCTCACAGTACCTTAGTAAACACTTACTCTTTTTCTCTGGTCACCAAAAAGTATCCAAGAATAACAACTTTTCCATTGCTGAACCCTAGATGCCTAGAAGTATAATACACTGTAGTAACAGCAGCCTCATTTCTAAAGAAAAACATTTTTCCTAATGGGTTACACTTGAGCAGACTCAGTACAAGGCACTGATCTCAGAGCTCTCCCCACTGCGGGTGTAATTGTTCAGAGAAATTGTTCCCTTAAAAACCAACAATGCTGAAGAAATCAGAATGACCTACCCAAAAATCCTTGGAGGTAGTAAAAACTTGAATAGACAAAGACCCTGAGCAACCTGCTCTAACTGGACCTGTGCTGAGCAGAAGATTGGATTGCAGTGCTCTGGAGGTCTCTTCCAAGACACAGAGTTTTGTGATTCTATGAATTTCAGTGTGTTGGTATCTCATTGAGCACAAATCCTATTTGTACACTGAGATGCAAGGCCAAAACATAAGGTACAGAGCTGAAACTCTGCATTCCCACAGTGCTATGTTGGTACAGCAACTATAAAACAGGTGTTCAGTAGCAACTTCTGTTCTAGAAACGATGACATCAATTCTGTTATGTGATCTATGTTGGCATTTCCCTACCTTGAGGAAATCATACATTATTTCACTTTGGGTCTATATTGGACCACGGCCACTTTATTATGCATTAGGTATTTGCTTCACTTTTTTTTTCTTTCTAGAGAGAAAGCCAGGAAGCTGCTTGAGACCACATCTCCAGGGTAATAACATGTTTCTGAGAAATTTATCATGTTCAGACATTTGTGTCCTCTGTTATATAACAAAAATGAACTTATAGAAACAGATCATCAAAAAATCTGAAACTTGTAGCTGGAACAAAATGGCACGTTGCTGTTGACCCCAAGGATTGCTGATGTAGCAAACAGGAATATGTGTTTGATGGAAGAACAAGGATTTTCAAATTTACAGATTTTACTGCAAATCAGAAATAAGAGTCATGAAGAATTTTAATAGTCCATAAGAAAGTTTCCTTTGCCTTTCTTTCCTGTGTAGTAGGCAGCTAAAATGACTGCCCAGTGCCTTAACATGCTTAAGTTACTCCTACTGCATTAAGCTGACATATTTAATTATCAATGGAACTCTCTTCCAGCATACAGTCTAATTAGGCACTTGTGGGCCTCTTACTACAAGATTAGTATTTTAAATCACAGAATCAGTCGGGAAAAAGCTTAGGGAGAAAAAGAGATTCTGACTGACCAGAATCTATGTGAGAGAGAACTAAATCCTGAATTAGTCATACAAACCTAATTCCTAACATTCAACACTTCATAAATTTACTATGAGATCAGTATTCACTTACCACAAACCAGAAGAGTCAATTCAAGAAAAATATCAGAGCTGCAGGGGAAGGAAAGTTGGAAAACACAAGCCATTGCAATAGTCTTTCTTCTCATTTATGATTGCCCACAGAAAGCAGAGGAAGATTGTCATATGGAAGCTCAGGCTTTTCGTGCTAAATCTGCACATTTGTTCAATGGGATAATGTGCCAAGAGGAAAAATGTTAACCCAGATGGGTTGGACAGGGGGGAAGTGGTGGTCAGGAAGGCAGAATGCTTCTAGGAAAACAAGGTCTAAAGGTCCATTTTATCATCTGCTATGGAGCTCATGGTAGCATACAGTCCCTGTAAGGACTGTGCTTCAGACCTCTTAAAAATAAACGAAAACACCCTGCAAAAACCCGATTCAAATAATCCCCTAACCTAACACCCAAACCCACAAAACCCCCTGAAAAGATCAAAACAAGAAAACAAACTTAGACTGCTTCAATCCACTCAGATACAGTAATCTCTTGCAAGTATAAAAGTCAGAAGCCAGCATAACGATCCACATCCGAATCCAGTATTTAATCTCCTGAGAAGTCAAGATGAATTCTACAGTAAAAGCAATGGCTTGGCCATTAAGTCACAGGAGCTGTAAGACTGCAATATGCTCTGAGACAGAAGCCTTCTCAACTGTCACTACTAAAAAGTGTTTCCCTCTACTGTGTGTCTTTCTTTGTGAATCCGTCACACAAGAAATCTGCTAGTCTGCAATGACATTAAGACACAACATTTGACTGAGCACATCACCTAAGTGAATCCATTTAACTCCAAATTTAACAGCTCTCTTAAATGCACAAAGACAAATCTAATAAAAGGATGAATCAAGGTTAATTGAGATTCAGTGAGGGCAGGTTTGGCAACTCAAATTTGAAAACGCCTAGACAAAGATAGTAACTTTTCATTTTGTCCCAAACAAAGTAGACTAATTTTCATTGTGGCATACAGAAGAGTATGCAGGCACAAAATAAAGCAGTGTAAACATACAGACACTTCACAACTATTTAAAGCACAACTACATGTAAACTTTGGAGTAAAGGAACTGGCACCATAGGAAGCACAGGCACTGCACACCTTTAGATTTAATACCAATTAAAGTCCAGGAAGAAAAGGAAAAAGTCTAGCAGCAAACTGATTCACTCAGTACTGAGAAGCTGGATGGAAAGTCTTTAATCTCCAAATAGCCATGACCAAAACTCATTATGTGATGACAATCCTCAGTGATAAAAACGCATTATGTGATGACAGAAAAATCTTAGTCTTGATCTTACTAGAGAAAGTGCCAGATCACAAAGAGCATCAAACAGCACCTTAAAATGTCTCACTCCCAAAGTTTGAGCAGAAATAAATTGGCAAAGCATTTAAAAGAGCTACTTCTAAAATTTATTTGGATATCAAGATTATTGAACCTAAGCATTTTCTTTAAAGTACTTAAAAGCAAAATTAATAGCACATTTAAAAAGCATTTAAACTTGGGTTGTTGAAACATTGTTGAATATTCCTGAAGCACCTGCAGGAAAATAAATCGCTACAATCTGCTGCAAGTAGTAGAAATTTAAACCGAGAAAAGAGGTTAATCTGCAAATCTGGCTGTCAGTACCACCCAAAAATCTAGTTGTTAAAATACTTATTTTTCAAATAAGTTGGGTGTTTTTCTCATTGGTCTTTAGTTGTTTGGGGCTTTTTGTCTGGCTTTTATGTTTTGGGTTTTTTTTGTTTCTGTGTTTTGTGGGGCTTTTTTTTTTTGTTTTGGGGTGGTTTTTTTGCATTGTGGGAAAACCAGAAACCAAAAATTTTTCTTGCATTCAAATACCAGAGCTAGTAATCGGTAACTGGTTTGTATCTGCAAAGGGCCATGCATAGACCAAAAAATTGTGTGTGTGGCAATGTGCCACCATTGTAGTTTTATGGTGGAGAAAACTGACCGTGGAGTCTACTTTAATGATGGTCTTATCATCATTGAAATTCTCTTCCTGGACTAGTTCATTTAAGTCAATAAAGACATAAATAATTATTAATTCATAACTGTCTGTTATGGAAGCCATCTACATAAAATTAAATTCCAATAATAATTTGAATATTAACTCAGCCCTGAATTTCAGGAGACCGAAAAAATTTAGCTATCGAAACAGATTTCTCCAACGCTTTGAACACGGAATTTTGCCACTGACCTCATCTCAGGAAAGTTTCAAATCCTTATTTTGACTGCGGGGCTGACCATATTGTCATTCATAGGCTTCATACATCTCAAAACCTGATGCTCAAAGTAAAATTCTAGGCACAATCTAGCTTTACTTATCTGTTTATGTACCCTTCTCTGCTTTGCAAGAAAAGGTTCAAGTGTCTTCTGATGATGGAGTAAGTGGATGGTATTATGAAAGGCAGAATGAAAGGATGTATATAAAATGTTTCTAATAGTGTCCTGGGAGCAGCATTAATTGGACTGGCTACTTGTACCTTGGCATCTTCTGCTTAACAAATGTCAGCTTAAAGAAATGCTTGCCAAATCTATATTCCATTTTAATATGGAATATTAATATACAGCAAGACCTCTTCAAGAAGTTGAAGCCTCAGAAATTCCTAAAAGATTATGACAACTTTTAAAAGAATAACAAAACCAAATCCTTTGATTTAAAACAGTCAGCATGTTACAATATCTAAATGCTGTTTAGATTGTTTCTTGCTAGCTAGTAGAAAGGAAAAATGAGAATAGTTTAACAAGCTACTTTCAATTATTCTTCCCAGGACCATGAAATTCAAAACACTACTTTTCTATCAGTCACCTACAATGCACAAAAGATTGAAAAATTGCTTTGGTTTGTTTTATTTTAAAAGAAAGTGACACCAAATCCTCTAATTATTTTCAGTTTGAGACAATCTAATTTTGATGAGCCTGTCCCTCAGTAACAGATACAGTCCCTGTCCCACCTTCTCATTACATTGTCTAACTGGAAAAAAATTTGATTGAAAGAATGGCGGCCAAAGAAGACCTTCACAGCTGTCTTTCCTTTCAGCATCTTCCTGAAAAGGAAGCATGCATATTCTCTCACACATACATGTGTAGCCCTTGCAGGGCATCCTTTCATACTTCAGAAGGTTGCTAAGACCCTCCCCTTCCAACTAGATTATGCTGATAACTTTGATTTCACATTACTTTCTACAGGGTCAAATTCCATTTCAAGGTACCTGCTCCGGGCAATCCTCCTTGCTTTTAAGACCAAATAAATAATACTGACCTTATATCTACAGCCAGGCTTTGTGTTCTGCCCTTTTCATTTTAATTAGTTGTCCTGTTTCTAATGGTTGCTGTGTTTTCAGGTTTGGTATGAAAGGAATGTCAGTAACGCATATTGTTTTAGTTGTTGCTATGTTATGTTTGTACTGATTAAGAACTTTTTTCAGCTTCCAATAGAAGATGAGAAGCAACACAGACAGAACATCGGATTAGCCAAGGGAATATTCCATACCATAGACGTCATGCTTGGTATATAAATAGTGGTTGGCCACGGTAGGGGGGCAATCCATGATCTCTGGTCAGGTCAGGCTGGGCAACGAATTCACCAGCCAGTGAGAGTGACTTCTGTCTTGTATATTCCTTTACCATTATTGTTATTTTCCTTTTCTGTTATTGTTCTATTAAACTTCTTTATATCAACCCATGACGTTGCTTTTTTTCTCTTTCCCCTCCTTTTCTCTGTCTTCTTACCCTTCCAAGGGAGAGAAAGGAGGGGTGAGAGAGAGGCTGCATGGTCCTAGTTGCTGGCTGGGGTTAAACCACAATATTAGTAAATTTGTGTACGGGCAGTCTATGCCAGTCTTAATTCTCCATATTTTTTTAGTTTAGTTCACAGCATAAGTTCTGTGCAGAGAACTTGAGCACTACAGGTGGGAAGGTAGCACTCTGAGCTATTCAGAGTGCAGACAGATGTGTAGGCCTCATTAGTATTGCTTTTAATCCCATATATTTTTTCTAATGACTATGACATTTAACAAGATATGGGAAACAGTTTGGTTGGTGCACAGCCTCTAACTGCACATCAGTATTCTGCTGGTTGGAAGACCTTGGTTTAACTTCCAACACTTTGTTCACCTCCTGTGGGTCATTATAATCCATACACTGAATCAAATGCACAAAAGCCCTAGAGTCATAACCACACTTTGCTTTTTCTTGTTGTTGTGCCCATGACCCCAACAGCAGAGAGAATAACCTCTGATACAAACATCTATTATGTGTATTCTGTGGGCTTAAAATAGCCTCTTGACCAGCCAATAAATCATACTTGACACAGAGGAGAAATAAAATGTAGAGGAAATGTATAGAAATATCACACCTTCCTCTGTAGAGGCAGACAATGAGCTACATTCAGTTTGATGCTTCCACACAGGACAATTAATATGTAAAACCAGAGTGGCTGAGCCAAGCAAAAGGTCAGATATCCTTGGAAAGAAGTTGATGATGAAAGAGGATGAAAAGGTAAAAAAGGAAGCCAGGTGAAAGTCACCAAAATGTCACTGGAAAGCAGAATGCAATATGTGGAAGTATAACCCTGATGGTAGGCACAATGCAGCCTAGTACACAAGGTAGGGGGTAATCCTGGCACTGCATTCTGAGACCCGCTGTGGTAAATTTCAGCACAGCAAAAATAGATTTGCTTAAAGGTATAATCTGTGAGGGAAATAAAAATCAGTTTAAGGCCACTGGTAGTGTTCTTAAGATATAGTCCCATAAAATAGGTTAGCACAGCAATACAATCTCACATCCTGTCCTTTGATGAGAGAGACTGTTGCATCCTCCCTTGTGAAGGAAGGAATTAAGATCTCACAATAGACAAAGTTCTTGAATAAATGCCTTAATTGCATTGCAGATTAAATATCATCATGTCAGGAGTCAGTGGACAGTCTTATGAGCCTTGTGAGACCTTAATGTGGTCTGTCTGGAGAGCAACATTTATCATTGATCATTTGTTGACAGTTTCGCTGAAAAAGCTGTTACAAACAGGCATTTTTTAGCAACTTTATAGCTTGGTAACCCAACTACCTGCTGACCTGCAAAGTATTGAGATCTTCTACAACTTGTATGGGCATTGACATTGGTACTGGAAGAAAGGTGGCATTGCCTAGGAGGTAAGTGATAAGATGGTACTCCTGTGAAGCAAGAGGGAACAAATAGAAAGGCCTTAAGCTACTAAAAAAAGACATGATAAACAGATATGCATGTGGCATTTATAGCTCCAAGTATATTCACAATGCAAGACAAAAAAATATTTCAGCTGAGGTAAAACAATAGTTACAACACAATACATACAAATAAATATAAAAATAAAAAAAGATTCAAGAACATGTATCACTGTCAACCTAAATAAAAAACACTCCTGAAATATGAAAAATACACAATTTATTTTAGATACTTCCAATAAATTTATTTTTCTGTATTTATTTTTACGTTTATTTATATGCCTACTAGCATAGTGGTTGCTCTACTATACTGTCTTCTCTATTGGGGTACATGCTCCCATATTGGTTTACCTTAACAGCTGTAGTTAGGATACTTCACCTTCCTTTAATGTAAAGGCTAAAAAAACCAAAACAACCACCACCCTTTGAATCTAAAGACAATACACTGCTAAAAATTCCTCAAAACATAAACATGAATCAAATTTTTATTTTTGCAGACTAGCAAGTGGGGATTTTTCTACTAGGATTATTTTTTATGCCCTTCTGTTAGCCCTTCTGTGCTGTAATCCCAAGCAGTATCCTAACTACTTCCTCATGCAAGATCCCTGAATAGTAATATGGAAGACACCAATAACTTGTGCAGAATTTTTAAGTCATTCTCTAGACCTTACAACGGGGGAGTCTGTCTCAAGTTGATTCTACAGACTCTTTAATGCAGTCATCCTGGAGATCTGGTTTTGTTGAGTTTTTACTTTAGTGGGGTTTTTCTTGGCTTTTTTGAGGGGCTGGGTGGGTTTGGTTTTATTGTGGGTGGTTTTGTTTGTTTATTGGACTTGGGTTTGTTTTTTGGTTTTTTTTTAACTTCTTACATCAAGATGATTCCCCATGAGCCTGCTCACACACAAGCCCAATATAAAGCAATTTAGGCTGGAATTACATTCCAAGTACAGTAATTTTTATTAAGGTGATGTTTCTTTCCTGACAAACAGGTATATGTGTTTGTCTCCAGATGTATAGCATTTGTCATCAGCTAGGTAACGCCATGTTGCCCTTGGTGTATAGCTTGCAAATGTATCTGGGAAGTCTTTTGCCCAGCACAAGCAAACGAGAAAAGTTTCTCTCTGTTTTGCTGTACGTGATATTCAGGAGCAGCAGCCAGACTCCTGCACCTTGCTAGAGAGGGCGGCAAGCTACAGTAAGACCTTGGATGTCAATTGTGGATCTCTCCCTTAGCTTATTAGAGTGATATGTGTTCTTGTTTGGCATCTGATGCCATTTTGTTGCTATCTGTCGGGAGGGTTTTTGAGTGGCAAAGGAGAAGACTGGTTTATCACTTTGTATGAACATTGGCCATTAGTCATAAAGTCAACTAACATACCCACCCCAAAAAGTCCAGCATCCTTAATGGATCAAGTAATGTAATTGACACAGAGTTTACAAACAACAGAAGACATATTTTTAGGCACTGTGCTGAACCTTAACTAGACTGCTACGGTAATATTTTTATGCCAAGTCCCTTATTAGAGAGTGTTTCAATGCTCTTAAATTAAGGAAGCACCTTACTGGTTACTATTGTTGCAACTCTGCCAGATAAGCACCTAAGAGTTAAGTGTAATCCTAGCAATAAGCACTGGCCGCATAGAATGGCTATTCACCAGCATACCCTATACGGTATTAGTTACCTCCTGTCCATCAGCTCCTGCACCAGTTCAGGACCACATCACTCTGATCCCTTTGATTTTTATTGAAGGATGTTTGCTGCCTTTAGAGATGACCTTCCCCAACACACTCTCCAACAGCAACAGTCACAAGAAATATTCTTTGACAGAACGTGTTATTAGCTGGAAAATCCTAATAGAAAAATATCTGCCATACTCTCTAATTCTCCAGATGTGTAAAACTTGGTATATGTTTCCTCTTCAGCATTCAAGTTCCCAACGTGCATTCTCTAAACCATTTATTTTACACCATGATTAAAAAACAGGGAATGTGACATACAAGTTCCCTTCAGGGCTGCATCCACCAGGTGTTTCAAGGCCACTGGAAGGAGAAAGGTGGCAGCCCAAACATTTTAACCTACATTTCTTCCTTGCTCCATAGCAACTGGGCAGCGGTAACTGTCTGCAACAGTAACTGCTGCTTCCTATGCAGTGTAAGGGCTCCCTTTCCTCCCTTCCTGTTCCTAGCCAACATTTCACAGAATAATAGAAATATAGGGATATGGAGGTACCCCAAGGACTCCTGAGACAGGATCATAAGAAAAATAAAAAACATCCCTTAGCTGTAGGTACAAATGAGTCTTCTCATACAAAAAAGACTAGCAACACAGATTATATATCAACCAGATGGGTATGGAACAAGAAGAACCAGGGGAGGAAAGGACATGTGATGTCAAATAGCATTGCCACTCTAAAGTTCCTTCTCCTTTCTGACTTTTCTGTCTATTTTTAAATACGTATTTTTATTAGCTACTAAGGTCACGGTACAGCTCACATAAAACTTGTATAACTTGCAAACAAGGGCACAGTGCCTGCTGCTTCACACAAACTGAAGGTTAATTTGGACTGAGGTGAAGCAATGCGACACTGCTAATATGGAGTTTTGGGGTACTTTTCAATTTTATTCTTAAGTGTACCTGCAAAGAGACCCCACTAAAATTACATTAATGGCACTGCCAGTATGAGGAATTTTACATTGAATGTGACGATAACCTGCTTTTTCTTAAAACAATTAGCTTATGAGTGCTGAAACTATAAACATCACCTTTTACTGGAAAATAGGAAAAAAATAGAGGAGAAAGAGGAATAATGCTGTTAATATTATGGCTCTGTAAATTGGCTGCATATACCAAGCCTAGATAGACTTTAAGCACACAATACTCTAGAGACTAGAAACTTAAAACAGTATGCAAAGATTTTCCAAATCTTCTAAAGAGCCACTGTATTTTGTAACATTGGCAAATGCAAGACGACCTGAATCATTCTCTCAGCTCCTCAGGTTGCCTATAGATAAAATACTGGAAATAGTATTGTTTTTTTTCCCCTCCAACACCATTTCTCAAGCTTTGATTTCTAGCTAATGTATTGGGGTATGGGAGAAGTAGAGAAGGGCTGCTTTAAACTCAGTAGCTTTGTGAGATTAGACTGCCTTTGGCACAGGGCCCTGTGTATTGAAAATGTGCCCTGTACACCGCAAGCTGGTAATAGGGTGGCCTGCCCAATTGAAACAATGGCTCAGAAAGTGATTTCACAGCAGTTAGCAAGTTACTCTCTATCACTAATGTAACACATATGCCTATTTAGAGTTGTTTGAGGATCCAACTGACTGCTGAAACAATGGCAGCTTGCCAAGATGAAAACCACCATATAAATCACAATTTCAACATCAGGTACTATTCGGTCATTTAGTTACACTATTTCCTGTTATTTACCTTATATGAGCAATGGAGCATTTGGGAAGGGCCTACTGAGCGACTTCCAAGGTAGAATTGCAAAGCAGAAATAACAGAAAGAGGACAGCAACAACCACTATTGACTTCCCCCCCCTGCCCTCACAAATTCATAAGGGTCAATACTTTGCTTAATAGGGTTTGCTTTAACAAACAAATCTACAATCAGACATAAAAGACTAGGAAACAATCTTGTTTAAGGATCAATGGCCTGTATTCCTGATTCTCAAAGGAAAATATTTGGATATAATCCAGTAATCAAAAGAGCAAACAAAGACATAAGCCATAGTAAAGTAAGAGGGAAAACAAAGCATTTGAAGAGAAGTGATATGTTGTAGGCATATTTCACTTTTAGTTCACTTTTTTTTCCCCTCTCATCTACCCGCTGACAAATGTTTGATATAAATGGCAAAATGTATGCTTCACTAAGACAATTCTTTTCTGCTGGCTTTTCCATCAGTAGCGTCTACATGATTCATGTCAAGGTCAGGTTTACAGTAACACTGAGGAGGATCCATGGGAAAATCTTACCTATTGTATTAATTGATCAGGTCAAAGTATTAAAACAATTTTTCCAGAGTCCTCCAGGGAGACAGTTGGTAGGAAATGCACTTTTGGCTATTAGACTAGCATTTACAGTGCTGAATCAGTTACACCATCAGATTTCTGATTTCGTGCTGCTACAGAAGCCATCCAGAAAACTAAATTTGTGTACTGTTAAAGAAGTGAGAAAGTAATACAGTTTTATAATTAATATGTTTCCCCAGAAATCCAGATTAGAATTCAACCATTCTATACTCCTGTCACCTTTGCTACCTTAACTCAGTCTAGCGTAATAACAACATATGCATTTAAAGTGGTATCTGTCAACTCTCATCTCTCAAAAGTGGAAGAACTCGTTGGTTTGCTGCAGCCTCACCTCAAATCAAGGATACGATGTCCTTCTAGGGGACAGAATATAGGCATTACATAACTTCAGCTTGAAGGCTTCCTCATCCCTAATCCTTTCACTGTAAAACAGAGTGAATGAAAAGAGCCGAGCTGAAAACATTTGTGAGGTGCCCTAATACATGGAATCAGCTAAGAGCCCTTCTAGATCATGTCATCTGTGACTGAAGCGAACTTTTGATGCAGTAATCTTTAAGGTTTGGAGCCCACCAGAGCATCACTTTGCAAATATAACAAGACAGGAAAAGACAGTCCTCATTCTGGAGGCCTTACAGTTTGAACTGAAAAAGGTGAAATTACTAGCCATAGGTCACATAGGCAGTCAGTGTTGAAATCCAGATTAAAATTCAGTGCTCTCAATCAGTGCCCAGTTTAGTCTACCACTTTGTCAGAAAGACACAGAAGACTGCTCTACCAAAATCTGTGCAGTGGGACTGTCTGATTCAACACAGAAGCCTTTGCTTTGAGGATAATTGTAGAATTGCTTTGTTTTGTCTTCCTATGTAAATCTGCCATATGGGCTTCAGCTACAGTAATGAGAGAAAAAGTTGAGGAGTTTGATAATTCTTGGTTTTAGAAAAAGATTATGGTCTGGCAGCTGGCAAGTATGAAGCAGAAAAATTCAATCTACCATGCCCAGCTGCACTGTGGAAGTAGGATGAGCCAAAACAGACTCTCTACAGACAGGGAAAGCTTGCTCAAGAATTATGAAAAGTGCTCAGGTACAGAATGTCACATAAGATTAAGGAAAAGGAACAGTAAAATTAGAGAGGTCTTTTAAAAAGGTGGAAGCAGGTTGAGACATGAAAAGCGCAATAATGGCTCATGTAAAGAAAATGTGGGGACATAAAAGAAGATTATCTTGGTAAGGAAATTATCTCTTTGTATGACTATGGATAGTCATTAGAAATTCATTAGAGTGTGAGAGAGAGTACACTCCATAGCTTTACTGTCTAAGCAATCTTCATAATTGCACGCACTGTACAGTGCTCACAGTGCAACTCCTTTTGAGTAGTGATATCTAAGGGTTTCAGCCAGGTAGAGCTCTAGAAATGAAGCCATACCTTTTGATCCTCAAAAAACTGCATTTTGCAAGAGAAGACACAACAAATCAGCAAACTAAAGACAAGAGGCCTAGTTAAAGGCCACAAAATTGAGATGGGAAGACATACAAGACTTGGGATGATGCCCATGTTGACAATGTACTTTTTTATATGCACATGAAAATATATGTATATACACCTATATATTATATAAAAATGTACGTTTATATACACAAACATATACATAAATATACTAACTGAACTGCTTTTTCACCTTATTCTAGACCCATATAGCTGTAATGGCCATGATGTCTGTATCCTAAATTACAGGACACTGAAAACAGTAAAATTACATTCTCATCCTGTAAATAATTAGCCAAGGCTAAATTAGACCATAGAACACAAACAGGGAACAAAAACATAGTGCCTCACAAACAACAGCTTTTTGATCGATTGCCAAGACATTCAGTCATAGAAAATGAGAGTTCTTGACCCATTGCCAACCCAGTTGTTAATTCATCATTAAAACAGAGAAAGAGTTTCTACTACACATAGAGCATGGTGTGCAGCAAGTATCAATATTCATATAAAATGAGGTAGCTAGCTTAGTGGCAAGGACTTTTTCTCAACATATCACAAACTGTAAAAGAATCCAAATCAAACTTTGTGTTTTCACTAAATCTTGTATACTTCTTCATTTCTTAACAGTTAACTGGGATTGTGTGTTCTAATCCCTGTTTTTATTATAGGGAGTAAGATACCATCCAGTATCATACATTGTTTCAGCAGTAGGTACTATGCTTTTAGAATTCCAGACAGACAAAATGAAAGACACAACTGGACCTCATGCTACTGGACAACCTTTTGACTTGACAGTTGTTAGTGCCAGTTTAAACAAATGAATATTTTATTCAGAATTAATTTCAATTCATAATTAAATGATTGCTACAACAGGAAGCAATGAAGTACCTCTGAAAAGGCTGCTATGATGATCTTTGTGCTTACGCTCAGGTAAGATTGATCTTTAAATTTCCAAATTAATTCTGCCACCCAGAAATGGCTTGATAAAACCTATAACTTTTGCTTACTGAAAAGAAGCCAATCCATCAACCGGTATGAAGTCTCTACATTACTAGTCTGAACTAATATGCTTATTTGTATTTACATATATTTGCATTGTATCTATGCATATCACTGTTGTGATGCAACTATGCAGGCTCCACCTGTAAATATCACTACTACTGCTTAAGTACTGGTGTCTCACTATAAACTATGACCCTTTAGTGGGAGATATTTCCCCTGTAAAGCCAGTTCATGGCTTCAGTTGTATGGCAGGCTAAGCAGCATTGTATCAATTAACTTTAAACAAAGGCCTATAAAGAGACAATATAGTATTCTGTCCAAAACCAACATGATGTAAGCTACCTGTTTTAATCTGTGAGCAAGCTGGAAATCAAACTATTCAGGCAATCTATCAGAGCCCTGGTCAAGCCCCATGCTGGGTGCAAATAAATCTGTCATGGTTTGGGGCGGACTGGCCACTGAAACAAATGACAGATGCTCTTCCCCATTCTCTCTCCAAGGGGGAGAGAGAGAAAGAAGCTTATGAGTTTAGGAAAAAACTAAGCTACTTTAATGAAAATATTAGTAAGTTAATAAAATAGTAAAAAAGAAAATAATTAAATATATACAATATATACAAAACTGTCTCAAGCTTCCAGGACGATGAGTGACAATCATGTCACTGACAGGCATGGGGGGGAAAGAACCAGACTGGACTCAGCAACAGACGGGAGCTGGATTTCAGATCTGCATTCAGGAACCCTTGGATTGGGATCAAAGGCAGATAACAGAGTCCTCCTTGGATGCCAACCACTGAAGAAGGAAAGAGGGCTGACCCTTTGATCCCTCAGCTTTTATATTGAGTGTGATGCAGATGGACTGGAATACCCTGTTGGTCAATTTTGGATGATCTATTCCTGTCCACTCCTCCCCATAGGTGCAACCCCTCTACACTTCTCCACTTCCGACCCTCCAATGGGACAAATAACAGTGTTAGCTGACCTTGGTTGTTATAGCAATAAGTATAAACGAGACCTTCTCTGCATACTATTCCTTGGCATAAATTACAAATAATCAGGTCTTATCATTCTGAGAACAAACAGTGTCTCCACATTATGCTGTTAATTTCACAGAGTTCAGTTAGTTAGAAGCCACTTAGCTAAAAAGTAAAATTACTGAACAGAAAATTAGTTCTGTTTTACCTCAAACCAGGACAACAGGTTTTCAGAGCAAGCAAGTTCATAAGAAGAGGGGGGTGTATACAGACATTTGCATATGAACATGCTAATAAATATTCAAACACATACAGATATATACAAAGGCATATTGCATATACACACACACACAGATGACAAGAAAGATTGGGAAGATGCAAAAAAGACCCCCTTTTCACTGATTATTCTTTTCATTTTTAAATTGACTAATTTTTGTGTTCTCTTTAAAAAGGCATTGCAATAGTCATTAATGTGTTTTGAACTAATTCCTGCTGACAGGATTTGATCTTCTTTTCTTTTTCTCATATAAGTAATTCCTGAAACATTATTTCTGATAGTGTACTTTGCTGACTTTCTCACTTTGAGTGTTATTAACAAGAGCTGTTCACTTATGATCCAAACTGTTATCTGTTTGCCCAAATGGAAAATGGAATTTTAGGCTATAGAAATTTAAGGCAAGAATGTATTCTGTCCTCAAGCAACCACACAGACATATGAAAAACCCCTTGCATAGACTTAGAAAAATCAGTCCTCAGCTATGTTGCAGATACAGGGCCCAGGAACTCCAGTGCTTTGCACAACTCAAAAGGTTAGGTAAAAAGCAATACCTTTTCATTGCCCTGAATGAAAGAAGCTGTACCTCCTTCAAGATTTCCATAAATTCCTGGTCCCTTAAAGGAATTGGTAATTTGGTTGAAATAAAGAAATTTTCCTCCCTGCTGCTCCTTTGGAAATGGTACAGTTGACTATTGCCTCTGCTTAAGACAGGGACAATAGAATAAGCCTTGCCCTGAGACGAACACAGTGTTCTTAAATGTATCTCCTACCTATGAAGGCACACACATTAAAAAAAGCCCTAAATGAGTAATACACCCATAAATTAACACAAATGTGTCTCTTAACTTTACAGACATCTCACTAAACTGACAAAATGAGCTGAAAACTTTCTTTGATGAAATTACCGGTAATTGCTCTATCTGCTGCTCTTTGTGGTGAGTTTCATTTTGTTGCAGAACAATCCATTAAATTTACAGGAGGGAAGTGTTGGTTCATTAAAAGGCTAAGGAGTGACAATACTGAGTTGGAGCTTCTTCCAAATCACATTTGTGTGTCTCTTAGACCGATCTAAATAAAAATACTGTTGTCAAAGCAAAATAGCAATCATTATAAAGAACAACAAACAAGAGGAAATTCTAAGATTTCTAACAACTTCCAGAAGTGCAAGAACACTCTTTGTCTGCTGAACATTGGCCTGGGAAGGATCTCTGCCTGCGCTTAGTTGCCATTGAGTTTCAACTGCTTTGGTTGCAAATAAAGCCTTAATAGAAGAGAAGAATATTCAGTATTGAAGATGCGCTTTGTGGAGTTTACAAATTGATTTTCCCTAATGGATCTCTATTTATTCAATATAATGTAGAGGAGAGAAAAGCCATAGTTTGTAAACTTTTTTAAAACTCATATAATGGAATTTCTCAAGTGAGCTTGCTCAATTGAGTCTCTGAGGACTAAGCTTTATTATTGCAGGAATTCTATTGTTTTGTGGGAAGCATCCAGGTGCAGGCAGAAAGAATGCAAAATCAATTCTGAGGAAACACCTGAAATGCAAGTTTCTGGTTATGTTACAGTACCCCAGCTCCACAGACATGCCATCTTCTCTATTGTTTCCTGGCTGGAATGATATTAAGTGAAAGGAATCACATTACTGAGAGTCCTTTCTACATATTATTTGCTGGAAGCATTAATAGCCATTTCTCTGCAGCTTTGTTTCACTCCCCCTACTCACCATCAGAAAGCTTCATGGCAAAGGGGTAGCCTGCTTACATTTGGAATTCATTCAACCACCTCTTTTCTGCTCCATTAGTTGTCAGACTACAGCAACAACTAAAAAGAAATGTGACATTATTTCAAGTTTGCTCTGTGGCTGCAGCCCACTGGGTTCTCTAGGCCTGTTCCCTCTCATGTGCCATGCTGCGGTACACATGAAGCAAACAATATATTTCCCTAGAAATAAATGCTCAGTATTACACCGGGAAACTGCAGTTTTCTCAATAATAAGGTAGCATATGCCGCATAACTTCTTTGTAAACACGTTACAAGACAGTCTCAGGACTTCGATTTTGGGATAGAGACTATTTCCTATACAATTGTAGCACTTCACTAAGTTCAGTCACAAGAACACTTTTTAGAGTCCATGTAATATTACAGCAGTCTTTACTCCCCAAAACTTTTATTGTTGCACTTGCTTCTAAAAAATAGACAAGCTTCTGCCTTTTTGTAGTAGTCTAAAGCTTTCAAGAATCTAGTGACTTCATTCACTTTCAGGAGAGTTGCCAAACACCTGTATTTGCTCTAGAAAACAGTGGGAGCTGCAGAAAAGGAGTCTGTCTTCTGAAAAAAATTGGCCTCTGCACAATGCAATGGCTGCTCCAGTAATGCCAAGTGACACTAAACTGGAATGAATTAGGTGTTCAGAATCTCCTCTATGCAGGTGGATCAGCAGGAGGCAAAGAAGCCCTCCAGCAGTTCCTGTACTATCGTTTCTCCCCATTAGTTACAGCTACTTACACATTTCGGCTTCCAGTTCTACAAATCATATTCAAGCCCAACATGTAAATGAAAGTGTTTGTTTAAGCGTCTTTCTACAAAGATGAAATTAAAAATTCTCCATTAAAAAAAATTACAAAGCCTCTAATCCTCACCACTAACCTAAGGTTAGTATAAAAGCTTAGTTAAACACATGCAGTAATTTTCTTAATCAGCCAGCACTTCAGAAAGACAGATGCTTCTGTTTATGTTAGTCTATTATCAAGTTCTTTGGTGTCTGAATAATTCTTGTGCCTATCCTGAAACTTCATTAACATAAATTTCTTCTGTATTATTCTGCCTTCCGTGACAGATAGTACAAGTATTTTTATTCGGTTGGTTTGCTTATCCTTCTTGGCCTTGAGAATCACAGTATTTTGTGCATTTCCTGTATCTTTTATCCAACTGCAGTGGTCGAAAATTAGGAATAATTACACCACGTGTGTGAAAATCAAAAGCTATATAAGAACTAATTCTACAGTCTTGAAACTCCTGCAGGAAACCCATTGCTGTAACTGGCTTTTATTCAACAAATGTTGTCTGTTAGTCAGAGCTTTCTGAGGAGATTCATGCAAACTGAATGTAAACCGCAGATTCACAGAGTGGTTGATGTCAGAACAGACCTCTGGAGGTCATCTGGTTCAACACTCCACTCAAGCAGGGCCACCTAAAGCTGACTGCACAGGACCATGTTCAGATGGCTTTTGAATATTTCCAAGCATGGAGATCCCACCACCTCTCTGGAGAATCAGTGCCAGTACTCAGTCATCCTCACCGTAAAGTGTTCCCTGATGTTCAAAAATCTTCCCCTGTTTCAGTCTGTGCCCATTATCTCTAGTTCTGTCACTGGGCATCACTGAAGAGAGTCTATACCTTCCCTTCAGGTATTTATATACACTATATAATTCCCCCCGAAGCCTTCTCTTCTCCAGGCACAATATACTTAAGAAAAGAGAAGAAGCAGCCAGATCTTGTTCCACACTGTGTAGATTCCATAGGTATTAGTCCTTCATATTTACATTCTTGTGTGTCTGCTACACTAATTAATTACCCCAAATCTCTATTATTGGTTGACTGAAAGATTGGGGACTTAATTGCCATATTTTTTATTTGCATCTCTGTTAACGTTGCTGGGCACCAGACAGACCAAGGTACCATAGTATTGGCTTCACACAGACATTAAAAAGGCTTTCCCTGATATCCTCAAGCGCATTTCATAGAAAGATTTTGATGGTCATGAGGATACTAAACAAGATTTTAGAAACTTCCATGGTGACTGAGACGATTTATTTTCAGACTATGCTCTCTTGAGCAAGAAGATGCTGAATGCCACCCTTTCCATCTTTTATGGAGAGTTTTTCTGTACTGTTCTAGTACAAGCATAGATAAACTCAAAAGCTTCATTAAGAAAAAAGTTTTAATCTTGAGGAAAAGATTTTTTTTCTGTTTTCCACATCCCCTGTTCTTTCTGGTTTTATTTCACTTACTAAATATACAAGCCACTCATATGTAATGCAGTAAATCAGGAGAGCTGTGCAAAATTTAGCTGAGTCTAGATGAAGTACTCTGTTCTACTTCCAGTTTGGACCCCCAAAACCCTCTTATTAGTATACCGGCTCACAGTACATCCATTTTAGCAAAAATCTCATTGGCCCTCCAGCTTGCAAGCAATTTCTTCCCTTTCCATTGAGTGGTTATTTAAGAAATAAAAATGACAGCAGAACTCCAATCCATTTCTGTCTATTATTCGAATCATGAGTAGAGTTAAATAAGTATAAATAGAGTGACTATGCTGCCTATAAGCAAGATTATACAATGCAAAGCTGATATCAGCTTTCCTTGGCCAATATTTCTGAAGTGCTTCAAAAGAATTAAGCCTAGAGAACAGCTTTCCAAGCACCCTGAAGTCAAGCACTTTTTAAACTTTTTTTTTTTTGTACTAATAGATTATCAAAACCCAAAACATGAGCTTTAGCTCATCAAATTAGCTACTAGCAATATTAATCTGGTATCTAAAGAGCTTGCAAGTCTTGTTGCACTAGCAGGCTTATGTCACAATTGACAGATAAAGCAAGAACTACTTACTACAGCTATCGCTATTTGCTATGAGCAAGTGGGTATTCTGTCGCCAAAACATAACTGAATCAACCTGTTTTCCCCTTCACCTTTCAATGAACTTCGGATACACCCATCGCTAGCCTACTTCACAGCCCTCACTGTACACAGCTCTGTTCCACAAGATAAAAAAAGATTCTTGAGATAATGAAGCTTATGGTATATTAAATATATTATTCGCATTCTTATAGAAGCTAATACGAACTTAGGTTTCTATCACGAATCATTACAACATCATAACATATAACGCACATTTCTATATTCACAATATAGAGTACTTTCTTAAATCTTCTTGTTTAAAACATGAAAACATGTAAGGCATTGTTACATGGCTCACCATCCTTCACTTTCCACCACTGCCAACACTGCCTTCTATTTATCTCTAGGTAAAGCATAGAAAATATAAGAGAAGCAAATTCCTCCCAGCCCTCAGCTTTAGAAACTAATTCACATTAAAATATGACTGACTATTCCACTACTGACTAGTAGTGGAATAAGCCATGTGAAACTAACTGCTCTAGCCAAATTTGACAGACAGCTTCAATCAGCCTACTTATCCTGCATGTGGAAGGTGTAATCCAGACTGTTGCCAACTGCTTCCCTAAAAGGTTTTCCTCCTCATTCTCTACATCAGCATTGCTAAGGCAACAACCCATTCAGTAGAAGTCTACTGTGAAACAACATGCTGGAGACAGATAAGGATACAGGAAATGCATTTCTTGCCTGTATTTATACTGCTCTGCTCCTTCCCACAATCCTGGTAGTGCAGGATAACTGCTGTTGTAGTTCTGAAGCACAGGCAGAAGCAGTGCAGAGTAATGCCACATGACTTTTGGGTCGCCAGCAAAATTCTACCCCAGCTTGCAACAGCTGACCAGAAGAGGAGGTGGCACAGATGCACTCTGCCTGGGAACATACATAGCACTGTGCTTGATTAAATGGACCGTGCTCCATCCTCTATTGACACCTCATCTATACAGAACACAAAGAATGCTAAGAACTCTCCTTTTGGAAAGCTATTAAGAATGTTATATATTTTTTCCACTGCACGCAAATGGTTAAGGGAACCTGTTTTACTGGTTTTTCTCTTGATATCCCATTGTATTTCTTCCAGGCAGAGATTTTCACCCTTTGATTTTCATTTTTTGGCTGCTTTCATCCTTGGCTTAAATATATCATACAGATTTTCAGCCAAGACTGAAAAATATAGTTAATATTTTATCAGCAAGCATGCGATCAGCATGTATCGTTCTAGAGGATTAATGGAGCTATGGGAAAGAAAGCTACTACAGGCTTTTATGCCATCTACCTTAAGAGCCCTTGTCATTTAGGTGTTCTAGAATTACAAAAGCAAGTGCTTTAGGTTGCATTAATGTAACACTACTCTTCAGTAGTGTTATACTACCCCGCAACACCACAACTATACCACACTGTAGAATCCTTTTGCCTTCCTCTATTTGTTTATACTATAAACTATATTTTTCCTGCAGAGCAAGATTTCTTCCCTAGATGAACCCTCCATACTAGGCCTTATCAAGAATGTTCACTACCCCATAAAGCTATGTTTTTAAAAAGTGAATGGAGCAAAGTCATCTATGTCTATAGTCCTGCTCTTTTTCTGCAGAGTTGTATACAGGAAAGCATAAGCCCCCTCACTACCGCAAACCAAACACTTTTCTCCCACACACCTTGATTTAATTCCAGAGGCCTGAGCTTGATTAGGTCAACAAGACCCAGATGCAGTTTCTCTACCTCTACTAATCACTTTGAAACCTCTGCAGATATAACAGAAGCAACAGATCCTCTGGGCTTGGCACCTCCAAGACAATAGTAAAGGAACAACAGGTCCTGGACAGACAAGTATACTTTCCACTTGTGGCAACTGCTTCATGAATTCTCTATAGTACCTGGCATGATCAATTGTGTTGAGATCACAATTCAATGAGATCCTAAGCTGCCAGTTTGTGGCTAATCAGTTAATTCACAGAGAAGGACACTTCTATGTCTTAATTAATATATATTAATGAATATGCATCAAGAAAGTTTTATGCACTTATCCAGTGAACAGGCCTACTAGTGAAAATCTCTGGAAGCAAAGCAAGCATAAAACCAGAATGTGAGTAGCCAAACTAGTTTGTACATTAAAATATCCATATTTTTATCTTGCAGTCAGGTAACTGTAATTCCTATGGGTTAGGTCTCAACTTTTTAGCCCAACTTGCTTTAGGACATTGCACTACCCCAAGGTTGCTTGTGTTAAAGATCTGTTGTTGGATCCTCCTATATTCGTTGATCTGATGAGACCAATGATCTGGTCTCTTCTCCTTTGCTCTGGCTTTACCTATTTCACCCTGCCTCAGCAGGGTAAAACCACACAGGGGCCTGTATTTGGCAAGATCAGCAAGGCTTCTCCTCCTAATCAAAAGGAAGTCTATTTCTGCCAGAGTAAGGGAGGTGTCACCAGTCCCATAATGGCCCTAAGAAACATACAAGCCTTAAGTTTGTATTTTTTGCTGTATTTTTTACTGTATCACAGGATGTTTTCTGCCAAGATTTTTCCTTTGCAGGAAAAAATCCCAATAAAACAACCAAAACCAAAAAGCTCGTGGCATATCAGCTGTATACTGTAAAACTGTAATGCACGTAAACGTATGCTACAGCACAACAGAGAACAAAGGTTGGTGCAAGGAAGTCTGACACAGCCTGTCTAGAGTTCATTTCAGTGCTCAGAGTTACTCAGAGAAAGCCTAGACACTTTACAGTAACACCCTTCCATTTTCAGAATACTACTTTAAATGTCTTTATTATTCTCACTCCAACCACTCTCTGCCATGTTGCCTGCAACTCTCTTCCCTCAAACACATGTACACATGACATATATAGAGCTGTCAAAGATTTAAGCAACAGTGAACCATGCCATCCTATCATAACTATCACTGTGACATACTGGGGGACACCTATCTAACCTAACTCAAAGCAGCATAGATCCTGTGGCAGAGCTCGTCACTGTAGAATCCATCTGTGGTTAATGAGGAGAAACAGGCATTTGTATGTGACTCACTAAGGATTTCAGGATGGTAAGTTACATATCCTAAAATCACCTATTTCTCTCCTCTCACTATACAAATTGTAAACTTTCCAGGACAGACACCATCTCTCTCTGTTGTCCTTTGTACCATGCCAGGCACAACAGGGCTTTCTGACATGGTGGTAATAAACAATAATGATGCACAGTGTCTGCTACAGTAACAAGCAAGCAGCAACTAGCCATATTAACAACCTGGATAAGAATATCACTAAATGAGAAGACCACTTCTTTGTGGCAATGAGTCAAAACTAACAGGGTGTTCCCTGCTGAACTTTTATTAAAAGATCAAACCATGCTGAAAGGCACCATGCTAGTCAGCCAATAATTCCTCCAAACGTACTTTGTTTATTATCCTTGACTTCACAGGGATGCATGGCTAGTCCCAGTTCCTTATATTAACTGGACTATTTCCATTTTTGAGTTACAAGTGTTAAACTTTTTTTTTCTCTTTGCAATCTGGCTTGAAACAATTTTCATAAACTGCTGCCACACTTGCTTTAATCTTTGAGGGAACTGAAAATCTCCCTTGTTTTTCTTTGTATCCACAGTGCAACTCTGGAGCTTTCTATCTCCTTTAACACACTCACTAAGATTTCTACCATTTTATTTCTTCAATCGTAATCTTTTGTTCTCAAAGAAGTAGGGATTCAGTTTTTTTTTCCCTGAGTAATTATTGACTGTATTAATTTTTTTTCTCTTTCAGAATTTTTTTCCCTTAAACACAAAGGAACCTTAAAAGCACAGCCTTAGTGACTTTCTAGTATTTTATTTTGTATCATATTCCTCTTTTTTTCTTGACAGATTTGTTTTGTTTTAGAGAAATCTCTCTTCAAAAGATTTTTTTCCCCTAGCATTACAAAGTCTTCAGTGGTTACAATTAAGCTGATCCATTTAAGGAATTGAGACTTTTTAAAGAAATGTAACAATTCATTCTGATACCATTTATCATCATCTTCCATTGATGAAACATTTAAAGGCTCTAATACACAGCTTCATACGCAATAATCTGTAAAATCATCGAAATGGCGTACATTTGCTTAATGCCACTGAAATAAATAAAGCTGCACCATTTTATACCAGTAAAAGCTCGAGACTTAATTTTTTACAGTGAAGATTGCTGATCAACAGTTGTTGGAATGAAAAATTCTCTGCATCAGTGCTACGCGGTATCAGATGATAATCAGCAACTCTAAAGCAATGTGAAAAGCAGAACCTAAAGTAACTGTCAGGGCCTTGCCTTTTTTGCATTATTCATGCCAATTTCAAAGGGTAGAGTCTAAAAAAATACCTAAATATTATAAATCTAAAAAAGTCTCATGTACTCTGTTTCAGCTCTTTCCCTTTTTTCAAAATATATCCAGGGAAATCACATAACATAGCTAATTTTCTGAGGCACACATTTAGTGGATGTACCTTGTCATAATCCCAGAGATTTTAAGCGATTAGTCCTCAAGAAAACTCCTCTCTCTGATAATTTCTCACTGTTGGCAAACCAGTGGCCTTTTTCTAGCTCAGTTCTGAGATTTCATCTTGTTCCTTTTAATACTGTTGAAAATAAAAGGCAACCTTGTTTCAGTGGGAAGTTGATGTCTTCTGCATTACACAGAGGGAAGCCTTTGTATTAAATCAAGTTTCCCAAGAAGGTAAATCACCATTCTGCATTCAAATGGATCTTGCATTTACAAATATCTGTATATTTTAATGCAGTCATTAGACATGTGATGCATAGAGAGACTTTGTTTTGTTCAGGGGGGGACGGGAGGATGGTGTTTGTTAAACAGCAGGTAGTTTTCCCTCCAGTCTCAAATGCCAATGGTTCTATTTTTCGTTCTCTTAAATAACCATAAAACTTTGTTGCGTTTCTCCTACGGACATATATACTGCCAAGAGTCCCAACAGTATTATCTCTCCCTTCTCTTCCTCACTTTTAAAGTTTTCACCAGTTTCCTAACTGTACCACATCCGACAGTACAGTAGAGAAGCTCTCTCTCTGCTCTCTCAATTTCATGTCAGGCTTGTCACCAACAACTTTCTGTTATTCTTTCTATTCATTCCAAGACTTATTAATCACAGCCAGGACTCTCTGGACTCTCTGGACTCACTGGATTCCCACACACTCTTAACCTTCTCACCTGACTAAGCATACATGCAATAGATTCTTGACCAAACTGTTGAACAAACACATTACGTTTTTCCTGACTTTAGGTTAATGTTGACCACAACACTCATCTAACAACTTTTGCCTACGTTGATGCATTGGGGACCATAACAAATGTATGTAATGTCACATGGGAATGTACAACAGACATTAGGGTCAGGTTTGCAATGCCAAAAGGACAAGCAAACTGTTAGAAAAGCACAGAAGATTCAAGCATTTCTCATTGTATCTACTCAACTGTATTTGCATCTATCTTCCAGGCAGTAATCTTTCAGTCAAGGAATACCAGACTGAGCCTGTTTTGTATATGGCTGCAGTTAGAGGGCTGAGTAATGAATCAAATCAAAAACTATACATCAAGATGTATCTGGCACATTCATAGCCTGTGACTGACAGCAAAGCAGGGAGAACTCCTGCAGAGATACACTATACCTATCAAATTCTGCTGTATCACGTAACTTCTGTACTGCATTTTTGCCTTCACCTGACACTAAAGGAACAGTTTCATGCATCTTCTTCTTGGCAGTAGCAATAGCTGAGATTTGCCCTTTCCCCTTACCCCTAGCTATTTATTCCCCCTCCCTGGACCATTTCTGCTTTTGGATTTTTTTAACCTAGATGATTTTAGGGATGTAACTGACAAAATAAAAAACAAACAGCTGCAGTGACATGGCTGAAGGAGCTCTGAATGGTGGCGCAGGAGTGCAGCGAGACCTCAGACTGACGAAAAGTAGGTGGTTCTTTTACTTAACTTTACTACCAGAGCAAACATAACATTAAAACACATGCCTCAAAACTCCAAGAAGGGCCAATGGAAGATAAAGAACACAGCATGACTAAGCTGAAAGGATCTCTGGAACATACAAGGAGGGATACAGGGCAAGGAGGACAGAGAAGATGCAGCCGAGCTGCCCTTGGTAGCTTTCACCTACCAAAGTAAGACAGCAAGGTTGGGCAGGAAGGTTTCTCAGGCTCCCGAAAGGACCAAGTGCAGGTTAATAGGGAATGAGAGTTCAGTTTCACTAGAAACATCTGTGGATTTTCTAGTTGGCATCATTCCACACTTGAAGATAAACTGTGCAAATTATTCCATTACAGGTTCAGTTACACACTCCTCCCCTAGACTTATTAGGAAGTGGGAGGGGTAAAAATATTTAATCACAGAATGACCTGAACATGCTGCACATACCAAGTCCCACTCTCCTCCTTTCTGATCTGATAAGTACCTAGGACTCTTTGAAGTTCTGATGAATTTTAAATCTACTAAAAGGTTTTGGCAAGCTTTAAGACTGACCAACACCTTTGCATAAATTAAGACAAGAGGTTCTGCATACTTTACTATTTTATTAGAGCAAAATTTTACATCCTGTGTTCCTACAGTCCATGTAATCTTTTCATTAATTCCTGGCAAATTATTTTCTACTCACTATCATGCCAGTTTTTGCCCTGGCCAGTACTGCTGTGGTTCTGATTACCCTGCAACATTTGTTTTATGCTATCAAAACTGAGATCATTGGCAGTATTTTAATTTTCACAGCTTACATAGAGAAAAATGAAGCTCCAGGACTAGCTGACTGAAGTCTATTCAACTCCATATGAAGTATTACTTCATTTAAGAAGTACTCTTCCTTTGTGCATATTACTTCCACGAAAGTTTAAAACACAGATGAGCCTGAAACTACAAAGTGATAATTTCCAGGTCACTTCAAAGATCTTGTAAAACATGCAGAGCAGGTTTTCTTCAGAAAGATGGATCTTGCCCCACCAGTGAGGACCTCAAGGCCAAACTACCAGTCTTTGATTTTCAGTTCAGATAAACTTCTGTTTTATCTCATCTTGCTTTTAATTACTAAAAACAAAACCAGAAACCCTAACGATTGGAGGTTGTTTTGCTTTTGTTGGACTTGATCAGATGTGAAAGTTTTCTTTAAAGACCATTTTCATTTGAATTATGAGTATGATCCAACAGGCCTCACACAATATACATGACATACCTACTCCAAAGCATTTCAGGGCCAAAAAGACAAGGCTGTTTTTCCTAATAGGTCACAAAGGAATACTCTAGATTTTAAAGATACCACAGAATTGTAGGGGTTGGAAGGGACCTTCGGAGATCATCACCCCCCTGCCAAAGCATGTTCACCCAGAGCAGGCTGGACAGGAACACATTCAGGTGGGTTTTGAATATCTCCAGAGAAAGACACTCCACAACTTCTCTGGGCAGCCTGTTCCAGTGCTCTGTCACCCTTAAAGAAAAGAAGTTTTTCCACATGTTCAGGTGGAACTTCCTGTGTTCCCACTTGTGTCCATTGCCCCTTGTCCTGTTACCGGGCACCACTGAAAAGAGCCTGACCCCATCCCCTTGACACTCACCCCTTAGATATTTATAAGCATTGGTGAGATCCCTTCTCAGTCTTCTCCATGCTAAACAGACCCAGGTCTCTCGGCCTTTCCCCATAAGAGAGGTGCTCCATTCCCTTGATCATCTTTGTAGCCCTCTGATGGACTCTTTCCAGTAGTACCCTGTCCTTCTTGAACTGGGGGGCGCAGAACTGGACACAGTACTCCAGATGCAGCCTCACCAAGAGGAGGATAACTTCCCTTGACCTCCTGGCCATGCTCTTTTTAATGCACCCCAGAAGACCATTGGCTTTTTCAGCCACAAGGGCACATTGATGGCTCATGGTCAACTTGTCCACCAGGAATCGAAGGTCTCTTTCTACAGAGCTGCTTTCCAGCAGGTCAGCCCCCATCCTGTACCAGTGTATGGGATTACTCCTCCCTAAGTGCAGGGCCCTACACTTGCCCTTGTTGAATTTCATCAGGTTAATGTACCCACATTGTTGAAAGATGACAACATTCCTAACTTTAAGCATCAGACTTAGATACCCAAGTTGCTAAAAAAATTGATGGAGCTTCAAAAAGACAAGTGACAGTATTATAAATTAGGAACTTTTTGTTAAGTAAACAGAAAATGCAGATCTCTAACTTAACTAAATTTGAAGTTAACTAAATCTGAAGTTAAAAACTGCCCACGTTCCAAGTACAGGCGTGACTTTTGAGGGCTAGATGAAGAGAGATAGGAAGGTTTAATTTTATTTCAATCTTATTCTGATTTCATTCCCCATTCAGCAGCTGTGCTCTTGATCAACTGCACAGCAAGGGTTGCCTATTGTCTTCTTGACATGAAGATCCAGTTGGATTTTGAATTAAAAAGACTAACTCACACCTTCATTCCTTTTTCTTTACTCATTACCTCAGGACCTAAACCATCACCAAGTGGGCTGTGCTCAGAAGAAACAATAGGAAAACCCATTCACTCTCTACAAGCGCCTTAGCAATCAGGCTGCCCCTTTGAAACATACTTCCCAGAACAGCTTTTTCTTTTATCTTATGTACAGTTGTATTTCTTGGGAGTTCAAATACAAGAGGTTATGTTTAGCCAGGGGGGTGAAATGACACAACCTCAAAACCATCCACAGTCTAGTTGGGATTCTTAGACTGAAAGCTCTAACGCTTACTGTTTGGATAAGTACAAAATTAGCATAACATTCTCCAGATCATTTTTTACACACTTATGTTAAAACCTTTATAGAAAGATATGAGTAGAAATAGGTTTTTATACTTCAAGTTAGCTAAATGCTAAAATAACCTTGTTTATTTCCAAGATCTTTAAAAGGATGATAGCTGTATCTGTGGGAGGGAAAACCTTGTTCTTACTGATGTCTACAGTCCCTGCAATTGAAAAAAAAAATAGTAAAAATCACCGAGCCTCATGAATAGCAAAGTTTTCCTGTGATCTTCCTGAAAAGAATTTAAATGAAAGTAACCTTTTGCCTGTTCTGATGCACACAGTTGCTCTGGTAAAGCTCAGATCCTTAAACACCACGAGTTACTAGAACAGAAGTCTTAAAAACATGTCTCATTCTTGGTCTCATAGTTGATCTTTGCAGATGACAAATGACCAGTGCCAGGTTCAACCATAGTTTCTGCGGTTTCAACAGAGGATGTACAATCTAGCATGTTTCCATGCTACCCTGCAACACCCTCTTCTTCTGCACAGGCCAAGTACCACACTCCCCTGAAAGCCATCTGATATACCTTTACATTACTTAGAATATTTTTTTTTATGCTATCTAAAAGTTCAAATCCCTCCAAGGTGCCTCATTCACTAGCTTATCACCACAAACTTCAGATTCAATATCTTATATCACCAAATTCACAGGGTATAAGAAAGGAGGCTGAGAATTTGAGTTTCAAAGGCTGAATTAGTCTATATTCAATTTTCTTTCAGTAAGACTTCTCTAGAGTAACTGGCCAACTTGCAAGGGCAAAGGAGAGAAAGGCAGGCCATGTGAGATGCACATAACCCACTGGTACAAAAAATTCAAGGACCTTAACGTCCATTTCAGTGTCCCCTGAAAATGCTAGATGATTGTGCTGATACTCAGCACTGGGCTTCTGATACCTGAAGTTAAGTTCCAGCCAGCCACATTTTCTGCCAAATACAGCACTTGAATATGAAACATGGTCAGAGACCAGATATGTTGTCACACTGCAGCTTCCTCTGATGGTACTACTGTCAGAATGTGTGGTTAGCCATCTGGAGCTGCATGACTTGATCCAGGAGCTTGTTATTAGTTTTTAACTAGTTAGATCAAACATGTTCAGAAAATGACACTCTGAGCTAAACAGCACATAAATGAGAGAGAGGTTGCAAGACCAGAAATGTTGGGGAGGGGAATCTTGTTCAGTATTTCTCTTCCAGTTGTCCAACTTCTACCCAGCCAACTTTCCTACATAAACACTAAGTACAAAACTAGTATTACCAGCTGTCTCAGTAAGGGTTCTAGCATCCTTCTGTCCTCATGGAGGACCAATCCAGCTGTTAGCATATGTCAGCAACTTGAGTGCACATAAAGGCTCTGCAAGCTCTCTCTCAGAGGGGTTTAGTTACTTCTGTTCAAGGTCACCTCTGCTATGGCACCAGTTGTGTAACCTTGGATCAGACTGCTGTGAAAACCATTAAGTTCTGAGAAAGAGCTGTGCAAGAAGTAGTTGTGAGAAGTCCTGTCCATGAGGGTCTCTTCCCTTTCACTCATGGTCATGTCAGTTAAGGAAGAACTTTCAGACACACATGTATCTAGATTCAAGTCACCTGCTTCAGGATGAAGTTAATTATATGAGACTTGGAGAAGACCTTGTGAGGTGTACCTCTATTTTTAGCAGTTCTGTTTCTTCCCTTTAAAAATTCCATTCACTGTCACTAAGTTTCACACATTTTGCCATTCCACAGTGCTTTTTATAATGCCAAAGCGCTGTACATAGAACTAGCTTTGCAACCAGAAAGGTCAACTAAGGACTGCAGTGCCAAAAGCTGGTTCATTTTATTTCTTTAAAAGGTAACTCATCTGATCGGTAAATATGCTTTGTAAAGTTATTCTTAACAGACCACCTATAATATATTCCTCATGAATTAATATTAACTGTTTCTCTGAGTTGCTCCAGACATTAGACCAGCTGTTCTCCTTCTATCCCGATTCAAATGGACTAGGGGAAGCTGTGATTTACAGTGTTCAGCTTCACTGAAACCAGTACTCTGGAGCATTTATCCACCTACACTGTTACTGATAATATTTGTTTGTATTGGAAAAGTAACACAAATACTGTCCTCAGTGCAAGCTGCCCTGCTGTTCCCTTCTGTCTCTCTGAACTCTGGACACCACTGTTCTCAAACTTGCTTTGCGGAGCTGCTGCCATTTTTGACCTCATTATACTTGCTGTGTGTGGCAGCACCAGTGTGGGAAAATAACTAATAGGAGCAGCAGAGCTTACCTCCCTGAGCTCCCATAGAAGCTATAAGCAACTGCAGTAAAGAACAAAAGTCCAGACATGCAGCAACATCCTGGTGCTAGGTTCTGTACAAACATAAGCCAGGGCAGAATAATTTTCACAGCAAGAGTTATGAGTAGGCTGAAGAGTGAAATTATCCCTACATTACATGAAAGAGTGAAGACTTCATTATTCAGATACGAGGTCAAGACCTTTGTGAAAACATGAACTGCAAGAGAAGGTCTCATCATACTTTCTGTTGTGAGAAAAGTATTCAGCAAAACTGGGAGCCAGTGTAAGATTACTAAACCTCTTTACATCACAGTTCAGGTAGGTGAAGTGTGAAGATTCAATAATATCCTTTCTCATAAAATATTTGTTTTTTTAAAACAAGCGGCTCTGACATTTTACCTTAGAGGCATAAAATTGCATGCATTAAACTACATGATGTAGGGGAATTTGCCAAGATTTTCCATTGTTTTTGCCACTTTGTCAGCCATACTCTTTTGGTATACTACATCTTTAAATGGTCATGAAAATAACTTGTCACATGAATTCTCCCTTTGCACGTAGTGTGTGCGTGAGTATTTAATATGAAAGGAAAGGAAGTTCTTCACAGCAGCATCACGTTTTGACTCTAGGTGTAACACTCCTGTTTTGCCAAACAGCTTTCACTAAGATGTTTAAACACATATCAGAAACTTTAAAAATTATTTCAGTCATGAACAGCTTCCACATTATACTCATGCATACAAATTTTGTAGAACTTATGTGATCTGACTGCAGAATAGATTTTTGATTAATCGGAACTAAGGTTTTAATAATGAAACAGCAGGTGGGGTAACCACGAAATTAAAACTTTTAACAGCCTCAGAGTAATACAGTCATAAATATAAAAGAGTTCAAAATATGTTTGCATTTGTGAAAAACATCTTCAACATCTTACTCTGTTCCCAGAAGAGGGCGGTGTTTCTGTAGGTTGATAAATACCTCTCAGATTCTAGTTGTATTTCAGACTTTTCAGGGGAGGCACATACTGTCTCCCATGACAAAGGCTTACCTTTCCCTTTGGAAGTAGCTGCTGCTCTTCTAGAAGTAATTTCTCCTAGGAGGAAGCCGTCTCCCACAGATGTGGGAGGATCTTGTTCAGTGACTGCACATGCACTTTGATCAGCTGTTAAATGCCAGGTATTTCTCATTGAGGAGAATATCTGTAAGAAAGTGGTAAAAGAGGCTTGTCATAACCTTGCCATTTGAATGACCACCTTTTGTTCCCACAAATATTTGAGCCAGTTCTGTCCTTTCAATTAGTAGCAGGTTGGGGTTTTTTTCCTGACTTTTTTCCCCTTTTTTCTTTCTTTCTTTTTTTTT
>VXAK01023000.1:54800-73476 GCA_013399435.1 Arenaria interpres
AAAAAGCTGAGTGTTAAGAGGGAATTGTACCAAAGCAGAGCAGAGACAATAAATGGATAATGGAAAAGTTAGGCAGGATGAAGTCACATACTGAAGAGTCACGAGATTATGGATAGGAAAGATTAGCTGCTGCTCTTCATAAGTATTTAAAACTGGGACTGAAGCTAGCATGGGTCAGCTGCTCCCACATAGCAGAACAGCAGAGGGAGAGATCAATTCTTCAGAATAGCTCAAGTACTCCTTGATGATCCACCAACAAAGAAAAACAAAATGATAACAAAAACCAAGATAAACCCAAGGGGAAAAAAATTAAACCAGAGGGAGCTTCAAGAGAAAGGACCACAATAGTTGCTCTCAAAAAAATCACAGAAGCAATACAACCCACAAACTGTCAGGAATCAAAGGCTAATAATTAAACATATTTATATGGTTTGAATCCCATGAAGTTGATGATGAATGATGGAAAGTTTGTCAAGGGCCTGTCCTGAAAACGGAAAAGCATGGGAGCAGTTGTCATAACAGGATATTCCTGTCATGGTATGAGAAGGTTTCTACAATTGGTAGACAATGAGTATCTAAGGATTTTCTCTTACAAGAAGGGAAGGGGTTGAATTCTTGGCAGAGTTTCCCTAAAATATTCTTAAGAATTGGAGAGGCTATGTGCATGATTGACAAGGCCACGAAACAAAAACAGGCCATCTCTTCTTTTCAGGCACAACCACTGCATTGACCCTAACATCCTGCTGTAGGTGGACATTAATTGTGTTTACAGCATATGTGTCTACAATGTCCCATCAGCATCCTAGTTTGTCTGCCCTCTGCCATTTCATCCCATGACTACTAGTTTAATGAGATTAAACAGAACGCTTCAACCTGCATCATACCAGTACACTGACCAACTGCAACTGCCCTGCCAAATCAGATCCAAGTCTATACAATCCAGAATCTTATATATAAGAGAAAACACTAGTAAATTATGTTAAGATGACAACAGACAAGTAACCAGGTACAGCAGGGATAGCTAATAAAGCTCTGACTGCTTTTGTTTAATCACAAAGCTCCTGCACAAGACACTCAACCCAAGAATACTCCCTAAAGATGCATAGGCATAGGTAGGTAGGTAGTTAATACCCACGTTACCAGTAGGTGGCATCGAAGAGTATGTATTGTTTAGACTTAATTGAAGACCAGTATATTGTATATCTATTTTCCATGCAATGCAAGTGGCTTATGAAACACAGACATTTATTTCACTTTTCTCATAAACTGGAAACAAATGTGTTTTAAAATAATGTAACGTAAAACTAGGTTCAGAGAGCAAATATCTTCAAGTGGAACTCCAAGGCAGTGAAGGATCAGCTTATGGTTTGTCAATGGCATAGCCATGCAAAATATAATCCGCCAACAGAGATGGAGAATGAAACACATTCAATTTTCCCATTTCATTCATTTTTAAAGAACCAAGCTGTAACATCTGAACAATTTAAAAGGTGCTATATAAAGAGAGGAATGGATCCAAATCACTGTCCAAGTAGGAAAGTTTACTTCATTTTGAAGAATTCTGTTTAGTTTTAATGAGTTTTGGATGTGGAAATGGGAGAATTGACTGCCAGATTGAATTTATTTCACACTGTCTGAACTCTTTTCCCCAGAGGGCAACAGGATTCTGACTAAAAGTAGATAGAGTAATAAGAAGTGGAAAGGGTCTGACCTGTCCATTGTATCATGTTAATGCAGTATAACCATTCTGTTTTACTATGAGTGAACCAAGATCAGAATTCTGAAATTTTTTTGGTTAAAAACGCTTATAAAAAAACCTAAACAAAACCAGTGTGTATATTAATTCATAAAATAACCAAAATAAGAGGTACAATCCAAGTAATATCCATGTAATCCATCATTCAGCCTTTATCACACTTAATCACACTTTCAATATTGCTGTATTCCTGGCCTTTCCAAAAGCTGCTAATAACCTCAATGTTATTGATTAAAAGGAGGAGGTAACTGCAAAACAGAGAAAACAGGATGAAAACACCAACTCATTTCACACAGATTATCCAGCTGCTGATGGTTGTTAATCAATTCTGGTTATGCAAGAGCCACTGAGAACAAATCTAAAGTTCCCCTTGGATTTGTGTTACTGAATAGTCCCTTAGAAGTTCACCTTCAGTAGAAAAGTCAGTTTGCTTAAGTGTTTTATATCCTTTCCAAAGTAACAATCAACCTTGACCTAACTCGGAAAGCTTCCAGCCAGATCTTTCAGAAGATACAAAAAAATACAAAGAGCAGCAGCGCCAAAGGGGCTTCTGATTCAAAGAAAAGCATGAACAGATACCAGAGGAGACTGTACAAAACTGCAAGCAAGCACTGCAATAATTTTTGCCTTTTTACAGAAAGAAAGCACTCTGACATTGAATGACAAAATTACTTGTTTAAAATAACATAGAGAATCTATTATAGATCTGGAAGTGAAATTCACATCTCCTCAAGACCAGCCCTAAATCAAAACTTCTGTTGTTTCACATTCAGTGTCTTGCAGGACTGCACATTTCCAATTCCTCCAGTTTCCATATTAAAACAGTGTTGTAGCTTAGAGTAAGTTTTTTAATACCTTAAGTGGTATCACAAGTAACTGTCAATACAGTTCCTTATATCTAGATACATAAATCCACATGAAATGCACAGAATACTCATGTCACTACACACTTCAATGACAAAATGCGTCCTTCTGACCTCTCTGGAATAAAAGGTATTTGTCAAAATTACTTAAAACACACCTCTCACACAGTACTTTGGTGTTTCTGTGAAGACTGGCAGGTTTACATGTTCAAGTGCTACTCTGGCAGGGTACTAGTCAGTTGTAGCTGGACCACAGGCCCAGAGAAAACAGCTAGAGCATTCAAAAATACTGCGCCTAACGGATTGCATTCTACTTGTTCAAAGAGAGGGGAAAGATAAAGGGAATTATAACTATTTTCCCATAAGTAACTATTGCAGTAAGTGTTCCAAATGCAACATGAGTGTAAAGATCAAAAGAGAAAACTGACTCAAGACTAACAGCATTTCAATATTGAGCATCATCAAGCCACAGCTTTCCAGGCAGGTTCACACTTTATCCTCTGGCTTGACTAGAGACAACTTGCAACGAAGTAGGTAAGAAAAAAATGCGCCTGTGATCCTTGAGACCAGTAGGTGTCATTTTGTAAGCAGAAGAGCTTCCATGTATATCACATTACACATGCTGTAAGAAGTCCTCTATATCCTGCAGCTGAATAGTCAAGCCTAATAACACATTTGACCTTTACAAATATACAAACAGGAGGCAGAAGAGATTATTTTAATCAGATCTGAATGCACATGAGGGCGACATGCAATCATATGGATTATGCAATTATGCTTCTATCTAACATTTCAGCGGAAATCAACCTAGGGAACTAAGGAAGATTCCTGTTCCAATTGCCACAAAGCACAATAGCACTCATAATTTAAAATACATTTTATGAAATACACATACACTTCCATTGACAAAAAACCACAAACCCAAACACCTGTGACTACGGCTTTTAGATACATGACAGCGCATGTCCCACTGCTGTGTTTCAAACAGAACTTCACAAGCTCACTGATCTCTTCGCTGCACAGATTGGATATGTTTGCAATCACTTTTGCTGCAAGATTCCTCCCCATCTCTGGACAGGGTGAGGAGTAAGAGCTCAAAAAGTTGGTATAGAAAAAAAATACACATTCTCATTCCAGTGGAGTAACACAAAGAGCACAGAAAAACCTGCTCCTTGTGCTAGCTCTACCATCACAAACCATAATCCCCTACCCCTCGTGAAAGCCTCCGCATACATATATTAGGAATCAGAACAGATAACTATTGGATATGCCTTCGGGTGTTTTGTGCATGAAGGGCAACACTAAATACACTAAATACTCAATGAAAAGAAAGATGGTAATGCCTTTCCACAAACAGCCAGTGAAATCAAAGATTGAACCAGACAACAAGCCAGTAGATTCCATGGCCTTCAACAGAATTTTAACGAACCATTAACAGCAGCAAGTAGTTCCAAAGGGGATAGAGAAAATTATGAAGATCACTGAGCAGTAACTAATCCAAGAACAAAACAGCACAGGGCTAGAGTCTAGTCTTCATGCTGATCTCTTGGCTGTGGTGGAAACGACTGAAATCCCTGTCAGGGCAGGACTGGAAAGGCAGCCAGTTTATGGGCTGGCAGGTCAGATAAGAGAAGTAAACTTTAACTATGCTGCTTGAGGCTTTTATTTTCCTATTTTAGCCAGAGCCCTTATAAGGACATACCTACATAAAGTCTTCCACCGTGTTCCTAAAGTACAAAACATACCTACCAGATTTTGTCTATGGCTACCCTAAAGCGCAATATTCCCACAGGACCACTGAAGTTAGCATAAGACATACATTAGGTGTTGCTCCTGACCACATACGCTCAGTTTACTGATTTGCTTATACTTTTGATCAAGCGAAACCTAAGTTCTCTTCTGACCCTTCCTCATTTCCAATCCTTTTTAATGATCCAGTAGAACAAGGCACAGTAAAAATTTTGTTTCTCACTCAGAAATTAAATTGTTTTCTATAGCAACACTACAGAAATGTTGCTAATATTCTGGGAGACAGGAATTGGCAATTAAATACATTTTTATAAAAACTGTCATTTTGTTAGATGAAAATGGGGCTGGTAGGATAAGGAAGACATAATTACAACTACAGGTTAAGGGAAATATACCTCAAACAGCTATTTGGTGGGGAGTGTTGCTTGGGTTTTGTTTTAAACCTCTATTGAAATATCTACTTAATTCAATAAAGGAAGAGGACATCTATCAGCTATTCACAGTAGATACCCTACACATTGGGTCTGAAATGAAACAAAAGGGTTTAAAAGGATAAAAAGGAGACTTACATTACTCAGGGAAAAAGCCACTGATGGATAACTGCTATTGAACCAGAAAGAAATAATGAGGCCATGGTTAGCAAGTGAAAAAGACGGAATTAAGAATGATCATTTAGAAGACAGTGACACATCGGGTGGGGATCCTTCCCTTCTTGCTCTGAGAACACAAAAGACATAATAAACAAGAAAGGAGGAACTCAAGTATGTGAATCTAAGAAGAAACATGAAGTAAATTGCAACCTGCAAGACCTGGTCTAATCAGGAAACTGACAGAACTACTTAACTTTCAGAACAAAGTCTATAGAAAGGATGGATTCTTATATACAGAAAAGGGTGTAGAAATCCATTCTGGAAGGAGGAGCAGCCCAAGGCAGAAGAAAGGAAAGATGTATGCATGCTGACTGCAGCAACACTGCCAATTTGTAGTGAATTGAAAGATATATGGTTGGAATATTACGGGAAATTGCAGTAGAGCTCCAGGGCAAGATAAGAAGTCAGACCTGGAAATCTTCAGGAGGGGATAGGAAAGGAAAAAGCTAGAACAGTGAAGGGTTTGTATGATGTACAGGCTAGATGGGATAAAAATTGCAGAATGGTATTGAAAGGAAGCATTTTTCGCACGATGCTGTAAGACTGTTCACAGCCACTTCCTGCTTGACATTAAGAAATGAACAGAAATCATGTGCTTCACAAAATAGCAGGTAGCTGATCAAAATGTGATGAAAGTTAACAGGGTTTGGAGACATATTTACAAAATGGCACTGCAAATTTATTTCATTCTCTTTAAGCAAATATTTCAGGCATATATAAAATTGAGAGATCTGCCTGAATCAAATCCCTTTTAGAAAAAATGCCGAGAATACACTTACATTTCAAGCAATTCATCACTCAGGAGTGAAACAATAGACAGCAAGCCCAGTGCAACCTCAAGACAGAAGAGTTGCAGGGACTTTCTAGCTCTCAAGAAAAAACAAAACAAAACAAAAACCCAAACAAACCACGTTCTGTCTGTTTTCTTAGCCTTTACTGGGAGATGGGACTTCAGACACTGGAAATGCCAATGGGAAAGGCATATGAGACCTCAGAACAGTAATGCTACTGTGTATGAATGGGGGAGCAAGGTGGTGGCGGTAGGGGGTTGCGTTTGCAAAGATGAGATTTATTCTTTCCGCAAAAGGACCAATTCTAATTCTGAATTGACTCACTCTGAGACCAGAAATGTTAGTATCCAGACAACTAGGTGCTATAATCTCTATTAGTAGAACTCAATTAATATTTTGCCACTTCTCCTAGATTTATCTAAAACCACTGACAAATTATTTGGGGATGCCACAGTTATGTCAGAAGTCAGGCTAATATTTTATTACTGAGTAGTTTGTCAAGCCTTCACAGCCTGTTACTTCCCCACTGCCTTCAACACATTCAGCCAAAAGAGGACAGCCTGGTAATAGTCAGGGCAAGTGCCAAAGATAAAATCTTCTACATTTCATTTCATCTACCTCACATATGAATGTCCCAATTCATATGTGATAAGATTTAGAATATCTAATTTTCAGTTACTGAAAAAAACATACAGGAGCCCATTAAGATAGTCTTATTACTGTGGTAGTATATTGTAATTATAACTTTGGACTTTGCTATTAAGCAACAGCAATGTCAAATAAATATTTTAATTTAATAAAAATAGCATATATTTATTTTCCTCTCAAATCAAGAAATGAAAAGTCTTTTCACATGAAATGTTTCCCCTTCATATGTTACAAAAAAATTTTGACGTACTTGTTTCCTGCCTGCCTTTCTGCAAAGCTATTTAAAACTCTGTAATCTGTGATCAGTATTCATTCTGGTTATATTCTTATGTCACCATTTAAAAGAAAAGGCAAGCCCTCAGTCTGGAGCAGTCTACCTACCAAGCTGCCTTGGAAACATGAGTCTTAATATGCCTGCAAATTTCACCTACCAAGGAGCGATGAGCACAGGTGCCAGAAACCTCTAGTTTGTCAGGCTTTCTATGGCTTGTCAACCTGCCAGGCAGCTTGCCAAAGGCTGAGGCAGGAGAGCCAGCAAGAAACCCAGCAGGAATCTGTCAGAGCCCTACCTCAGCTTTGCTGAAATGAAAATGGTCTGTGCAAAATGTTCTGATTTCAGCAAACCAACAAGTTCCAATGAAGCTGCACAGTGATTTGTTACTTTAAAAGAACAGGTTACGACTGAGGTGGTCCTTTCTTATATTCCTATGAAGAAAATGTTTTACAAGAACTTTCCTGGTCAGCCTTACTCAAACTAAGCCACAGATGCATCTTCTTCTCCAGGTCACCTTCATATAAGGAAACTCACATTGTATAAACAGATTCAACTCCTGTGTAAGACAAGCATCCTTCTCCTCTCTCACATTTTCCATACAAGAGGGCATATTTATTTTGGTGCTAAACTGTTCTTTCAGACTGGATCAGTGGTATTCCACACCACCAGTGAACCAGATTCATAGCTTTTCTGCCAGCCTTCCTTGGTACTGTTTTTTGGGTTCTTGTCCAGACTTGACTCTTTGGTGGGAATGAACTTGAAAGTACCAAAAGGGAACAAACCAGCAGAAAACCAGAACCAATTAGCTGGAAAATGAGTAGGGCTTTGATTTAATTCCTTTCCTGCCCAGCCCTTCTTTGCCTTCCAAGTTGCTATTAACTGGTTCATTTCAGCTGTAAAGATTTTTTAAGCAGAAGGGAAGGAAAGTTGTGAATCAACAGTGGAAATGTATACTGAGGGCCAAAGAACAGTCCTGATCCTTGGCTTATCCAGAGAGTCAGCTTTGTTACTGAGAACAGTTCTTGTTCAACACAAGTATAAAACAGAAGACTGGAGGGATGGTAAAGCAACACAGAAATAAAGCTTTCAAATGTGCCTTTAACTCTATGTTTTCTTAATCCCAAAGATCCATGATATAACTTTAAGGGTTTCCAGATTATTATTTTTTTTCCCTACGCACCTTAGTCTTAAGGATTGCTAAAACCTTTGAAATATAACCAGAGTTGTCAGGTATTACATTAGCCTCCAGAGAAGACAAGGCACTACAGAAAAAAATACTAGCACTATCAAATCAGAAACATCCATTGTGGTAACATTAATTATTCTAAACTGATTGTCTTTCTTAGGGCACCAATGTTCCATTAAACGCTTTCATCTTGGCCAAAGACTCATTAAAGCATGCCACCAAGATATTCTGAAGATCAGCATAAATAGCGAAAGGTCAAACACTTCTCTGAAGTCTGCCCAAGTAACTCTGAAACTATTGAGACTGCAGAATTTGGTCCTCTAAAAGGGCTGGTCACTCCATGATGGATGTGTTAAACTCACTGTGCAACACCAGTGATCGTCCAACGTTGGTCTAAGCCAACAGGTGGAATGCAACTGAACAGCACACCCTCATGATGGAAGGCAGCTCAGAGGAGATGGGCAAAAATAACGAGCTCAGGAAATAATGTAAAGAACGATCACCAGTAATGATAAAGCAAGCTGAAATTTTCTCAACACAAGGAGGGCTAGGGGTAACCTTTGTTTTTAGGCACACTGTTGTATACCAGTGAGCCAACAAGGTTGTATAAACAGACTTTCCAGAGACTGTTAGTGGGGAGGGGGAAGTGCATACATGGTTCAGTCCAATATAAATTTTAAAAACTGGGCAACTGATAAAACAGCAGCCGGCTCGAGCTGGCTCACATATTTGACATTCAGTATCATGACAGTGAGCACACAGGGACTGGTCTTATGGCATTATGTTTATGCTACAATTTCAGTGTATTGTTGTATCACTGTGCTAAACCAAAATCTCATGGAATGCCAAATATATCAAATAAGTAAACTTTATAATTAAACATTAAACTATCAAACAGTATTGGACTCTGACAGGTCCCCCTTGCTTTCACTTCCACAGAAGAAAGCTAGAAGGAAAATAGAACAGTAATATGACAAAGCAACAATCAGGTGTTTGGCTTTTAACTGAGCTCCAGTATTAGGCCTTCATATGAAAATAACAGTGACAGATGCTGTCTGAACTGACTTCCTGCCAGCCTTGGACAAAAAGCATCAGACATATCAACGAACGTGCCCTAACAACACTTTACATCATATACTTGCAAAAAGACCAACCCAACTCAGCCACTATAAGAAATCACCACATGTTCTTGCTTTTGCTATTTAAGATTAATCTGATAGCAGCAAACTGAAATTGCTATATGTTAAAATTATCAGTCCTTTCTTCTATATTCTATATTTCAGTTGGACCTTTGGTATTGCAGGGAAAGAGGATTTGGGATATTTAAAATCCTTGTCTTGATTAAAATCATTAACATGATTACTTCAGTTTAGTTGTGCATTTTATGTACAGAAAAACTGCAAGATTTGGGTGTTTTCATATACATATTCTGCGATGTTTCTTGTTTTGCAGGATTACACAGAGCCAACTCAAGCATCTGCTTCCACGGTACAGCTATGCCATAGCCTTCCACAGAACACCCATCATTAATATACCTAAAGCACCTGAGTTTTTTAAAAAGTCGTTTTCAGAGCCCCAACTTAAGGGAGTACAACCCAGCACTATGTTTGCATCTTTGGAAGAAACTCACTTCAGTTTGAACTGCCTTCCAGCTCGTACCAGATGAGTGCCCTGCTCACCCCCTCTTATACCATGCAAAAAGATGATCTTTCATCTGTATCATTCCTTGCTTGCAAAAGAAGAGCTGAAACACCAGAGACACAGTATTCCTATTGCAAGGGAACCAATACACCTTCATTTTTTACTGATGTGATTCATATCAGATCTAAATGCACTGTAGGAACTTGATAAACAGAATGCTTAGTAGATGAAGAGTAACTTGCTGGTGAGTATCACATTTAATCTCACTTCCTTTAAAATCTTGCATAACTGCAGCATTCTTACATCATTTGGCAATAGCTTAGATCAAGGCCTCACAGCCTAAGATGTGGGCGCTCTCAACATTCAGGTGTTCATGTTCTGGCTTTCACGGCAAACTTCACCCCTGGCCATTGTTGTGGATTTGCACATATGGATATAGTGATGATGGGGTAGGAGGTTGCTCAGCTTTTCCTGAATAAACAGTATTGTACAGAGCTTCCGTTTTGCCATTACACTAGCTAGTATACATCCAACATGCCAGCATCAGCATTCACCAAAAAAAGGATTTCTAGAAAAAATGATCTGAAAACCATGCATTTTTAAGAGGATGGAAACATATACAGGGGTGAATGTGTGTAATAATTCCAAAGATATGTGACAGCATGGAGTGTACTGTGTTGATGAAGAAACATTGTAATTACAAAACCTGTAATCTGAAACAGGGCTAGCTGATTTCTGGAATGGTGTAATTCTGCTGTTTTTAACATTACATTATGTACCAATGATATCTGATTAGGTAATTTACATAGAGTGATTTGACAGGAATTTTAAAATATCCTTATTATTTTATGTATCTATTAGAAAGGATCATTTCTATTTTACTAATTATGCAATGAGGCAAGGACTCTGATATCTGTCAGAATATGAATCCGACAGATGACAATTTAATTTCAAAGTACTTGCTACATAGTAGAGACTCGTGAGAATTTTTTTCAAAGTCCTCCATATACATGATTTTTAAATTGGAGGGATTCAACCTTTTAAATGGCTAAATTTTACTAAACCAGCTCTCCGACTACTCAAGATTTTCTGCTTGTTTAAAACTCTGGTCTGCCCACTCATATTTACCTTGGCCCTCCTTTAATACCACTATAATCCCCCATTTTGTTTTTCCATTACTGTTTTTCCCCCAGGATGTGTCACACCCTTAATTTTCGGTACAGGGTCCTTCTCCAACACTCCACAGCTACGCTCCTGTATTGTTTTACCTTTGTGCTTTTCTCTAACTGACCTTGAATATATACAGTTTTCACCACTATTTCTAAACCAACACCTTGCAGTTCTGTTATCTACTTGTGATGTTTCTTCTTCAAATTAATATTTAGCCTTCCTGTACAGATATCTCCTCCAAGGTAGCACAGGTTATTAAAAGGGCTGATGTCATCTACTTGTGCACAATTCCGCCTTATGCATGTGTGTATATTCACTGGGTAATTCAGACAGAATGGTTAGGATTGGATGAATTATCTTATTATTTCTCTATCAGCTTAGACTAGATCCCTAGCTTTTAAAGGTAAAGGTGAAATGAACCCTATCCAAAGGTACATTTATGGCAGCAAATGAAGCAGTGTCAGGAAACAGACCACACTGTTAAGGGGCATTAAAACTTACTTGCTTAGACTGATATTTTTTTTACGTTTCAAATAGTTTTGGCATGTAGCAAATGACACTCCCCTAAACAATTCCCTGGCTCTGGAGACAGCAGATAACAAGGATCATCCACAGAAAAAACATGACAACTTGAATGTTACCCACCTGTTCATTGGCAAGGGTTTTTCCATACCATCTGACCTCACTGCCTGAGAAACTGCCAAAGTACATTTAATTTAACTGTACAGATGTAACCAGTAAGTCCACTAGTATCAACTATCAATTCTGCCACTTTAAATGACTTCAGAATTTATTGTGGGGCAAGAGAGAGCAATACAAGAGTAACTTAGAATAAAACAGCTAAGTGAGTCTTTAATTATTGAATCCTCAAGCAATATCATTTGGGATCAATCAATATAGGAGTTTGCACTGAACATCACATTAACTTCTCCAAGAGCTTTGTCTCCGATGTTAATTTCTTTTATACAGGTTACCATTGATAGCTTATTTTGAAATGTTTACATATGGAACCAGGAGATAGCTACAAGAGCAGCAAACATGACTGATGCATGTGAAACTTTCTACCTGAACTTTGCACAGAAATTTAGTATTCATGAGACATATGCAGTACATCTTTATTGCTGCTGGCATACTGATAGCACAGAGCTATTTTACACTGACAACACAGCACTGTGGCAATCCGGAATTCAGAGAGTTTGCATGGATTCAGGTCAGGACTGTAAGTCTTATCTCCCAGGAGTTTCATGCTGAGCAGCTGACATTTCAGAAACTCCTCCTCCTCTCGCCACATACCCCTCCTCACACACACTCCCAAAATACAAATCTGCAATTTATAGGGGGTTAAGTAATAAGCCCAGCAAACAAATCTTGCTAAATGCTACTCTCTCATTCACTTACTTTGTAAGAACTCAACGAAATATATACATCTGATGAACGCAACCAGCATTACAGGCAAACTAAAAGTACATACAGCAAGAGCTCAGTAGTCATGTTCTAAACCAGTAATACGCAGGTGTAGAAAGACCTCAGAGGAAAAATATATTCCATGCTGTTTGTGCACAACAGTTCCACAAGTCTTCACCACTAGAGATGAAGAAGAAATGCATCTGGTGTGTGTTTCCAGAGTTCTGTTAGCCTCACCTTTGCCCAGCATCTGAATCCTGGCTTACTGCTGCAGAGGAGAGAAAAAATAAAGTTTCTCTTCCCTTAAACATCTTTGGCCAGTGTCCAAAACCTACTACTGGCAGATTCAGAGGGATTCCTTTCCCCCTTTAGCTGCATCCAAAAAACACTTTCTTATCAATTTAAGAGGCATACAGTGAAAGATTCCCTCAGCAAAGACTATGGGGAAGAGGGTAACCCTCTCTGTTTAGATCCTTCCTTATCTAAACCTTCATTTCAGGTTGAAGTACTACACTGTTTTAAACTACTTTGTCAAATGAGGGTGAAAAATAAATAGCAAAAGGAATGCAAAATGCACTTGGACAAACAATTCCCTGTTTTCTACAATTTTCTATCAGTGTGCAGCCCTCCCTCTATAAAATATTCTGTCAGCATCATGCCGTACTTAATGGGCGACAGGCACAGAGCTGTACACAATTGCACACGCAAGAACAATTTGGTCCTCCACAAAAGGTCAAAGGAACTCAAGTGCAAGCTTACAACTAAGAGAGATTTCACTAGCCTACCTGAGTGATGTCCCCTCCTCTCCGTGACAGTATTAGGCTATGTAAAGAGCAAAGCTCATAATTAGTCCCTTAGAGACAGCTGGTACCTTCTGAAAGTTTAGAACACCACATTCAGATCTCTATCTTTCAAAAACCTACATATTCCAGATCTTGTCAAAGAAACCCAGTGGGAAATATCAAGCATAACACTAATTAAAACAAAAGAAGAGAAAACAAAGACACTGTCCTAGAAATAACTGTGAAAATTTTTCTCAATTTTCTCCAGTCAAAAAGGGATTTGCCAAATTCAAATGAATCCCAAACTAATTAAATTCAAGGCCTTAACTAGCTTTTGAATCTTTATCACTGCTAACTGATAATCACTAAGAGCAATAAAGTTTACATCTACAACTACTAACTCTCATAGCCTGAGAAATCCATATCATTAACAACAGAGTGAACACATCATTTAAATGAGGAACTATGGAAAAAACAATGCTAAGGTAACCTGAGCCTTGAAAAACTGAATCCCTAGGAATAAAGTCAACCAAACACTGAGGCACCTATTAGGGAACAAAGTTCTGACTTTTCCAAATGTCCAACAACATTTCACAGTTTTCACCACCTTATTGCTATTCCTGTTCTTCTTTACCAGTTTAACTGAAGTGCTAGAATATCTTGCATATTTCTATTACACCTATACCTATTTCTATCACTAATAAGTACCAGAGACCTTTGTTTCTAACATAAGGGTTTCATATTATTTTTACTTTTCTGCCAGAAAACAACTGTACAGCTGTGTTTCACAAATGTTTATCTGCAGTTCACTGCAAAGTTTTCTCGACAGGTAGTGCAGGTCACCATGTCAAAACCAGATATGGGTTTCAACCTAGATCCAACCATAGAAGATTAGGCCTTTTTTCTGATTGCCTTGCTCATTTTTCTCATTCTGAATTCAGTCGATTTGGCAAAAGCTCTGAACTTCAAGACTAAGGTCCTTCTTAAGAAGAATGAAGTTTCATAAAAATTACCTACATTTTTAACTTTTCTTTTTGTATATATTTGAAAGCTAAACCATTTCTTCTAGCTTGAAATGCAACAGACATAAGTCATTCCTTTCCATGATTTCCTAATGCACCTGATTTTTTTTTTAGTTGTTATAATTATTTTTTACTGCCAACAGTGATAGCCCAACCATCTCTGAACCCCTATTGGCAAAATGGGGACACACTGATCATTTTTGACAAACTGAAAGCTAAAAACTGTCAGAAGGTGCTTTTCTGGTTCCAAGCAATACTTTTAAGGAATCACACATTAAATGACAGAGACTACTAAAAGTAAGGAAGAATCATTAAGAATGTTTTATAGAGATGCTATCAAATAAAACATCTTGACTGTCTCTGGACAACTTAGTTCAAACTGTGAAGCTTGTAAAGGCTTTATGGCTACTGAAATGCAAATATATTCCAAGTGATTGAAAATTGAGATCACACGTGGTTACTTATGGATAATTATAACTTTATGAAATCAAGTCTTTTGAACAGATAATCACTTTTTTATTGACAATCATTTTTTTCAGGACAGTTTACTATTGCTTTATTATGAGATCTAGAAGTTCTGCCAGCTTGTCTGCTCAGGACCAATAAGGACCAAACCATTAGTATGTTAAGCAGTAGAAGTCACTTTCTGAAGCATTTTAGCAAAAGCAAGCTAAATATCTGCCAATGATACTGAGTTGACTCTGGTGAAAGTTATAGAAAGCTTTCATCTGTCCCTTCTTACATATTTCTGTCCCTTTCAAAATCAGTACAGATCACTAACCTATTGGGCTTTTGCTGAACACCACTCAGATGAGCATGGCACTGTATACAAACTCTCTCTCTTCCTTGCTGTCTCTAGGTACTAATTCTTTCTGATACATAACGTTACCTGCAAAACCATTGAAGAAAATGCCAGTAATTAAGAAACTAAACACTATTAGCACTGTCTAACCATTCCCTAGTTCACTGTCTCCTAGGCCAGTGACAGGGCAGCAATACACTGAGCCACATACACTACCTTTTGCTGACAATGCTAAATATTGACCCATTATAAAAATTGTAAATATAGGCTCCATTAGAAAGAGTGAGCCATGGCAGTATACTATAGGCTTATACTAAGTTCTGAAATAAGCTGGATGGTGACCTTAATTACATAGGGATATTTCTAGGCTTCTCTTATACTTATTAGCACATTTTATTTTCAGTGAGCTTATACAGTAGCATCAGTTGTATTCTAACGGTACCATTACGTGAGCTTATATCGAAAACAAAATTTTTTGTGAGAGCACAAAGGTAGCTTTGCCAATAATGCTCTCTCTCAATAGAAGCACACGCTCTAATCTTCTTTTTCACTAGAGTTGATATTTTCATATACCTTCACTACAAACTGCTTAAGGAAGTTCAGGTCCTCAATCCATTATCCTACTGCTCAGGTAAAAATGAGTATTCCAAGAACTCTCGCTGTAGGTAGCTGACCTGACCAACCATTTCAGAGCTCAGTGCACTCCTTTGATTTGCCAGCAGCATTTGAAAGAGAACTTCATAGGGGAAGGACACTACCTTTGCCACCTATCCTTTTCTCCAGGACAGCACTGTGTTAGCATAGGCGGGTTTGGGCAGCAGTCTCCAGCTCTGTCTTAGAGGGTAGTGACAAACCAGAACAGTTTTGCTAAGTTGGACCTTAATTTGTCCAAGAAGCACAGAATTGAGAGATACAATAACTACCACAACAGAGGCCTTAGACTATTGGTACAAAGTTTATATAATTAAAAAAAAATATATATATATATATAGACGCACTGAAGTTGTAGGGAACACAGAATTTGGGTAAATCTTTCTTTTAAGTTTTGAAGGATAAAACAGCAATGCTAGAATTTATTCTCTGCATTCATGACAGATGTTGTAGCAAAACCTTTTACTTGTTCCTACTTAAATTTCAACAGATCAAATGCATTTACAAGCATGTCAGAGTTCTGAAGCTGAGATCCAGAGACTGACTTTGATTTGGGTTCTGATGTTTTTCATTTTGAAACTGCCAGGTACTGCTGCTGCATACCAATCAGAAAAGTGCTCGCACTTCATCTTGCAGTAACTTCTAGGTCATGTAACCTACAGCATAAGAGACTACATTATGAAAACAAATATTGTTTCTGCATTAACTGAAAATTTGTGTATACTTTAAGTTACATTAAAGAACTGAGATGAATAAAATGTTTGTAAGCTTGTCCTCAGAATCATGTTCTACTTGACTTTATAGTTTCTATGGTTTTTTTGATTGTTTTTACTCCACAAAGAGATGTTTCTGTTTAGAAAGTTTTATATAAAATATCCACTATTAATCTACCTTTTCTCCTAAAGGGGTTCTTTGCAGTTTAGTTAGACCAAATCATTTCTGTTTGACTGTGTATCCAATTAGACTACCAAAAAAACATATGTTATTTTATGTGACAAAGTATTATTCAAATCATGAAAGCCAAATATCACATCCTAATGACAATATATTGCTGTTTATAAGCTATTCTAAAGAGCATCTCTCTCAAAAGATATTCAGTAGCCAGCGTTTCTAAATGTCAGTGTTATTTCCAGAGAATTAGTGAAAACAGAATAATTCAATTGACCCTGCCTGATGCTTTTTAGATTCCAACAATATGTTTCTTAATAAAACCAGTGAATCCTTTGTTTTGTAAAGTATAAGCCCAAAAGGCTTACGATACAATAAAATATTGGAATGACCCAACAGCAATATTACCAAAGACATTCTAATTTATTGCCTCTGTAGATATCTTCTGAGGCATTCTTTGTGTAGAAGTACTTTTACATTCCAGAGGTCAAAGAAGGCATACCATGCTATGCCTTTTTCACCCTCATAAAGGAGGTTTTGGAAAGCATTTACTAGTGGATAAAGAGCACCATTATTACTGCATTTTTGTTTCCATCACGCATTTTCAGCGTTATCTACACAAATACAATTGGGAAAACATCACTGAACAGGTTAACAGCAGCCAAGTTAGTAAAAATCCATTGAATCTTCATCATATATAGCCTGTCATTGGTTTGTATCGAGCCCTTCTTTCCAATAACAGTATATTCTCCAAGCTGGATAATTTTCACTTGAGTATTTTTCCGGTTTGGGGTTTTTTTTGCTTTTTGTTTGTTTGTTTTTTTTGGCTACGTTGACATTCTACTTTTGAAGCTCTGTTACAGCCAGGGTCCTATATTATGTCTTTGGCATTTGATTCAGAATGCAGGCACTAGAGTTCTCATAACAAACACCAGTAACTACCTACTACCTAGATTATTTTTTTTTTCAGGATTACAGTAACAGCCCTAAATTTTCTATGCAGGTATTTCTACTACACATATTATTTCATAACAACATCCTCTTATAACAAATATTTATTATACAATGACCAAGAACAGTCAGAGGTCAAGGAAACCTGCAGAAGATACTTTGTGAGAACAGGCACCAACAAACTAAGTGTGCACGTTTATCTGAATTTATATGTTTTACACTTCAGAATTAGCACACGTCATGTAATAAGGCTCTTTTGGATAGCAGGCCCATGCAAGATATCAATACTGTTCCATCAGTTTTAAGTGGTATAATAATGTATTATCAGTACTATCTAGGATGAAACCAAGATATTTAAAGAGTATGAAGCTAGTAGTAAGTAATTTTGATAGTTTCCTTCAGCAGCTACATAATTAAAATCAAAATACCCTTTTGAGAGAGCCATAAAACTTTACAAAGTAAATTAAAAAAGAAATATACGTTTAAGCATATCCTAAAAGCAAGAACAATTGCTTTTTGTTTCAGTTATATGCCTCATCTTCAGTACAGTTTACAAAATTATCAGGTCTGGATCTGCTTTAGAGTCCACCATGACACAGGCGCTTTAAAGGACTAGCACTACAGAGACAGGAAGCCTTATTAGCAGATGGCACTAACCAGGAACAGAAGCATGCACTATAAATCAGTATGTTGTCAGGCTGCTGATTTTTCAGTGAATTAGAGGGAAACTTTTTTATTCCTACATTTTTGGCTTTGGGCAGTTTGCCATTAAAAACAGAACCAGTGAATCAGTAAAATTTATGTCCCACAATCTGCATGATATTCATGATAAATCTGTCCTCTCTCATCCTGCCAGCTCCTTTAACACCACTGCAAGTGTCAACTTTGTAGATGACTGACATAACCAAAGACGAATTGGAATTTTTTTTTTTCCTATCACTGTTCTAGATAGGATACACTGATCAAATGCTTTTCTTGTCTAGCAGTAATTAAGTCCTGATTGCTTGACTTGCACCAAAAAGATGAGAAAATGTAGAAGCTTAATTTAAAATTTCATATTCCTTTTTTAACTAAAACTTTCCCAGAGTCCTCATTATTCTGAGCTATTTTCAGAACAAACTACCCATGAGGGGAGTTCTCGTCTGGTCGGAACCCTCCGCATTGAAACTGGGTCTTGGTCCTATCATTTTCTCTGCAATTTATTTTAGTTACAAAGGATCTTCAGCAAGTCATTTACTCACTCTGCACTGTCTTCTTAGGATTGTTTAACTCATGTAACACGGAAAGAAATATTTCAAAGCTGTCTTATCCATGACAAAATATACTGAATTTCTTTTGAGACATGCAGACCTCATCATACATATGTAATTAGTTATGCATTACTTGAGTCACCTCTCCATAGAAAAGAATGTGTCACTTTCAACTCTTAATATTTTGGGAAGGTCTCT
>VXAK01023004.1:2174-23281 GCA_013399435.1 Arenaria interpres
GTTCCTGTGGGACCTGCTCTGGGTGGCCCTGCTTTGGCAGGGGGTTGGACTAGATGATCTCCAGAGGTCCCTTCCAACCCCATACCATTCTGTGAGCTGTTGGAGTTTCCTTGGGGGCAACGCGTGGACAGGCCGAGCCAGACGCTTGCCCTTGGGCTGCTCACGCGGCAGCCGTGGGTTTGCTCATCTCTTGGATAAGGTGAGTTTTGGAAAGTTTGATCCAGAGCGTCTTGGTTTCAGATGACTGACTTTCCAAGTGTGAGTAACGCATCACCACGGCCAAAGATGGACGTGGGAAGCTTGGATCTTGTGTGTTCCTGCCGGCGGAGGTCAAGCAGGCAGAAAGGGGACGCTCTGCACAGCCTTCCCCACTGCAGACCCAGGAGGCTACAGGGCTGAGACCTGGCAGAAGCTCGTTACAGGGGTGGGAAGCCTGGAGGAACCAGGTAGAAGGGGCTGCAAAGAGCATCGCGGGGCACTCTCAATTTAGGGAGAAAGTCCCTTTTGCTGCATCTTTTTTCTGTAGGGAACTGAAGCTTCAGCCTCACGCCAGAGCCATAGATCTTTCTTCCCACCTTTAAACCTCCGCAGAGGCTGGAGGCTCCGCGGGGGGACTGCGCAGGTCCCCTTGGCCCGTGTCCACCTCTTGGCTGTGGGTCCCATCGTCCCCCTCCGAGGGCTGGGAGAAGAGAGAACGTCCCCAAGAAGGGTTTCTGGGCTGCCCTGCCCTCACCAGCGGCAGGGAGGGAGGGAGGGAGATGGCTGCCAATTAAGCTGAAAGGTAAAGCGGCTGCTTTTTGCTGGTGGATGCATATAGAGGTGCCCCGGGGCAATTTTGATTCTGGCAGGCTTTTTAAGATAAATCAACCTCTGGAAAGCCAGTCTTCCTAGTGGGAGGGGTAGCCGTGCTCTCCAGCTAGCGGCTCTCCTGCTAAAAGCATCCTTTTGTTGTTCCGCCGTCGTTCCGGTGACCGTATAATAATAAAATACCATAATCACAGGCCAAAGTTCCCCAGCTTCCAGCAGGAACACGGCACAGCTCGGGACTGTCATTACAGAGAACGTGGGGGTGGGTTTTGGTTGTGGGGTTTGGTTTTGTTTTTTTTTTTTTTCCTTTCATTTTTTTTGAGGGGGAAATAACAAAACCTGGCTCTAAATTTAGCACCTGCCTATCCGTAGGGTGCAGCCAGCTGCTCGGATTTGGGGCCGGCAGAGGAAAAAATGTACCTTCTAGATGACAAGCTTTGCTGCCAGCTGCACCTGAAATCAAAGCTCCGGACTCATCCTGCAGTGGTACAAGCTTCAGTGCTGCAGAATTTGGGGAGGAGAAGGGGGGAGGTTGTGAGCAGGCGGGGGATATCAGTAACGCGTTAGCACACGTGGAAAACCCTGCCGTCCCCAAATCACCGTCGTCGTGTGTTTAAAGAGGGAAAAAAAGGAGAAAACCCGTCTTAGAGCTCCGGCTCGAGCCTTGGGAGGGCGAGGGGAGCCCCGCAGACCTGCCCGTCTCGGCGAGGCCCTGCTTGATGGCAGAGGTTTGGAATTCCAGGCTTGTTCCTTCCTGGCTTGCAGGTTAAGGGGGGGCTCTTTTGTGGCTTGTTGAGTGGACGGTTGGGATCGCTGCCGGCTCTCCCTCCGGCTCAGAGGCCCCTCACGTAAGGGCTATAACTCTCAGAAGAGCTTTTGAGCAGGCATGTCCGTGCCCAGCAGCTGGGCTACCAAACCCAGAGGGGTTGGGGTTGGTTTTCCCCCCACCTCCTCTCTTTCTTCCTGCTCTCTCTCACCCCTGCGCTGAATCCTCTGCCAAGGCGCTCCAGAGCTTACCAGAAATAGAGTGGGAACCATTACTGCGCCGGAATATTTGCCTTCTGTAGTGTAACTCTAAAAAAGCATATTTATTTAGTTAGAGTGTACTCTTCGAGCAAGCTCGAGCCTTTCCTCTGCGCTAGCCCTCCCGGGCATTTGGATTGCACACAGGCTGAGAGCTTTTCTAGGATATATCCCCCATAATGCGGGCTGGATTGTTTCCTCTGCTCCGGAGCATTTTGCTATTGATGGGAGGGATCTCTCGAGGGCAGCAAGAAAGCACCCCAGGACTGCAGGCTCCTCAGAAGCCATTGGGGAAGAAGCCAAAGAAAAGGCAAGCAGCCTCAGATGGCAGCAGCCGGGGACGTAGCTTGGCCAAGGGTGGAAAAGTCCCGCCGCAGAGAGGATGTTGGTGTTACTGGAGTATCCACGGCCTCGCTCTTCCCTTTGGCAGGGTGCTCAGGGGGAGTCGAGAGCAGTCAGGGAGAAGGGTGAGAAAAGATGGAATCATAGAATGGTTTGGGTTGGAAGGGACCTTAAAGACCACCCAGTGCCACCCCCTGCCCCGGGCAGGGACACCTCCCACCACACCAGGTTGCTCCAAGCCCCCTCCAACCTGCCCTTAAACCCCTCCAGGGATGGGGCAGCCACAGCTTCTCTCACCACCCTCCCAGCCAAGAAGTTCTTCCCCACATCTCATCTCCATCTCCCCTCTTTCAGTGTCAAACCCTTCCCTCTCCTCCTAGGGCTCCCCTCCCTGATCCAGAGTCCCTCCCCATCTCTCCTGGAGCCCCTTGAGGGACTGGAAGGGGCTCCAAGGTCTCCCCGGAGCCTTCTCTTCTCCAGGCTGAACCCCCCCAACTCTCTCAGCCTGTCCTCCCAGCAGAGGGGCTCCAGCCCTCCCAGCATCTCTGGCCCCGCTCCAACAGCTCCATGTCCTTCTGCTGTTGGTGGCCCCAGAGCTGGAGGCAGCACTGGGCGGGGGGGATCTCCCCAGAGCAGAGGAGAGGGGCAGAATCCCCCCCAGTTGCCCTGCTGGCCACTCTTCTTTTGATGCAGCCCAGGATGCAGGTGGTTTCTGGGCTGCAAGCGCACATTTGCCGGCTCATGTCGAGCTTCTCATCCACCAGATGATTAAATGCTGCTCGTCTCCACGCTGTCTTGGGGAAGAGACAGGATGAGAAATACCAAGCAGATTAAACCCCTCGCTCTGACTTGCTGCAAACTTAAAATAAGAAAGAGGAGTGAAACGTTTAAGGTCTGGATTTGAGTAATGTGGGCTTCCCAGTTGCGTGTCCCCCCCCACCTCTGTTCTTTCGCACCTCTATTTTTTCTTTTTTTCTGGGTTTCCCACAAGCGTGTGACCACCTTTGTAAAGGTTCAGGGTTGCACATCCCCCGCCGGCGCTGGGCTTACTGGTTCTCCACAGGAAGGACGATGGTGGGCAGATGGAGGAGCGCAGCCCAAGCCTTGGCTCTCCGCTGTGCTGCTCGTGGGAACCCACCCGCGGCGTTTCCTACAGGAGGGAGGGCGCGGGGACATCGCGGTCGGGGCTTTCACCTGATGGAAAAGCACTTTGCCGTCGCTTGGGAAGCATTTTTGACTTGCTCTGCCCTTTCTGGCCGCACGCACGTGCTTTTGGGATGAGTCTGTGGGATGGTCTGGCTAAAGCACAGGCGGCTGCTCTGGCCTCGGTGTGGCTGCCCTGCCTGACCAGTGCCTTTTCCTGCGGTGCCGGTTCTGAAACACGTCGGGGATGACTGATGGAGCTTGTTTAATCTGTTTTTCCACACCCTGCCCTTTCCAGAGCTGTTGCTCGCGGCCGGTGATTGCTCTTGGACCCCGTCAGTCGGTGCTGGAAATGAGTGTACCTGTGTTTGGTGGGGGGGGTTTCCCTGCTCGGGGCAGGGAGAGGAGAGACGTGAAGGGGCTTGGATGCTGCGTGAGGTTCTCAGGGTGGGCTCGGATGGGATGAGCTGGGGGGGCTCCGCTTGGTCCTCGGGAGAGCACAGGGGGGCATTAAGGAGCAGGAAACACGTGTGTCCGTGTCTGGTCCCACTTCAGCAAGAGACATTTTTAGCGCTCTTTCTGTTGCTTGGTTTCCGCTGCTGCTCCCCAAAATGCTTTTTTTGAATAATACTACAGAGGAGTTTTGGGGGGGGAGGTCCCTACGGAAAGAGGGCAGGGGAGAGGGGAGACTGACAGGGAAAGGTGGGTGGCACAAAACCCTTCTGAGACATGCCAGGTACCAGGTTGATGGGCACCAGCTCATGGCCATGCTCCCAGTCTGCTACGTCGTGCCACGAATAGGTAAGGGACAGGGAGGGATTAAAAAGGGGACAAGAATTATATTTGGCCCTGGGAGGGCTCTGGAGGGAGCTCTTAGTGCTCCAGGATGGAAATCCATAGCGGATGGAGCTGAATTGGTTCTGCTGTGTTTTAATTTTGCGTTCTTTAAGAAACGACTGATGCTGGAGCGTAGGTTGAACCAAAATGGACATGGAGCTGTTGGAGCGGGACCAGAGGAGGCCCCGGAGATGCTGGGAGGGCTGGAGCCCCTCTGCTGGGAGGACAGGATGAGAGAGTTGGGGGGGTTCAGCCTGGAGAAGAGAAGGCTCCGGGGAGACCTTGGAGCCCCTTCCAGTCCCTCAAGGGGCTCCAGGAGAGATGGGGAGGGACTCTGGATCAGGGAGGGGAGCCATAGGATGAGGAGGAATGGCTTTAAACTGGAAGAGGGGAGATTGAGCTGAGATGTGGGGAAGAACCTCTTTGGTGTGAGGGTGGTGAGAGCCTGGCCCAGGTTGCCCAGAGAAGCTGTGGCTGCCCCATCCCTGGAGGGGTTCAAGGCCAGGTTGGAGGGGGCTTGGAGCAACCTGCTCTGGTGGGAGGTGTCCCTGCCCAGGGCAGGGGGGATGGAACTGGATGGTTTTTAATTTCCCTTCCAACCCAAATCGTTCTATGGACCTATGGAAAGGTGTGGAGCTGCCCCACGCACTGAGCGATGTCCCCCTGTGTCACCGAGAGGGGAACCTTCAGCCTCTGTACCCCCAGCACCGAGAGGATCCCGGCTCTCAGGGGTGCTGGTGGCATAAGGTGGGGAGAGAAGGAAACAATGGGGCCAGGTTTCGTTTCGTCAGCAATGAGAAGGAAGTGGTTTCCCACATTTTATTGCTCTTTTCACCCTTTCTCAGAAAACCCCTCCTGCGAGAGCGTATCATTTTCCGCGGGGAGGAGACCTCGCAACTCCCAGCCCTTCAATTATTCCGTGGCAGGTCAGAGCAAACCTTCCCAGAGTGTCCCTCCTGGGTTGTCTCTTTTAGAGGGTAAATTTTTCCTATAAAAAAAGCCTCCTTCTATTTCTGCAGGATCTGCCTGGTCCCTGGAGCCCGTCAGACCCCTCAAGGCGTTCATCCCTTGGGAAGGGGGTGATGCTCTCGGGAGCTTTTCTTGTGTCACATTGCTCTCCCTTGTGTCACGTTGCTCCCTTTGGGGGCAAAGTCACGGCGGGGAGGGAGGGGGAAGGAAAACCTAGCAGCTCCCCGGAGGCATACTTCCTCCTTCCGAAATGTCTCAGCTTGGGAATTTATAGATCATCTAAAATAAAACCAAGAAGCTTGGCTTCCTGCCGGCGTCCGTGGTGGAGCTGGGGAGACAGACGGCGCGGGGCTCTTGGATGGGAGAAGTGTGGTTGGGTCCTGTCCTTCCCCTAGGGATGGAGGGGGGGACAGGGGAGGTGGCCCCATGGGGTGTCCCCATCCCTCTGGGGTGGGTGCTGTGACTTCCCACGCTCCCCATAGAGGGGACTTTCTGCTGGTAGGGCTCCCCAGGGCTGGTATCTTGGCCAAGCAGGTAGGAAATCTGGGGGTTGTTCTCCCGGTTTTGCCAGGGGTGGTGGTGGTGTTGGTGGCATAGTTAAACTGGAACCGCGCTGCGGAGCGGTGGCAGAGCTGGGACTGGGATTTCTGACCCCAAAGTGGTCCCCTGAGGCGGTGGACCTGAATCATATTCCCAGCCCTGAAAGGAAGGCGGTGGATGTGCCCGTGCTGGGCTGTTTGTCATGCATCCTGCGTGCGCTGGGGAAGCGGGATTGACGTGATGGAGCCGAGACCCGCTTTCGTGTTCCCAGAAGCCCGGGGTGATGATGCTCAGGAGCCTGGAGCACATCAGTCAGCCCCTGACTCACGCATTGCTGGGAGATGAGGGCTCCTGGCACAGGTGGGAGATGACAAGACCCCCCCCGGGGGGATCCCCCTGGGTGGGTGTCCGTGAGTCCTCCTGCCCTCCCAGCCAATCCCAGCCGGATTGTCACCATTCAGTCTTTTCCAAAAAAAAAAAAATAAAGGGAAGGAAGAAACAAAACCTGGGAAATGACAAATCGTTTGGGACAGGCGGGAAGCAGGAAAGGGTCCAGCCAGCGTGGTGATTCAGGCAGGAGGGTGCTCGCGGCAGAGCCAGGTGGTGGTGTCACCAGCCTGGTGCCAGGGAGGGCAGGGACGCCCGAGGGTGACAAATGACAGCGTTACCCTGTGTTAGAGGGAGAAGAGTTGCCTGGGCATCAGGGTCGCGGAGACTTGGCTGCCTCCCTGGTGAGTCTGGGCTCTGTACCAGCGTAAATCCCGTTTTGTCACTTCGCCCTCCCGGTGGGTGGCCCAGCCCCGTGTCCCCGTCCCACGGCAGCAGTGGGAGGGCTTGCGACAGCGCGAGCAGCTCAGCAAAAGCTAAACTTTGCCAGCTCATGGCAGCACGGCATGCGGGGGCGGGGGGGATAATACCAGGGAGCAGGTAAAGCCCAGGCCCTGCCTGGTTTCCCTTATTTGTATTCCAAAGGGTGTCTCAATTCACGAGGGTTGTATGAGCTGCAAGTAAAGGATCTGCATCAGCGCCGCTCCCAGGAACCAGCAGCTTCGTAGACTCATAGAATGGTTTGGGTGTGAAGGGACCTCAAAGCCCACCCAGTGCCACCCCCCTGCCCTATGCAGGGACACCTCCCACCAGAGCAGGTTGCTCCAAGCCCCCTCCAACCTGGCCTTGTACCCCTCCAGGGATGGGGCAGCCACAGCTTCTCTGGGCAACCTGGGCCAGGCTCTCACCGCCCTCACAGCAAAGAAGTTCTTCCCCACATCTCATCTCAATCTTCTCTCTTTCAGTGTCAAACCCTTNCTCCTCTGGCCCCGCTCCAAGAGCTCCATGTCCTTCTGCTGTTGGTGGCCCCAGAGCTGGAGGCAGCACTGGGTGGGGGGGGTCTCCCCAGAGCAGAGGAGAGGGGCAGAATCCCCCCCAAGTTGCCCTGCTGGCCACTCTTCTTTAGATGCAGCCCAGGATGCAGGGGGGCTTTCTGGCCTGCAAGCGCGCATCCTCCTTCCCTTATTTTTCCCAAGCTTTATTTCGGTTCCTCACTTTAAAATGCTGGCACCGGAGCAGATCGGAACCCTCACCTCCATTTTTCGGGAGACGCAGTCATCCCCCAGCACCAGTAAACCACAGACCCACAAAGACTTGCCCGTTCCCGGTGCTGGGAGCTGAGTGAGGGGGTGACTAAGCCCAGCGTCTGGGATGCCGGAGCCGGTTGCTGGATGGATGGAGCGCGGAGCGGAGAAGGACTGCCAAAGCTGAGTCAGCCCTCCAGCCGGGAAGAGAGGTGGTGGTTGAGATTTCCCTGCAACCCGGCTGCTCGCCCACGGCGCTTTTCCCGTCGGTGCATCTGTTCTGGAGGTGGTGGACACGCTGGTCCCCCCTGCACAAAGCTCGGGGATGCTCTGGGAATCCAACCGCTCCGTGGTGCTGGGGAGGGCCAGGCTCTGCCCGGGCTCTTGGTGACTTCCCAAAGTGGGCTCCTGGACCCAAAACGAGCCAGAGAGCCCTTCAGCGTGTCCTTAAAGCTGGATTTGTGTAGGGAGGTGGCACATTTCTTAGAATTATAGAATGGTTTGGGTGGGAAAGGATCTTAAAACCCATCCATTCCCACCCCCTGCCCTGGGCAGGGACACCTCCCACCAGACCAGGTTGCTCCAAGCCCCCTCCAGCCTGGCCTTGAACCCCTCCAGGGATGGGACAGCCACAGCTTCTCTGGGCAACCTGGGCCAGGCTCTCACCACCCTCACAGCAACGAACTCTATCCTATCCCTGGATCAGATGGAAGCAGGATTGCTCCCTCTGTTATCTGCGTTATCTCTGTGTGTTTCAGATGGGCCTCCCTGCCCTCATCTCCTCCAGAGCATCTTCCTTTCCCTCCTCCTCCATTACCTCACCCTACAGGCATCCTTCTGAGATGCACCGGGCTCCCTCCTTCCTCCCGCATTTCATCTTCTTCTTCAGCCCAGCGCGTGGCTCCCCATCTCCCCGGCGAAGCACAAAGCCGCTCTTTCTCCCATTCATTCCTCCCTGCCCGGGGTTAGCATTTCAATGGACAATTGTGCCATTGATTCGGGCGCTGGCGGTGGGGCGGGCAGTAAATGCCAGGCGAAGGGGACACGTTGGGGTGAGCCAGGCACTGGAAAAGGAGCCCGGTGTCTTCTGGAGCTCCGGGCTCGATTTTAGAGGCAGGATGGTGGTGGGGTCATGCCTTTTCCCTTCCGACAGGCCAAGCCTTTCTTTGCAGCGTCAAAAGCAGCTTCAGGCTTGCTTAGGACAGGCATGTCCCCTCCTTTGGGGACATCGTGTGGGCCCTTAGGTGCCCTCTGCCTCATCACCCCCGGCTCTTGAAGCCATTTATACCCCAGGCCACAAGTTTGGGGGTGCCGGGCTGCTCCCTCTGATCCTGCCGGAGGAGAAGCAGAGGCGAAGGGGACCAAACAGCTCTCCATGGCCCAGCTGTTTGAGGAGGAGGAGGAGGGGATGAAGGCTAACGTTGCGGGTCAGCCAAAGGGCTGAGGAGGAGGCAGAGGGTCCCTGGCAGCCGCTCACGGAAACACCTTTAAAGGCTCCCTTCCAGATGGAGTTAAATCAACGCCGGAGCCGCGAAGAGAGCAGAGCTGTTTATTCCCAGCTTAGTCATTCCCTGTGGTGCCGGGGGGAGCAGCAGGATAAACAATACCTTGGCGCCAACCGAGTTATTGTTTTGGCCTTGTTTGTTTCTGGCTGTTTGGGGAGAAGCGTCTCCTCGCAGGTTGGCACGGCTCGCGGGGCTGAGCTGAAGAGCGAGGCAGCGTTGTGCAAAAAAAATACCCCTCAAAATCAAAGGGAAGGTGACAAACGGGAGCACGAGGGGCTCAAGTGTGCAAAAGGGTGAGGGTGGAGGAAGAGGGATGGGGGATCACAGAATCATCACAGAATGGTTTGGGTTGGAAGGGACCTCAAAGATCATCGTGTTCCACCCCCTGCCCTGGGCAGGGACACCTCCCACCAGAGCAGGTTGCTCCAAGCCCCCTCCAACCTTGGCCTTGAACCCCTCCAGGGATGGGGCAGCCACAGCTTCTCTGGNCTCTTCTCCAGGCTGAACCCCCCCAACTCTCTGAGCCTGTCCTCCCAGCAGAGGGGCTCCAGCCCTCCCAGGATCTTTGTGGCCTCCTCTGGGACCCACCATGTCCTTCTCTTGTTGGTGGCCCCAGAGCTGGAGGTAGCACTGAGAGGGGGTGGCCCCAGAGCAGAGGAGAGGGGCAGAATCCCCCCCAGTTGCCCTGATGGCCACTCTTCATTTGATGCAGCCCAGGATGCAGGTGATTCCTGGGCTGCCAGCACATGTTGTTGGCTCACGTTGAGCTTCTCATCCACCAACATCCCCAAGTCCTTCTCCTCAGGGCTGCTCCCAGCCCATTCTTTCTGCAGGTTTTCCTGGACCAGCAGCGAATGTAGGGGCTGGGCTGGAGGGTTGGAAAAGAAGAGCAAAGTTTGCTGAAGTCCGGCCGGACCCGCTTGTGGGGTGTTGGTGACGATGGGCTGTGCTGGCAGCGGTAGCCGGATGGGCAAGGGTGGCTTTCGTGGCTCCTGCGCGCGTGGGCTGCTCCGCAGGTTGGGCCAAGAGGGGCGTTTTGAGGACTTCTGGGAAGAGGGGTGGTGAAAAAGTGGTTAGTCCTCTCCTCCTCGGCCAGCAGAGGCCAAGTCTGTGGCTGATTCCTGGGGCTAGCTGGCATGCCGGGCCGGCTTCCCGCTTTGCAGGGCCACTTGGGCAAATGAATTGCGCAGTCACTCCGAAAAGACTGGATGCCAAGCTCCTCCAGCGGGCAAAGCAGATGCTCAGGAGTTTCTCCAAGTCCTTGGACAGAGGAGAAAGATGGGAGGAGGGGACAGGGACCATCACCCAACTGGGCTTTCCTAACTGCAGGGTCCCAACCCAGCCCGGTGGCCTCCGTCCCCCCACGGTGGAGGGGAAGGGCAGCCCCGGAGGTGTTGCGTTAGGGAGAAGCTCTGATGGTTTCTCTGCCGTGAAATGCCTCCTCCCTCCCTCTCTGTCTGCGGCTGAAGAGCCCTTGTGAAACGGCAGCCCCGGGGGCTGGCAGGGTTTCCCATCACGGGGTGCTGGCTGGCAGCATCCCTCCCCTCCGTTAGCCCAACCGGCCACGGGCAAGCCTGGCTGGCTGGGTGCCACGGGGGCTACAGAACCCCCCCCAGGGAGGTGCCGCAGGGACCGCAGACCCCCAGGAGGTGCCACCAGCATAGCGAAGCGGAGAAAAAAGCCAAAAAAGCCACAAATCTAAGCGTTCCGTAGCCCCGGTGACCTCTAATAAAGTCATTTTTCCCTTTGGCTCTGCCGAGCCTTGGCAGGACCCCCCCGCAGCTTGCTCCGGGCGGAGGTTGTTGTGGGGGGGGTGGGATGCTGGCCCGTGCAAAGATTGTCCTATGCCTGTCCTGCCAAGTGGCCCTATAAATAGAGAGGGACACGTGCCACTGATTAATTGCCTGTCTGCGCAGGCAGCCAGCTCCTCCTGAGGCAGAGGCAGCCTTTGTCTGCCGGGAGCGGCGGCGGCGCTTGCCAGGGGAGAGCCCCCCTCTTCTTTGGAAAGGAGAAAAAAGAGAGGGAGATGGAAAGGGAACGCCCTCTCGCCCTAAGCCAGAGGTCAGCCTTTTTTTTTTTTTTTAACCTTCTTTTTAATCCCCCCCGAAGGAGAATTTCTCTCCTGCTCCAAGCTCAAGCTGCCCAGATGCGGCTCCACCGTCCCAGCGAGGGATGCAGGACCCCCCGAACCCATGGAGGGCCAGCCCTCCCCCACCTGAGCTGGCAAAGCAGAGGGGAAGGGAGGATGTTTTTAGGGAAGAGGAGCTGGAAAGAAGGCGAAAGAGGAAGGAAAGAGGGGAGGACGGGCAGTTCTTCCTCCCAGCTGGGCCTCGGAAGCTTCCCATCTGCAGCAACTGCTTGTGACATGAGTCCTGGGTCTTGCAGCTCATTTCTTGTTCGCGTCTGGGGCATGGAGCCCGTGAGTGGTGGCTTCACCTGCACCTTTCCCCTGTCACGTGTGGGGTCTGACCTCGGGCAGGGAGGGGGCTCCAAACCCTGTCCGTCCCTCCTGGCCCTTGGAGGGAGGATGCTGAGGGTGCAGCTGGAGGCTGGCGAGGAGAGGGGAGATGCTGGGCTGTGCCTGGCAGGAGATGATCTGCCCCCTGGTCCCAAGGCACAAAAAGCTGGTGGCACGTCAAGTGCAAGAGGGTGCAGGAGCCAAATCTACGAGGCAGTTGCCTGGGGTGGTTGTCAGAGGATGGCCAGAGAGGGGAGGGAGATGGCCAGGGAGGGGAAGGAGCCCTTCATCTCAAAGCTGGGAGGCACTTGGCCATCAGAGCAGGCGAGGAGGCAGCCCAGAACCTGCTGCAGAGCCACTTCTCAGTCGCTTTGAGCTTCTGCTCTCCTACAGGAGCTCCTGCAGCAGAGTTTCTCTTCCTCCTCCTCCATCACAAGCCCTGCAGGGGCCAGGCGGGGCTCACTCCATTGTGCAGCTCTGCTGTCCCCTGGGGCCAAGGGGACAATAGCTCAGCTCCGAGCCTGGGAGCTGCCTTTCCCTGCCTGCCTGGTGCCGTGCCAGCCGTCCCGGAGGGCCCCCAGCTTTGTTTTTCTCATGGCTGGAACCAAGGACACGGCGAAGGGAGTTGATGGACCTGCGTCGACTGCGGGTGCTCTCCTGACGTCTCCTCTTTGCCTTTCCCAGGTGCCAAAGAATATACATTTCCCAGGAGCGAGAAGTACCCGGTCTTCTACCATAAAGAAAACAGCTCGGCCATCTACATCGGGGGAGAGGGAAAGCTTTATTACTACGACTTTGCAACCTATGAGAACTACACGGTAAGGGTGCTCCGCTAACAAGGAGCCCTCTAATGAGGTGTCCAGCATCTTCCTCGCAGCCCCAACGCTGGGTACCTTCCTCGGTGTCTTTGCCAGCAGCGAAGTCAGGCCTGGAAGGGTCTGGTCTCTGCCCAGTCCACCTGGGAAGCTGCAACCTCAGCACGATGAATGGCTGCAGCAAGGGGGGAGTCTCCTACGCTTGTTGTAGGTGGGTTCTTCCCAGGCCGTGGTCCTCTGGGACCTCCTTTCTGCCCCAGAGGGAGGATTTTTCCAGTGGGGAACCCTTTCTTTAGCGTGAGAAGGGATGCTCGGAAGCTACGTTCCCACTGTTGGAGCCCACGCTGCTTTTCCTCAAAAGCAGGAAATTCTGCATCAGTTGAGCACTGAGTTAAAACAGTAGGAAAAACCCCCAGGATGCTTGGCTTTCTCATGACCCCTTCTTGTTCATCTCAAACAAGTCGGTTGCTGAAGTTGGAGCCCAGAAACTTCCCTTCTTGTTCCCAGAAACAGTGTGGTTCACGTGTTTCAGTCCTTGGACACCACCACCCTCTATTGAACGCCCGTTCCCCACAATGACAGATCCTTTCCCGAAATCCCTTGGAGAGCAGCCCAAGCTGGCTTTGGCCCTGCATCCCTCATCATCCCAAGGGCCTGAGAGATCCAGCCCAGCTTCCCCAAGGGTTTTCAAACGCTGAGGTGGGGGAAAAGGGCTGCGTTGTGGTGTCTAACAACCTTCTCACCGATGTTCTTGCTTTGCTTCTTGTGAAGAGAGTGACTAGCGTGTAGTGCATGGGGCTGAGCCCGTGTCGGTTGGCTTTGAGAGGGAAGGAATGAAAGCAATTCTCTTTCTGTTTCATCCCAGGAAGACTTCCCGGTGAAAAATGAAGGACATTGCTTGATGCCTGGGAGTTTGGTAGGTCCTACCTAATGATGGAGTAGCCGGATGGGTGAGGGTTGGAGGAACTGGGTTGTAGGGCTTCTGGGGAAGGAACTGTGTTTGCTCCTCACGTGCTCTTTCTGGGTGAAGACCTCTGGTGCCTGTGGAGCAGGAGATCACATGAGATGATATTAGATGTCCTCCTCTGGTTTTAGGATCCTTAAATGATCTCTAAGGTCCCTTCCAAGCCCAACCATTCTATGATTAAGACCCATGAAAAAGGAAGCCATGTAGTGATGAGCTTGGTAGTGCTGTGGGTTTGGAGCTGCCTTAGGCTGCTGCTCACGCTCCTGCTCCTCTTCTTTCTCTTGCAGGAGGACAATAAAAATTACCTCACCTTAGTGGAGAAGTACGGAGACGGGCTGTTAGTGTGTGGGACCGGCGCCTGCACTCCCACCTGCTGGAACTTGGTACGTTGGGGCCACCAGTGATGGGACGAGAGCAAAGCACTTGCTGGTTTGCTTTCTGCTGTTTTCCGTCTGTAAAAGGGTACCCTGATCCCCCCTCCCTCCTTCTCAGAGTGCTCCGAAATGCCCAAAATCCCAGCTCCCTTGGGCTGCGTGTGTCGTGACAGCACGGGACAGCCCCCACGAGCAGAGGTCCATACGTGCCACCTCTGTCCTCAGTTGGCATAGCCCCTCTTTCCTCTCCTCCTGCCTGCGGCGGTGGCTCTGCAGGTAGAAGATGGGCTGTGTCCTTCCCTCGTGTGGGCTGTGCCAGCCAAGGAGAGCCTCTTTCCTCCTGCCCCGGGGGTGGATGGTGGATTCTCACACTCCTGAGGGGGCTATTTCTCTCCTTCCCCAGACGCAGAGGAGGGAGAGCGCCTCGTGGGACGGCAGAGGTATCGCTCCTTTCGCCCCTGACTCGAATACCCTCGTCGTCGTGGACGGTAGGTCTAATTGCTCACATATTTCCTAGTTGTGGTGCTGTGGGGGAAGGCTCTGACAAAAAAAAAGGCTGCTCCAAGGGGTTTGTCTGCTCCAGTTGGTCATCGGCCTTAGCACTTCTTGCTTTTGCCTCATCGAAACGCTCTTTGTTCTAGGAACAGAGCGTGGCAGAAGTTGGTTTATTCCTCTCCAGGGCATGGGGTCGGGTCTTTGTGTGGGAGGGTGGGGTGCGATGGAAACAGCAGGGAAGGAGGGTCCTGCAGTTGCTCCACCGCGCTGGACCTGGCAGAAAGACAGTTGAGGATCCTTCCCAGAAGCAGAGCAAGAAGCTGCCCCTGACACTCTTTAAGTGGAGTCCTGCCAGGCCTGCTCAGTCCTAGGCAGGTTTTATTGACCTGCATCCACCATCCCTGTGAGTCCGTGTGCCCACAGAGTTCTTGGGTCTTTGTTTTCTTCTCACAAACCCTTCTGCCCCCTCTGGAAACAGCCCGCTGCAAGTGAGCCTTCCTGTCCCCACAGGTCATGACATCTACTCCACCATCAAGAAGAGCCAGCAGAATGGCAAGATACCCCGTTTCCGTCGAGTGAGAGGTGGTGGAGAACTCTACACGAGCGACACAGTGATGCAGAGTGAGTATGGGGACAATCCTTGAAGGCCTGGGACCCACCAAGTAGATAAATTAGACTCCCTCTCCATCCACAACTGTGGGCCATAAGTACACAGGGCAGCTCAGAGGGGTACATCCCCTCTGCCCAGAGCTTCTTGCTTGGGTTTGGTTGCCGCTAGAACTTCAGAGAGGGCTGATCTGGTCCCCATCTGCAATGCTGGTGAGGAGGGACCCTCCAGCTCTCTTGCTGCCAGCTGGGGGGAATTTCACCTCTTTGCTTCGGGGACAAACCAACAGAACAAGTGAGTTCCTCTTGCATAGGGTGAGGAGATGGGGAAATGAAGAGAAATGGGTGGCAAGTCCCCTGTCAGATGCTGAAACAAAATATGGTTGTGTAAAGGTGCCCATCAGCTGCCATGCGGTGGGTAGAAACAGGAAGAACCACTTCCACTCCGGGCAGCGACTCTTTCCAAACCCCCCGGGCCAGGGTGAGACCTTGAGGCAGGAACACGTTGGGCTGTGCGTGGGACGGGGCGGGGGATAGAAAAGACCCTCCTCAATTTTACATGAGCTTATGATGTTGCCTTCCCCTGGTGACGCTGGAGAGTGGGAGATCATTGAAGCCCTGGCCAAAGCCCAAAAAACCCAAATCAAAACGACACCGGGGAAAACCAGGACTTGTTCATGGGGGGCAACCAAGGCACCGGCAAAGAAACCTGACAGACCCAGAGCCGTGAGGCCAATCCCACGCTCACACAGAGCTCCCCGCCTCGGGGACACCAGCTAACGATGCTCAGAGGGACCCTGCTGCTGCCGGGGATGCCCGTTGTGGCAGCGGCGTATTAATAGGAAGAGCATCACAGGGTTTTCCACGGCAAACACAAACAGCACAGCTTGTTGCCACGGAGGAAACCTTCCTGTGTGATTATAGCTCCGCTGTGTGAGAAGGGAGAAGGAGTTTCCTTTGTTCCTAAGCGGCCGGGGCGTCACCCGAGGCTTCTTCACGGAGCTCCGGGGACTTGGCCTTCAAGGGAAGGGGTGCGTGGAGTTGGGTGGGAGGGAGAGGAAGGAGAACCCCCTCGTGAAGAGTGGTTGTTGGCACCATGCACCGACCAGGTGTGGAGGATGGGCTCGGACCCGTCCTTTGCCTGGCGCACAGACGGTGTTTGAATTCCCTCATCTTGCCTGAGAGTGAGTGGTTTGGTCCCCGCTGGTGGCTTTTCAGATGAAATGTGTGTGTTCAGGCCGAGGTTTTCTGACGGCTCACTTCCCTTTTCAGACCCTCAGTTCGTCAAAGCCACCACGTTAAGGCATGAAGAGCCTCACCAGGACAAGATTTACTACTTTTTCCGTGAAGACAACCCAGACAAGAGTCCCGAGGCCCCCAGAAACATCTCCCGAGTGGCCCAGCTGTGTAAGGTACCGTGGGGACAGTGTATGGTGGGGAATCGAGGGCGTTACCGGGCTGGGAAATGGAGATGCCAGCTCGCCTGGAGTTACTGGCCCATGATTTGGCTCCTCTGGCTCAACTCTTTGCCACAAAGCTTGTATGGGGTAAGGCTGTGTCCTTTGGCCCTCCCATCTTGCCTGTAGGGGAGAAATGTTAGAGAGGTACATGATTGTTGCAGTGACCGGCATCAAATATACCTGCAAAGCATCCCCCAGTTGTCCATCTGAGGTGCTGGACAGGGTGGGACTCTGTTTTCTTCTCTGCCAAACCCTGACTCCCTATTTTCCCTCTCCTCCAGGAAGATAAAGGAGGAACCAGTTCGCTCTCTGCTTCCAAATGGACCACCTTCCTGAAGGCCAGCTTGATTTGTGTCGACCCGGTCACCAAGGGCAACTTCAACTGGTTGCAGGATGTCTTCTTTGTCCCTGCGAGCAACTGGCGGCACTCCAAAGTCTATGGGCTCTTCACGAACACCTGGTGAGGAGCTTTGAAAAACCGGGGGGATGTCCTGTCCCGTGGGCCAAAGCCTTTCTTCTCTGGGCCCTTTAGTCTCTCTGGCAAGCACTTGGGTGGAAAACAGCCAGAGCGGAGACGGTTGGCGAAGGCACGATGGACACAGCCATGCCCCAGCCATAGGACTGATGGCCAATGTCCTCCTGACCCTCTCTTCGTCTTCTTGTCTGCAGGGGAAGCTCTGCCGTTTGCGTCTATTCCTTTAGGGACATTGACAACGTGTTTCGGACATCCAAACTCAAAGGCTATGACGGTCCCAACCCAGAGATCAAGCCTGGGCAGGTGAGTGAGTGATAAGAGATGCCCAGATGAAGTGGAGAGACCTCCTGGGGAACAGAATCATGGAATCATAGAATTGTTGGAAGGGACCTTTCAGATCATCGAGTCCAACCATCATCCCAACACTGACAACAACCACCGCTAACACATGTCCCTCAGCCCCACGTCTGCCCAGCTTTTAAATATCTCCAGGGATGGGGACTCCACCCCCTCCCTGGGCAGCCTGTTCCAAGGCTTAATAACCCTTTCAGTGTAAAATTTTTTCCTCATATCCAATCTAAACCTCCCCTGGTGCAACTTGAGGCCATTTCCTCTTGTCCTTGGGAGAAGAGACCAACCCCCAAAGGTTGTAGGCTCTGAGCTTTGCTGCTGGAAACAAAAGGAGGCTGGATGAGGCCCAACGTCTTCATAGAAAGCAAGGGGAGAGGGGCTGGAGGACACATCCCTGTGTTAGGGGCGCCCCACTGACCCAGCAGCAAAGAGCAGGGTGGGGAGAGGCTCCCCTAAACCTCGGGGTGTGTGGGGGGTGTGTGACAGGGCGTGAGTCTCCTCAAGTGGGACTTCTGGAGGGCAGATCACTGGCAGGACCTGGCCCAAACACTATCACAGAATCACAGAATCTTCTAGGTTGGAAGGGACCTTAAAGATCATCTTGTCCAACCGTCAACCTCATTTTGACCAAAAAAACCCACCCACACAACAAACAAAAAGCAACACCGTCACGAAACCATCTCTCCCAGCACCACATCAACCCGTCTTTTGAACACCTCCAGGGATGGTGCCTCAACCCCCTCCCTGGGCAGCCCATTCCAATGGCTGATCACCCTTGCGGTGAAAGAATTTTTCCTAATATCCAGCCTGAACCTCCCCTGGTGTAACTTGAGGCCATTTCCTCTAGTCCTGTCGCCTGGGACTTGGGAGAAGAGACCAACCCCCACCTCTCTACACCCTCCTTTCAGGGAGTTGAAGAGAGCGAGAAGGTCTCCCCTCAGCCTCCTCTTCTCCAGGCTGAACCCCCCCAGCTCCCTCAGCCTCTCCTCACAAGACTTGTGCTCCAGACCCCTCACCATCTTTGTTGCTCTTCTCTGGACCTGCTCCAGCACCTCGATATCTTTTTTACGGCAGGGAGCCCAAAACTGGACACAGCCCGTGAGGTGGGGCCTCCCCAGTGCCCAGTCCAGGGGGACCATCACCTCCCGTCACAGCAGCCCCAGGGCTTGTTTTTACCCCCCTCTTGGGTGAGGTACCCGCGCTGTGCCCCGCTTTGACCCTCGTGCCTCATCCCCGGGGACCCGTCCGACCCTGACGGTGGCTTTTGTCCCCTCTTGCCCCCAGTGCGTTTCCTCCGGACAGCACACCCCCAGCGAGACCTTCAAGATCGCCGACAGCCACCCGGAGGTGGAGGACCGGGTGGAACCCCTCTCCCCGACCAGGAGCCCCCTGTTCCACAACAAGCACCGCTACCAGAAGATCGGGGTGCACGAGATCTCTGCGGGCGACGGGCACCGCTACAACGTGCTCTACCTGGCGACAGGTACCGGGAACCGTTCCTTGGGGAGCTCCCCGGAGCTGGCTTTTCCCCTGGAGGGCAGGGAACCCGAGGGAAGCAGACGAGACCCTCTTCCCCCTCCCCTCCATCCCCACCGGGGCAGAGCGAAGCGAGGGGCTGCGTTCCCAGCTTGGCATATGTTTGTCGAGCAGAAAAGAGCTGCCAAGTCCCGGCACGGCTAAATGCATCCCGTTTGGCAAAGACAGGCTGAAAGCAGAATCCCAGCACGTGGAATTTACCCCGTCGGGCTGCTTCAGCCTGGGGAAGGTCTCAGGTTTTTAGGGGAAAGGGGGGGGGGACACAGCCCAGCTCTCCCCGGGTGCAGCTTTACACTGTCAAGCAGAAATCCTTCCCCAAGGGACCCCGCTCTGTCCTCTCCTGTCCCTGCTTGCTCTGGCGCAGCAGGGGGGGCTTCCTGCTGGGGGTCCTGGGGCAGCTGGAGATGCTGCAGAGCTGGGCCAGGGCAACCCAGCTGCAAGGGGAGAAGGAGGGCAGAGCAAAAAATCAGGGGAGCTCTGTCAGGGGGGTACCCAGAAGGTGCAAAGGTCCCTCACCCAGCGCTTCCCTCTCTTCCCTGCCTGCCCCCCCCGCCTCCGGGTTTGCTCCTTACAGCTGGGCTCGGCCCTTTTCCTGCGCTGGGTTACGTTCCCTGGCGCTGCTGGAGGGACTTTCTGGGGCGTTTTATTTCCTAATCTGTGATTAAAAGAGATGCACCGGGCTCTCCGTAGGTGGCCCGGGTTGGATCAGGGCCCGCGCCTGCCGAAAGTCTCTGTTTAAATGCAGCTGACGCCTTGGCGAGTCCCTCCGGGGAGCTTGCTCCACCGTGCAGGGCTTGGCAAGGCAGCCAGGGTGGGCACGGAGGCGAGAGCCAGCACCTGGGGGGGGGTCCCGCATCCCTACCTGGCCTGGGGTGACATCTTTCACCTCCCCCTGGCTGATGGGGGAGAAAGGAGCGACTGTTCGGGAAGGGGAAACCATAAAAGAGGCGGAACGACGAGGATTTCCTGAGCCCCGTTCCCTCAGGATCTGTCTTTCCACCAAACCGGCTCGTTTTCTTACATCATCAGTTTTAACTGGGGAGGGGAAGGCAGTTTAATTAAAAAAAAAAGCAGAAAGGCAAAAAAAACCCAAAACCCCAAGTTTCAGCCCCAGGCGAGGGGTGGGATGAGGGTCAGGCGGGAAGAGGCTGGTGATCAAAGCCCAGCAGAGCTCCAGGGCGGTTGGTCTTTTGTACTGGTGCCATTAGAGCTGATCAAAGCCAGGTCCCCACGGTGGTGGGAAACGGGTTCCTTGTGGCTCTTGGCCGGGAGGATCATAGAATCATAGAACGGTTAGAGTTGGAAGGGACCTTAAAGATTATCCAGTCCCACCCCCCTGCCCTGGGCAGAGACACCTCCCACCAGACCAGGTTGCTCCAAGCTCCGTCCAACCTGACCTTGAACCCTTCCAGGGATGGGGCAGCCACAGTTTCTCTGGGCAGGATGACAAGGCTCTGCTTCTCCAGGTGGCTGGAGGTGGAGCTGTTTCTCTGCCTGGTGTCCCCGTCCCTGCCCGCAGCCCCTCTGCCCAGCCTTGCTTCATGGGGGCTCTCCCTTCCTTCTTTCCAGACAAGGGATCCATCCACAAGGTGGTGGAGCTGCCGGACGGGGTGCAGAACATCATGGAGCTCCAGATCTTCCCGAAGAAGGACCCCATCCAGTCCATGATCCTGGACCACAACAGGGTGGGTCTCCGCTTGCTCCGGAGAAAGGAAACCAGTGGGGTTGGAATGAAAAGCAGAATGAGAAGCAGGCAGCAGGGGAGGCAGGGAGTGATGTTTGATGACAGCCCCTGTGTCTGGAAGGAGCTTCTGGGTGGGTTTGTGGGTGGTCCCGCAGTGTCCTTAATCCCCATGTCCTCAGTCCTGGGTAACTCTCTTCAGGCCAGTGGGAAAAGGAGTTTTTCCAACACCTCCTCTCCCGGAGGCGAGGGAGGAACGTGGCTGTTTGCTCCCGGGGTGAGATCCACCCCAGGAATCCCAGTGAAGCTGCAGGAGGAGCGCTGGACCCTGGTAAGGTGGCACCGGGAGGTTCAAGCCCCTCTGCTCTCCTCCCGCAGGCCGTGCTCTACGTGGGCTCGACCAGTAAAGTCGTGGAGATCCCCATGGACATGTGCGGGGTGTACCGCAACAACTGCGAGAGCTGCTTGCTGGCCAAGGACCCGTACTGCGGGTGGTCCAACGGGAGCTGCCAGTCCGTTTATCTGAACCGGTACGTGCGGCGCCGAGAGCTCGCTGTTTCCCCATCGCCCTCAGCTGGTGGCTTCTACCTCCCAAACACCCACGCCCTCGTTATTCCCCTCCCCGGCCAGGGCCTCCTCTCGTGGTTTTGAGGCCGAACAGGGAGAAAGCGAGGTGAGCCCATCTCCCGGGCATCCGTGGTGTCCCCAGGAGCTCTGTCCCTGCGGGGATCCGTCCCTCCCACAGCACCCCCGCTCCGGGGAGGGAGAGGTTAATGGGTTCTGAGCACTTGCTCCCCTCTTTTGCCAGTAGAATGCTGGGGTTTGGTGCTCTTTAAAGCAGCTGATTGTGGTGAGCGCCCGTGTCTCGTGTTTTGTCATCCACCAGCCTCCCAAGTGTGGGTGTAGCAGGGGGGGGGCGCGTGTGGTGTTTTTCCCTACTTTACAATTTGTGTTTAAACTTCCTTATCTGATCGGCTGAGGCGCCGCTTTCCCTCCCTGACTTCCCTAAGGCTTCTTCTGTCCTCCAGGGAGGTGTATCAGAACCTGAACCTAGACCCGGGGCGAGGAAGGTGCCGGAAAGGAGATATTAAAGAAGGTAACGTAAAGGTTTTGAGCTGTGGGACGTTTATCTTGGACAGGGCTGGGGGGTGG